>VYXH01005818.1:89220-104541 GCA_013397275.1 Burhinus bistriatus | reverse complement strand
ACTCCACCATCTCGTGGTCACTGTAGCCAAGGCTACCCTCAGTGCATTATCCTGTACTTCGTAGGAATAAGTCAAAGAAGAAAAAGTTGAATGAAAAATTGATGTTGAAATGCAAGCAGTTACTACGCCAGTAGTTGAGATAAAATCTGTAATGCTTGCCAGAGGTTACTACACAATGGTATCTGAGATACCCTCAGGTTTCCTCTGGATTAGAAAAAAAGAGAATTCCTGGTAGCTGTGGAAACTCCACAGGAGCAACTGGCAAATGCTGACCTCTTCCTGTCTTTGGCTGTACCTGTGAGCTTGTTTTCTTCTCAATGTTCCTTCTTTTATATTGCATATTTTTGTACTTTTGAAGTTCAGTGGCAATAAGAGGTACTTAATTAGCTTTATTGTCACGCTATGCAAACAATGAACTTAATATATTTATTCTGGTGAAAATAGCAACAGCCTGTTGTTAGAGATAAATTTAAGGCTCTCTCTTTGCAGTTTCATTCAGGTACACTAGGAATGCTTCCCCCTTTGAAACCGAATTCAGTCTTTTTGCTTTCTGTAAGTTCTGAGTTATGCTTCAGCACAATGCCATTAGTATTTTAAAGTATGGGATAGTAATACATATACTGCACTTTTTATTACAGCTGCTTGATGTGATTTAAACCAATAAAATTGCTAGTATTCCTGTCATATTTGAAGCAACATCCATTTAACATCTGCTAAATATCTGAAATTATCCCACAATATATCAGTCTACTAAGCATGTAAAACAGAAGGTATGGTGAAAAAAAAACCCATAAAACTTAAAACACTTGTATAATGCTTTTTTGAGACACAAGTGAACACCTTTGGGTGAGCATGAGTATTTAGATAGATGTTTGTGTGTGCTATTTGAAGAACGTGTGCTTGGAAGATGATGTTCAAGATGAAATTTTGATTAAAACCAGAAGTGCATTCTGTAAAAATGATTGGGAATTTTTTTTCCATCTTCAGGCTTTAGCAGTGTGCATTCATATGGTGTCTTATATATGGCATAGGCTATGTATTTTATGTACAGCACATGCCACTGTTTCTTGATGATAAGGAAAGACCATATCAAATCCTACATTGCACTGGAGTCTTGCAAAATAGAAACTATAACATTTTTTTAATTTGTTTGTGCTTACAGGCTTGCAGAAGAATTTTTCACTACGCTAAAGTAGCAATTAAGCACCTAGTCTTAAACAATGTTAAAAGAACAGTAATTTAATTGTACAGTCAAGTTGCTGAAATTAGAAAACACCAAGCTTATAGTTGCCTGTTGCCCATTTTTTCACTAATTCAGTAAACTAACTGAAACAGAAATAACACAGAAAAGGCAGAGATGTACGAGTAATTAGACTGTATCATGGTGTATAAACACAGAAAAGCTGAGGATTTGCAACCATAAAGCTAAGCCTTCCTAACTCTCACAAGTTTGTGCAATCTTAGTAACCTGCTGGTTGTGGTTATGATATTTTAGCTGTTTAAAGGAAAAAAAAATTATGAATTGTGGGTGTGCCTCCACAAACCACTCAAACTCATGTAATCACATCAGATGGCATCTAGCCCAAGGTAATAAATCTTACCTCTCAGCAATGTTACTAATCCTCTTTTAATATTATTCTTTCAGTATGAAATACATAATGCATCCATAGTTCAAAATGTAATGATATGTGCTCTTCCTGTGGCTGCTTAAAATGCACAACTTCCACTTGAGTTCAGTGAGCAACTGAAGGCTTATGGTAGCCAAAGTACTGACCATTAATATCAAAGCATCTCTTTATGCATTCAGAAGTGCATGGCAAACTCCTTTCTACATGCAGATGTAGAACTGATGACAGTGAAAAATGATAGCCAGAGCAGCATATTTTATGTTACAGAATAAACTTTATGAAACCTTTATTTTTATTCTTGTTCTTCTAATGAATAATGTGATTTTCCTGTTAAGTATTTGAACCAGCTTTTCTTGCCTTTTGGCTTAGATACTTGAAAAATTTGAGAGATTTTTAATGAACTTTTTCAAACAGGCTTTTTTTTAGTTTCTCTGTAATCCACAACATGACTGTGAATCATCCAAAAATAACAATGAACATTCCTAATTGCACAAACACTTACATTTGTGTGGAGAGGTTTCTAATTCATTACCTCTTTGTCCTTGGGGATAGACACAAAGGTTCTATTTTATTTATTTTCATTTCCCTGTAGCAGGATTTTCATGGAACATTTTTGAGATTTTTTTCATTGCTGTGCCAAACTCTAAATAAATGGTAAACTAAAAAAATTCAGCACTCTTTAAAATTTCATCTACTTGAAGTGTGGGATCCCAAATCAGACTTTGTATCTGCCAAAATTTCAATTGCAGAAAATTTAGAGGTTCTTTNGTTTGAATTCACAGCTGGGGGGCTAATGCTAAGGTTGTGGTTTTGGAGCATGTCTGTGTGAAGTATTTGGAAATTGGATTACTCTCCAAGCCATAAAATCTTTTTAGGTAACTTCTGGTCTTTTCTGCCATTTTTACTTTGCATTTTCAGCATCGCTATTTGGTTGATGGCTGGACCTGTATCAGGAACAGAGTAAATTATGAAGCTTTCAATTTACTGATAGAAAAGCCTAACAATATCTGATGGGAAAACAGAAAGTGCAAGTTATGATACAGTTACAACAGAAACAGGCAGAAATCATTCGCAGAAAACATCTTTCTGTCTTAAGGAAAGGAAGAGAGAAGTAGAGGGAACTAGTTAATACTGTGCATTGCAGTGTTACTTCTTCTGAAAGGAAATACAGTTTTATGCAAAGGTTGGCTTTTATTCAGGTGATTGACATTGATTTCCTAAGGAGTAGAGGTTTAATTAATGCTTCTGCGATCTGTGGAGAACTTCCCAGACATCTAAGTCTGATGGTTTGTCTGTGAACATAGGCTTTAAAAATAAATGTTGAGAATTAAGCATCACAGAACAGTCATTGGATTATTTGTACAGAGTAATTAAGAAATGGAAAAATGCTACATACCTTTTTGTGCAGATACGATTGCCCTAGTTAAATATGTTGCAAACCAAATGCAAATACATACTGAAGCATTTGGACATGCTAAGGTGTTCTTTGACATTTTTTTCAGCATTGAGATTTAGTCTAAGGTAATTTTACTGCCTTAATGTTTAAAGGAATCAAGAGAAGGGACTGGTCCTGTGAATTTTTAAAGGGTAAGTTGCACAGTAGTCTCATAGGCTTTAGTGAGAGTCTTCCAGGCAGAATCCTGAAGTCAGTACCACACAACTCAGTGATTCCATTGATTTCAATGGCATGTCTTGAACACAGGTTTATACACATATTTACATAGAATCATAGAATGATTTAGGTTGGAAAAGACCCTTAAGATCATCAGCTCCAACTGTTAACCTAGCACTGCCAATTCCACCACTAAACCATGTCCCCAAGCACCACATCGTCTTTAAATGCCTCCAGGGATGGTGACTCAAACACTTCCCTGGGCAGCCTGTTCCAATGCTTGACAACCCTTTCAGTGAAGAATTTTTTCCTAATATCCAGCCTAAACCTCCCCTGCTGCAACCTGAAGCCATTTCCTCTTGTCCTATTGCCTGTTACTTGGGAAAAGAGACTGACATCTGCCTCGCTACAACCTCCTTTGAGGTAGTTGTAGAGAGTGATAAGGTCTCCCTTCAGCTTCAGGCACAGTAGCCCAAACACCTAGGAAAACAAGAATTAGCTTGATTCACTCAGATCCCTGAAGCAATTCTGTTTTACTGCCATTGTAGTCCCAAGTAGCTGAGGTGGCATTTAGCAGATAGGTACTTGTAGGGTAGGTTTCCAAAGGACTTGGACATTATAAGAATTAAGCACTGTTCAGAATACAATTATCGTGAACTCTCCGTATAAATGTTTGAAATAGGCTTCTTGAACAAGGATATTACCAACACAGCCAGTGCAGTGCAGTCCTCTGTCATAGAAATGCAATTGCTGTTGATCAGGGCTTGAATTACTGCTGGACAAACCTTTCTGAACAAGGCTGCGTGGAAACAAGGAGGTCTTCTTTGAGGTGGTCACTGTGAAGGTGCAGTCTGTGTCTGTGTAGTGCTGAACTAGCCAAGAAAAGGAAATTCAGAAAGAGAAGCTAGTGAGGATGCTGTGACTGTTTTGTCTAGAACTGCCATGAGACTCAGTTAGCTCTGTTGTTCAATGCATCTGGGTTTGCTAAACGTTGGTATAGCCACATAGCAATTGTTTTCTTATATCACCTTTATCTACTCAAAATGCTTGTTTTTCCTGTCCATTAAAGACTGTTTTGATTTAGGTTTGATAACTTTCTTACCATTATTTTTAAGGATATATAACAACTTTATTCCATGAGTAGTCAGCTCTCAAGAATTAACATACATAATTACAAAGTTTAAGATCACAAGTGAATCATTTTAGAGAGATGTCACTGTGGTAAGAAATTCTTTTTTAAGAGCTGTTTCTGGATGAAATGCTGAAACGTAATGTTCCTTGTCTGTCCATGAAGCAGTATGCTTGATACAAAGAGCTGTTATAAATAATTTCCCTCCCTCTCTTTTCTCCCTCTTTGAATGCTTTCTATTGGTCATCAACTGGCACAAGCTCAAGGAAAAGATGACAACATGCCTTTATGGGTAGTCTTAGTACATTTCTATAAATACATTCAAACACAATTAAATTACTTTGGCTCTTTATTCTTTACTGTTTAACATTTGCAGAATTGCCTCCAAGGTTAATCAGATGTAAACATCAAGTAATGCCACTGTTCTTCAAGGTCTGTCATACTGCTGATGGATGTATTTTCCTAGTAACATTCAGATTTCTGTTTTAAGAAGTCACAGCTATGCAAACAAGCTTATCTGGGCCGACAATAAAAAATCATTGATTCTAATTAGGAGTCATCGCATAATAGAAAAAGACAAGGTTTCTTTTGTTCCATGAAAAACCTGCTTTGCCTGCTTTCAAAAATGCATGGATTTCTTTCCAGTGGCTTTACATAATTGGTACGACAAAGTTTCAGTCCTGTGATCTTACAGTTTCCAAGTGATTCAGACACACTAGTTGAACCTTGTTTAAGGTATTTGATAGTAATCTGTTACAGAAGTTGGTAGGTGGCGTGAACATGAGGTCTGCTTTGTTTGCTTAAAGGAGTGGGCTATGCATAAACTGAAGTAAGGAATATGTTCAGCCTGCTGAGGTTATTGAGAGTCCTTTTTAAAAATGAGCCACTGTTGAGAAACAAAGCTGCTCAGCTCTGACTGACTCCCAAGGACTGTTGGCTTTTTAATGCCTGGACAAATGTGGTCTGAAACCATTGTGTAAATTAACAATGTGAGCTGCTAAGTTGTGACACTAATTTTTTGTCTGCACCAGTGAAGCAGGTCCATTATCACATAACTTGTCAAGGAAAGAGACATACAGATTGAGCAAATACTGTGGAAATCATTATAATTGATAACTCTGCAGGCAGAGTGAGTGAAAATACACAACATATCATCAGTTAAACTCAGGCTGTTAAATTCAGTTAAATGAATCTCTGTGAAACCCGGGTTGGGCACATGGCATTTCAGTGAATCAGTGGCAGGTTTGGTTCCAAATTAAAAGCACGCCATCTGGAAGATCTGCTTTAATTGTGATAAGGTTCTCAAAAGTCTGTCATGCATATTTGTGAGACCTGACATTTCCTCTGAAGGCAGAGGTCTTCAGCTTCTGGTTGTCAGCAGTTGCTGAAGGGCCACTGAATGCAACAGTAATCTCAAATACTGAATCTGAATCATCACACATCTTGAAAAATGGTGATGACCCCTTTGGAAACTCATCTTCTCCCCTCATCCTTCAGCCACCCACAGTGAAAAGCTTTGGAGTTAATTTTTTCATTTCTTTTACGCTTATCAGTTGAAGATGCATAGTGGTCATATGTTGCAGAGAGTCTTTGCAAGGCGTAGAAGACAGCAAAAATGAACTCATCATAGCAGGTTCTATTCACTAACTTTAATTCTTCTTTCATCATACTAGTATCTGGGTACTTTGTTTTTTTCCATTATGTAAGAAGAGATGGGTCACTGAATCCATCACCATGGGCTGTTGCAGATGAACTAAAGCTAAAATGTTAGTATCCTTCTAGTTAATGCTGTATTTTGCTGGTGTGACATACTCTGTTACCATCAAGCAAAAATGGTATCTGGTCAGCAAGGAAACAGTGTACCTGGCCACTCTCTGAAACTGAGGGAGATGGAGAAGACTAAAGTGAGCTGAATAAGGAGAATTCTTGATTGCTTATAGGGAGGAGGACTGTGTTCATCCAGCCCCTGGAGATTTCCATGACTGTGAAGTTCTGATACAATTTTAGCTTAAAAATGTTAGGAGTTTTTGAGGAGGAACAAAAGATGGGAATGAACTGCTTTGGTAAGGATGAATAACTATGAGAAGCTGTTGCATTAGAAGTGCACTCTTTATAAAGGAAGGAGAGTGAGACAAAACTGTGCTCTATTTGTATTCCCAGAAAATTAGAAAAGCTAGTAGGCTTTACCTTGAGATAATGTTTTTTCCTTCAGTAGTATGTAATAAAACTGAGAAGCATAGGCCTTTAATGCTTCAGAGCACAGGAGGCAAGGAAGCAGCAGGGTGAGGCAGCTCCGTGTTCCCTTTTAGATGTAATGGGGGAATCATGTTTCAGGCATGGATACAGAAAGCAAGTCTAGGGGTGTACGGATGAAGAACATTTCTGTAATAGACTACGCCGGTGGCAGATTGGAAACAGATGCTGTGCGTGTCTTTTTAGACAATCTGCTACCTGCGTAGGGTGCTTCTTGCTGCTCCTGCACATTTCTCTGGAGGATGGGGAGGAAGAACATGGGTGTGTAGTATGACTTTGACATGCTGTCACATGAAAATTAGGCTAGCAGACTTTACGTCATACAAGATGAGGACAATATACCAGTTTTGGTTATTCTTGTTTTATGCATACCTGCGATTTGCCTTCCCCCCCCCCCAACTGTCAACCTTTATAGACAGGATTAAGTCAATTTTATATTAGTCATGAAGATTTCTCTTCACAGTCCTTGTAAAATTCTGTGCAGTGGGAGCAGTCCGCAACACTACGCATGGATATGTGGTATTTGGATCTATTCTGGTACGTACTCAGCAAGCTCAGAGTTCAGGCAGAGTAAGCTTACGTCTGTGTTAAGACCATACAGTCACAATCTTAGTGATCCTGAGAGCCTCCCTCAGTGGACTAGTGACACCAGCCATACAAACAACAAGGTCATCTTCATTAAGTTCTGAAGAAAATCACAAACACAGTTATTCTTTTTCACCTCTGGAGTGACACTGGGGAAGAAAAGAAATGTTCTGTCTGTGTTTTAGAATCTGACTCATTTCTGTGGGTTTGGTATATATAGCCTGTGGTGCTATGTATTCCATGAGTTTTCATTTTTACTGAAAGGCTTTTTTCTTTTTTGAAGGAACTACTTTTTTAATCCCTTTGTATGGTAATAGTAAGCTGAATTAAATAGCTTGAACTCTTCAAATTTTTGAATGGTATTTGGGGTTTTTTGCATTAACTTATTCAGTATTTTGGCTTGCTTGATCAGTAGACTGTCCAGAAACTGCATGTTTTTCCTTCTGAAGTTAAAAACTTAGATAAAATGCAATTTATCTGAATGAACTATGGACCTAATTTATTAACAGATAAGCTTTTCTTTTTAAGTTGATTAAAATCTGTACAAAGACAAACGTTTTGACTTAAGTCCCAGAAAAGTAATTGTCCATTCTATAATTTAATTTTTTCAGAGTCATGATCTGATAAAATATTGTGTCATTGCCATAACACCCTCCTCCCCAAACAGTCACTCCTTCAAAAACAAATGCAGATGAAGAAAATAATTTAAACCTGTTACTTAAAGTTACACAGGAAGTTGTGAAGTATTCGACCGCTGTAGAAAAGACACATATGTTTTGGGAAAGCTAAAACAGTAAATGAAACACATCTGTCCCTGGTAAGGAGCAGGCACCGTGTGTTGTATTTATTTGTTTGTTTATTTGTTTATTTTCTTTGAGTATTTTCATCTGTATTAGCTGGCAGGGTAAGATAAAATGTTCTTGTTCTGAGGTTCTGTGTTGTGGTTCTGGTTATACCAGAGTTGCTAGCAATGTTTGGTCATCTAAGGTTCTTTGAATTGTTGATATGAAGAGCTGATTAACAACTTCTCAAGTTAGGAGAAAATACTGTGGTTTTCTTCATTTGCTGATATATACAGGATTTTGCAGTGTCAGAAGATGAGCTAATCTACAGATACGGGCATTCCATTTCAAATGATTGTGTTACGTGATTATATTATCGGAAGTCTCTGAGCATGTTACTGGCCACATGCAAAGCCATGGCAAATCATAATTTCTGAACACTACAGCTCCTGAGGTCAGACATGCATTTTATTTTGCATTTGGAATAGACTGGTCATATATATATGGTATACTACAACTCAACTAATAGGTAGTAACTTGCAAAGTGTTAGTATCTTGATGGCTTGCAAGTGTACCTGTTGACTGCGTATGAGAAGGAACTGTCAGAATCGTAAAACATCCTGGGTGGTTTTCAATAAGCCTGATTTTTAAAATATTTGGCAATTTTTGTAGATCAGCCCCATTTTTTGACAGGGAAATTCTGGAGCATATTGTAATGGCTGGAAAAAACAATAGTTAAAAATTGGAAGTATTTTTTCCTACTTAATCACGACCTTGTAAAATGTACTTGAATCTATTAAATTTATGTATTGGTCCCCATGGTGCAAAAACTGAACCTTGCTATAAATCAACTGTTGATCGTGGGTAAGAGCTTTGTGACTAAGATGAGAAATGAGATGGAAGGGTAGGGAAGCACCAAGGAGCTTGATCACTGTCCTTACAACAAAGATACCCAGGGTATTTTTGCTGCATTTTCTGTAGCGTGTTGAGCACTTCAGAGTGAAATACCTGACCATCCTTGAACGTGGCCTCCTGGGGAAAATGTTGTTAGCACTTGGAACAACTTATTGGTGGTTTTCAGGAAGTCACGTGGATTTTATCATGGCATTGTTTCATTATTCAAGAAGAGATAATGAGATGCATCCTGACAAGCATGCAAGTGTGTAGTACATGGCCCATCCAACTATCTCTTGGGGGATCCATCTCAGGAAATGTGAAGTTTGGCCTCGGCTTTCCACACAAGTGCATGTGTTAGAATCTGGAGCTAGTTAAGAATACATTCCCATGTGAAGAAGCTGTTTAAAATCCGTTTTGCTTAGTTTTGCTTCATAAAGTGGATGTAAACAGACATTTTGATTTTTGAAAACTGCTATTTCTGAAAGCTCAGTTTTTGTTTGTTATAAATATCTCTTCATGAAATATTTCTTGTGTAAAACATGCTGGCTCCATTTGCTGCTTGTTAGAACAGCAAACAAAATATCTCAGTCTTGGCTACTCAACAAGTATATAGTCTTCATGGTTTGTGCTAATAAAAATATGTTAGCCTTGGTGTGGATGCCCTTTGGTTTAAGTGGTGATGTTTCCGAATACTCTCATGTTGGGGAGCATCATAAGGTTTTCTCTCATCTGAGGAATTACGCCATCTGGCATATGGATGTCAGGACATTAATTAGATTGCTAGAGGGGTACTGAAAAGTAACATAGGTTTAGCCCACTACAAATCAGTAAGTTGCAAGACACTAATTATGTCACAGAAATAAGATTTTTTTTGAGAAACTTGGATGATTCAGGAATATTTGAACAGAAATCAAGTCCCAAGTATACTCTCTAAGAATAACTAAAGCTGACTGCGCTACAGCTGTAAACAAGACTCTCATCTTGCTAAACTTGCATTGCAATTCCCATTGCCAACTGGATTTGTGCATTTTAAATAAGGCCAAAATAACAGAACAGCATATGCTGTCCTATCATTTGACTTTTTCTAATAAAAATGGCTCTTATTGCTTAACAACATCATTAGTTTTTTATACTAATCTTGGAGTATCTGCTTAACAACTCTTTGTTCTATTAAGATATTAAACATATATTTTTTAATCTAAAACCTGCCATCAGTGATATAAAAGCACTCCTAAATGTGGAAGATTTTCACTGCTGTACAAACCCATCAAATGGTAACCTTCTTTTAAAATGCATTTTTCAGTTAGTTATATGTAGAAGAAAGTACCTCTGTGTTTCAAGGGCTGATAACCTCTCAAATAGAGAACAAAGCTGACTTCTCACTTTGGGCAGGAGACCATCAATGGGAATGACAGCAGCAGTGGCTTTTCCTCACCTGCCAGTGAACAATGCTAACTACAAAACTCAGCTGACTCTGGAGCAGTATTGATTGCTGACTTTTTTAAAAGGCATGCCTGCATTGTGTTCTGTCTGTGGAAAGAAATGGTATAAAGGCCTTAGTCAGTTAGTGCCTAGAGTAATTTGTTTGCCTGATTGTGTTGAAAGATGTACCATCCAGGTACAAGCCACTTTTTGTGGTGGATAAAGAGACTTAGATGATAAGGCAGTTTATTATGTTTCTCTGCTGTAAAATACATTGATCTTGCTCACCACAAATGTTAGTACTTTCTCCTTTGTTTGAACTGTACCTATATTTTTCCAGTAATTGTTGTCTGTGACTTAGATCTCATTAGGATTATGCCAAGGTCACTGAATGGCATGTCAGCTTAATTACAGCGGCTTTCAAGCTGAACAGTTCTGACTCACAAATAGGAATTCACAGTTAGGTAAATGAACAATCTGAAGTCTCTGAGCTGCACACCATGCGATGCTTAGCTCTTTGCGGTAAGATGCTGAGTGAAGACAGTGTTTCTTGGCTCCAGTGAACTGCAGCTGAAGTTCAAAAACCCTTGACTTCAACAGGACTGAGCCACCTCAAGGGTTGGCCATAAATTGCAGTTTATAGCTGTCTAATTTTAAGCAGTTTAGAAATGAACAGAGCTCTGTTATTCCAGGTGAAAAGTTGTATAACAGTGGTGGGAAGGGTGAGACATCGGGTACCCTAAAGGAAAGGCATCTGTTAACAACAGAGTGACTTGTCCATTGCAAGCAGCGAAGTATACAGGTTGACCAGGGAAGTTGTGGAAGCCCCATCTCTGGAAGTGTTCAAGGCCAGGTTGGCTAACACTTTGAGCAACCAGGTCTAGTGGGAGGTGTCCTTGCCTATGGCGAGGGGATTGAACTAGATGATCTCTAAGGTCCCTTCCAACCTAAACCATTCTATGATTCTGTGATTAGATAGTTCTAAGCACTCCCCAGGGCAGGGGGGAAGACAACGTCCAGCCATCAGGTTAGAAGTCCAGTTCTTAATGAAGGGCATAAGCATCCTGCACTCTTTTGCCCCAGAAGTTTCCATTTGTTGAAAACAACCTCATTATAATTATGTCAGGGCATGTGTCATTGCATGAGTTGTTGCTTCAAAAGCTTAGATCTTTCTGCAGCTGGATGATGT
Source organism: Burhinus bistriatus (assembly GCA_013397275.1). Lineage (NCBI taxonomy): Eukaryota > Metazoa > Chordata > Aves > Charadriiformes > Burhinidae > Burhinus > Burhinus bistriatus. The sequence continues at coordinate 93,044 of VYXH01005818.1, read as the reverse complement.
GAGCCACATAAGAACTCCGTTCGCAGTGAGAGGCAGCTCACATTTTTAGTGGTCTCTGTTTCTTTTTAAACTCTGTGTTCTACCAAACTGACATCCACATATCTTATCGATCAGAATGCCATGTGCTTCTATAATACAACTGGCTTTATTTTGCACTTCAAAGGTCTTTTGCAGTGGTGGTTATCCACACAAACATCAGGTGGATCTAATAAAAAATCTCAGAATACAGAGGAAAGCAGAATACAGCAAGAAACAATCTTTTTTCATGCACTCCCGAGAAGATACATCAACAATATTTATCATTTCTGCTTATAATCTTAGTGTTTATTCAGATTTGAGCAGAATTAACCCAGGTGTTCTTGAGTATAGGGGAGACAAGGGAAAAGTGCATTTTTCCAGTAAAAAAAAAATAAAATGTAACTTTAATATTGTCCGTAAAGTTAAAATCACTGTAGTGTCTGGGAAATCTCCGTTGGCAATAGACATAGTCAGTTCTTGTGGTCAGACCTAGGCAGTGGTCAAGGGTAGAGTTAGGTGTCATGATCGGGTTAAATTATGGTCCAGATCAAAGAAGCCACGAAATGAACTATTTCGAAAACCTTGTCAAGAGCATCTGGTATCCAGTGGCTGAAACCAGCAATCTGAGGAGCCTGTGCTGCAAATTTGGATTTGAGCTAGAATGGAAACCTAAACAGACCATGGGCAAATGGTTAAAAGCACTAACTAGAACAGAGCAGTAAGGCCCAGTGATTCCTGTCCAATACAGGATGAAGACTGGTGCAGGGCAAGCAGGGATTAGGACTGAGCAGTGAAGGAGAATCTCCACTGCATCCTAGGGGCTGTATGCTATGGGCTGTCTCGTAGTTGTTCCAGGCTAGTCTGTCAGCTTCATCTCCTGGAATATTCATTTATGGGAGCACAGCTGTGGCCAGCTGTATCTTGGTTATTTTATTTAGGTTGGACTGTTCCTAATTAAAAAAGGGACATTGCCATGTAGCATCGTGTAATTGATTGCTTGGCTGGGACAGATAAAGCGCTGACAGAGAAAAGAACTTCTTGAGAGGCTCTTAAGTTTTCTGACAAAGCGTAGCTTTCACCTTCGCTCAGTTTTTCAGGATGTCTGGGAATCGTGCTTCGCTGCAGTGGTTTGTAATCTCTTAAGTGCCTAGTCCAGTGAGAGAGAAGGAACTCTGCAGGACATGCGCCTTACCCATTTCTCAGGACTGTGTGCACAGGTTTGTGTATTCTCAAAGTGATGTATACACGTTGTACATACAAGACTGAATATAATAAAAATACTGGGCCATTTTAATGGAGGGAGAAGAAGATGGGTAGGCTCAGGTGTTTTTAATATTTCATCTGTTTAATTCATTCTCAGTCATTAAACTCATAAGCTGACTATGGAATGGAAAAGAAAGATCACAAAATAGAAGTGTTGTGTCTTTTAATTTAAAATGCACGTAGCTGTTGACTCAGAATTTTAAAATAAAAAAAAAATTTTCCAGCTAGTTTCAGGTATGAGTTCTGAGCTTCTCTTATGAAACCAGCAACAAAATGAAACACTAACATGCAAGTCATTACAGTCTCTTTTATCAAGAGACTATGGCTTGATTTAATTTTTCTGTGGAAATAGATTGATAGATGAAAAGTCTCACAATTACTTCAATATGAATTAAGTAGCTAAACTCCTAGTTAGCACATCAGATATGGATGGTTATTACTGCGTATATTTTGTTGTGGTTGACTTGGCAATTGATAACAGCAGTGCTTACACATAGACTGATGGTGGGTGGTGAACCCTAATCAGCTTGTACAGTTCGTTGTGACCTGATGCTTCCTGGGACACTGATCAAAGTCCTGTGAATCCTTCTAATGCAAACAGTTATTCATTATACTTCTCAGCACATTCTTTGACAGGATTGTCAGAAGATTCAGGATTTCTATAGTAAATCTGATGCACGTAGAATAACCCCCAGTCAGAGGGGGTAACCTGATATTTCTGCATGATGGTTTTCAGGAGACTAGTGGCTAATGTTCCATAGAGATATGCAACATCTTCATTACTATAGATGCAGTCTGGATTTAAAAACATTCTTTTCAAAACTTGGTCTCTCAGTAGTATCTTTCTGAGGAGCTCACTATGCAAAGGTGTTTAAAAGGCAAGGAGAAGTAGCCAGCTATACTTGCAGGATAGTCATTGATGTTTTCCTCTTCAGTGTTTCTGACTCAGGGTTATGAAGTATTAAAACAGGAATGAACACTACTTATGACAAAAATGTGAGTTCTCTGAAATACTTTCATTACACCGTCCAGTTGAACGTAGTTATCTATAATTTTCCATCTCCATAAACAGAAAAATTTAGGACTCATTATGCAAGTGATGAAGAGAACAGGGTATATAATTTTCAGAATCTCTCCCAAATTTTTAAAGTACGTGAATTTCCTGTGCACTGAATGGCAGCAGCAGCTTATGTCACTTGAAGGGAAGGTTTGCTGTACACCTCACATCACTGCAAAAGTTGGGTAAAATTAGATGAGTTTCTAGCGCTTACCTTCTTCTCCACCACTGTTAGAATTTTATATTCAGAGTGAAAAGAATACAGTCTCTCCTAGGAGGCAGGGGGAAGGAAAGTCTGCATAGACTTAATTTGAGGTTTTATTCATATGGGCAAAAGCAATGACATTACAGGTGCATTGGCATACACAGTAGTTCAACCCTGCTGTCACAGCTGCTCCTTGACAACAGACCATGCCTCAGAAGACAGCAGTCTTCCCTGTGGAAGGACTCAGAAAAGACGTCTGTGGTCCTCAGTAAGCTCAGGGAAGACTTGCAAGCGCAAGTCCCTTGAATGAGCTGTAAACAGCACAAGGTTTGCCCCCACAAGTCACAGTCTGTCTCTTTCCTACTGCTTATTCTCTGGGAGGGACTTTGTCCCCCAGGCTCTAACAAGAATCTGCTGTCTGCAATTACTTCTTCCGTGTACCTCACAACCAAAACAGCAACAACAACAAGCTATGCTTTCTTTAAGGATAAAAAAATTGCTCACATGCTTAAAACAACTTGAAGACTATGTTAATAGTGCCATCTGGTGACATTTCATGTAACCCTATGCTACTTCTGAGGCAACACTGTATTTTAACATTTTTTTACCTATGTATATGAGAGTGTTTTCTGCCACGTTAATAAAATCGCTAATGGACTAGATCCTCAAGCATCTTTTGCTGTGTAGTCTCATGAAGTGCTTTTGAGGCCGTTTTCTCAGCTTGAAGGCAGTTCTTTAGACATGATGATAGGATGAAAAGGTCTGCAATTTTGCCTTGGCTGGGGATTCCCCACTGTAGGAGGGCTCTTGGACAGTATCGAATTGACAGCTGTTATTACAAAAAAAAAAAAAAAAAAAGGGCAGCTTCTTGTAACTGTTGGCTATAGTATTCTTCAGTTCTACTGATACCTGGTTAAGTGCTGTATCAGTTATGTGAGGAAGAAGCCAAGATACACTTTACTGTAATGGGATAGATAAGTAGAGATGCGTATGTCATCACACGCTCTGAAGAAGACCATACACAGCACTGGAAAATTTTCAATGCAAATTCATCTGCAACATCAAATTAGACACACATAAACTGAGAACCTAGGTGCTTCTAGCACATTTTTGCTAATGTGGTTAGTGTATCTACATGTTTCTAAAGGGCTCACTTAAAGCAGCATCATCATTAAAATTAATGTCTGCAATTGCACCTCAAAGTAGAGAGAAACCAGAAATGCCTGAACTCAGCAAAACAGATGACTGTTGAATTGCATTCCTTAATGCCTAATGTCTTTT
>VYXH01005818.1:67867-89025 GCA_013397275.1 Burhinus bistriatus | reverse complement strand
AATTGCATTCCTTAATGCCTAATTTCTTTTTTTTTTTTTAAAAAAAAGGAACACCCTGAGTTACATTTCCAGAGTGCTTAGTGTGTAGTATACTCAAATGGTCTAAAAAACCGCCAGACTTTAACATCTGAAGGCATAAGAATGTAACAATCTGAAAGTGTGGAGGGGGGTGGAAATACAGCCCTTAAAAGGGACCTATCTCTCTTTTTGGTGAGAGGGACTTTATTTTAAGAGGTAGTGTTAGTGGGACAGGGGTGAAGTAAAAACAGTCTGTTACGTGATCTGGCCCAACCATTTGCTGGAGACTTTTATGTTTTATATAGTTAAACTCTGACCAATAATTTATGGATAATAGGAACAGCCCTTCCAGAAAGATATTTAATCGTCAAAACCTCAGGAAGGAGGAATCAGTAGTTACGCTGGTAACTCGTTTGCATGGTTAATTAAATTCACTGTTTAAAATTTTCCCTTTTTCTAATTTTTATTTGTATAGTTTCAGCTTTTGGACATTAGATTAACACTTTTCTACTAAATCAATCAAATGACATACTAAATTAAGTGTACTTTAACTAGGAAGTAAATACTTCCAAGAACTTAGGACCAAACTGTTAAGCATTGTATTGTGTTACTAGTCCTGTATGATGTAGCTGAAGAAAAATACTTCTTGGTCTTGCTCAAATAGAGATATAAAATACATGTACCTGAAGAAATTAAAATTCTGAGCCATTAAAAAGCTTCAATCAAATAAAATATGTGGGGTACAGTCTGTAACTAAAGAGTTTTTCAATCATTCAGGAGGGATAAGTTTTCTGTAATATGTCACTGCAGATATTCATGCCCGATTCTCTTCTGAAAATACTCTAACATCTGTGTAAATACCTTCTTTTTAAGCATAGTTTAATGATATTTTATCATTACCTAAAAGGTGAAGTTGCAATATAATCATTTGAAAACGCTTTCATCTCTGAAACAATGTTTAAAATAGATTTTAAATGTTCAAGAAAAAGCTAAATGATCCCGAGGTATACGTGTAAACTGTGTCAAAGATACCACAGGCTGTGTTACTCAGGGCTATTGGGGCTTTTTTTTCCTTCAGTTATATAACTGACTTTAGCTTTTTTGACAGCATGGAACCAAACTCTAAATGCTCCTGATAAAACCGTTGACTTCAATTACGGTTACATGGGTTTGAGTGATATATGGCTCTGATGTGACATTCGTAGTTTGAGTGTTTCAATTTACATTAAAAATACCATACTATTACAATCGGTTGAGGTGAATGGTGGTGAAGCAGCATATCCAAGGCAAGAATTTGGCTGTATATTTACCATGCAAACAAATTAAAATTGTGTGCTATTACATCAGGTATTTTTTTAATTGTTTTCTCGTTTGTCTTGTAATAAATTACATTCAATTGCTTTTATCACATGGTTTCTGTTTAGGATGTATGATAGCAATGTGGAGAGGTACACAAATCTCTGACAGATGTATACACTCTGTTGTCATTTGATAGAACTTTATATAGACACAGTGGCCTTCCTTATTTACTGACATACTGGACAGAGGGTTTACGTGTCAAGACCTTTTCTATAGGCCTGATCACTAGGTATATCTCTAACTGAAACTATAATACATCATCGTGTATTATTTTTCTGTGCAATTTAACTGCTTGTGTTGTTGCGAAGTCCAGAGTGTCGCGGTTTGGCCTCAGCCGGCAACAAAGAACCAGGCGGCTGCTCGCTCAACCCCCACGGTAGTGGGGGAAAATCAGAAGAAAAAGGCAAAACTCACGGGTTGAGATAAAGGCAGTTTAACACAACAGCAAAGGAAAGAGGAAAACAACAACAATAACACTGCTGGAGGAGTGTACACGCAGGGTTACTGTACCAGCCGGACCCCGGGCAGCCCCAGCCCGCTCCCCAGCTGCACCTTCCTCTTCCTCTCCCTCCCCCGGCCAGCTCCCCCCCTATGTACTGGGCATGGCTCACATGGGATAGAATACCTGTGTCCCGGGCCAGAAAATTAACCCTATCCCTGTCGGAACCAGGACACTGAGTAAATATAATTCACTGAAGGATGGGTTGCTTATTTGTTCTGCTTCTTGGCAGTAAATAGAAAGTCTTGCATTGTTTTTGTATTTGCTGGAAAAAGAGTTTTCTCATAAGAGGGTTATATGGCGTATGTAGGTTTGTGAGATTTGTCACTAATTTAGGAATGAATGATTACAAAATCTGACTTGAGAGGCTAAATATGTTGATTCTCATAGTCAAAACTCTACTATGATGTTCATTGTTCTTGTAGAAGGTTGGTGCTGTACCAGGACAGGAGATGGGATTTATCTGAAGGAAGACAAAAGGCCCTATTCTGCTTTCCCTTAGCACCCTGTAAGTGGTGTTAATTCAGTTTCTGTACAGATCTTTCCAAGGCAGGCTGCCTATAGGATGGCTGGATCAGCACAGGCCCTAATTGTCCATATTTAGCTGTATGGTTTCTTGATAATGTTCCGTGTATCAGTCCGCTTCTGTTTCTAAGTGTGTATGGTATATCCATTGAGCGTCTTCTCTGAAACGTGTTGTAGTGTTCTAGTTGTATTCTCCTTCTCTGCCACTTCACTTGCCAACTAATTTATCCACAGCTTCCATGATACTTGCATCCGTAAGCACGACAAATGTATTTGGCCTAGTAACGTGACTGACATTTACGCATTTCAAGCCCCTTCTGTACAACTGGTATCACAAAGCAGAGTGTAGGTGTATAGTTCTGTTCCTTTTTATGTCCTCTTGGATTGTGAGAGCAGAACTCAAAGCCACCTTCTTTGTCTAACATCTGCAAGATTTTTCAGTGCCTGCCTGCAATGATGCAGAAGTAACATCAACAAACCCTGCTGTAAAAAAGTGAGCTCTGACACTTTCATGTCTTGTCTATAGCACATATCCGATGCTGTAAGTCAATATTAGGTAGCAAATAAATAACAAAAAGTATGCCATGAGTAATTCTACCTTTTTTAAAGTAAAATTTATACTTTTACTTCTGAAGTGAATGAATTTGGATATTGAAGGGGAAAATTATTTATCTATATGCTTATTTAGATTCATTTCCCCTTTGATTTCCAATATCAACACTGACGTTGGATGTCTTTTTAAAACGTATTTTCTACTTAAATCATAAGTTAAAAGTTCACTTAAAAAATGAGCATGAATAATTTCCTATACTCAAGAAATTGCTGGTTGTGTATTGTGTTATTCAGGATGCCAGTCTAGGCATAGGTGGTGGTCCCATCATGCTTTAAAAAGTAGGAGTTGCTCAACTGCTATTCAAGTGGTGCTGTAAACTTTTTAAACATTACTCTTTGCTTATGTCTATTTACACATTCGTGAAAGAAGTTGGCTGGGTCAGAAAATTAACATTCAGAATACTAATATTTGAAATGTTATCCCCATGTGCACTATGAAAACATCCATATAAAATAGATAAACCTCAGCCCTATTTTGGATACTCTTTACACTGAACACCAGTGTTTGGTAACTGTGCATCTTCAGTTTGTTTCCTCATATGTGGTGGAAAGTACTGGCAGCACAAGGAAAGAAGAGTTTTAACACTACTGCATATGAAAATATTCAGTAAGAATAAATAAGATCTCTGCCTGACAACATATTAACAAACTGGGAAGCAAAACTGCAAATGAATGGACAGTCAGCTGCAGAGCAGCTTAAGCTCCCAAATCAGTTATTTAGCCATTCACTCCACGGGGCTGTGAATTCAGCTTGGACCACTGCTTGGTGTTTCTACCCTGTGCGATGAGGAGCAGTAAACTGCCACATCTCCAGCCAGTTCTCCCACATCAGTTCAGAAATAAGATCATGCTAATAAACCCTGGTTCTCAAATTCGAGGGGCTGTGCTGCTGTGCACTTGGAACACTATTGCAGTGTTGCTTTGAACTTGCTTTGCTGTCTTTGGGCTCTCTGCTGGTCTCTGCACTAGCTGTGATGTCCACTTTGGACTGCTGCAGAAAAGCATCCTCCTCATGGCTGCAGACTTCTTGTTGCTGCAGATTACTTCTGCTCCTCAGAAGATAGACACAGGTTCCCAGGGAAAGCCAAACAGTTACTCTGGTTGTGTGTAGCAGCATGTAACACCCACAGCTACCTGAGCTCCCAGGCACAGTCCCAAAATACAGACTGGGAAATAGACTGCCAAAGAGCTGGCCTGTTTAAGCATACTCCAGTCTTGGGTTCTCTTCCCAGCCAGCAAAGAGCATACTTACTATATTGCATCAATGCTCAACCTTTTTCTTACCTTCTCTGTTCACCTGAGTTAAATTGTGCAATACTGGTAAGTAGCTAATTCTACTTGATGGACAAAGTGATGTGATTTTTTTAACTTCTGAAAAAGTATACATTCATCTTGTTTTTCAAATATAATCAGCTGTCAGTGACTGTTTAGAAATGGATGAGGAAGCAGCTGGGTTTCTTTTCCCCTCATCTCTTTCTGTGCTCTACTGTATCAGGTATGTGTCTGTGTGTCGTGGTTTGGGCCAGATTGGCCCAATCAGGTGGAATAACAGACGCTCTTTCTCTCCTGCTCCGCTTCTGAAGGGAGGCAGGAGAGAGTGAGAAAAAGAGCGACTTAAGAGTTTAGAAGGAACTAAACTACTTTAATGAAATATTAATAATAAAATAATAAAAAGAAGATCATGAAATACATACCAAACCATATCAAGCNCTCTGAGAGCGAACAGTTTTCTGCCCAACATGCTGTTAATTTCAGCAGTTAGAAGAGGCCTAGCTAAAAAGTAGAGTTACTGAACAAAATTGGTCCTGTTTTACCTCAAACCAGGACAGTGTGTTTGTGTACGTGCATGCTGCTGGACTCCCAGGTCTTAGTTTTCAAACTGGCTCCTGCTGTCTCCCAAGAAGCTGAAGACACATTACTGTTATTCAGGCATGCTTCCTCTGGAGGGTGTTTAACCAGGTCTGTGTATTGGAAATGCTACCATTGTTCATTTCTTCCACATCAGTTATAAAATTTTTGCCTTTGATAGATTTGTCTGTGAAATTTGATGCTGTTAGTGCTGTTGTTGCAGTTAAACTGGGAGATGTTTTAGCTTTTTCCCATTGAGAAAACTTTCCAGACTCTCCTCAATTGAAATTACTATTTTGTGTAAAAGTACCTTGCTCCTAACAGTGGTACCTCATTGCATGGGAAAGTAATGTTAATAGAACTAACCAATATATGTCAGAGACCTGCTGATATTGCACACAGTTGAACAAATATTAAAAAAAAAATAATTAAACATTATTTATACTGTCTTTCCAAAAAAGGCTAACAAGTTTCCAAGCTAGTTTGTCTCTGACCCCTGTGTGGTATGTGCTTTTGTATGGGAAGAGCATGAATACCCTGCTCTTCTCTTGTGTGCCCTGTTTAAAGGGCCAGCACCGCTGTAATCCCAGAACAACACATGCCTAGTGAATGGAGAAAGAACATTTAAAAGGATAGAGCAACAGTTGTATTCTCTTTCTACCTAAAAACATGATGAGACAACAGGATGCTCTGAGACACAGTTCTCCCTTCAAAGTTGTCCAGGCCACACCTGTCTGTTCTTCCTATCCAGAGCTGATTCCTGTGTGCATAACACTTCCCAGGTTCTTCTGGCTGATCCAGGTGAGCTAATACAGATGCTGTAGGACAGCAGGATTCAACTGGAAATTAGGTGGTTTTTATTTAGGATTGAGGCCATTTTGCCTTCATTTGTGCAGCTTCTGAATAATAAATAGGTATTTGAAAGTATATCCTGTCATTATAATCTCAGAATATATGGCTCTGCTAGAAAAAGGAAACGATAATGGCTCACTCTTAAAAATATAACTTTTTATTTAGAAAAATCTCAGAGTACTTTACCAGTATTACCTATAGGAATGGTTTGCTACATACCATACAAATTACATCTTCACTATGCACAATCATAGATAAAACCTATTTCTGGGTTTGTTATTTTCCAGACTTCCCTGAGAGCACATTAGGCACTAATTATAAATATACTTTTACTTGTGTTGTGGGACTGTTGTGTTATTTTTAGCAGTCTGGTGAATTGTGGCCTTACTACTCTTTTTCAACTTTCTATATAATTAAACGTACCACCGTAGACATATACACCCTAGATACTCTCTTCTATTTGGATATTATATTTCTGTAATGTATTTTGCTTATATATCTTATCAGTACCAGGGAGACAAAGTATAACCATTGCATGTGGGGAGAGGGAGTAGAGGACTGAAGGAATTTCCATGTCACTGTTAGCTTTTTGTGGGCCTTCTGCAGTGAGTCAGAAAGGCAGAAACAGAAATAATTATGTGCTCGCTCATGTGCAAATGGGTAAGTATTTTTCCATGGTTCAGATTCAGGGAAGCAGCCCTGTTCAGGAAGGATGTTGAGGTATGTGAGTAAAGCACATGCTTAAGTGTTCGTTGCATCAGTATCAATAATCTGTAAAGTACTTGTTTTCAAGCTATTTGTACACCTGCGGCTCTATGGAATTAAAGAAAGTGTTCAAGTTCAAGAAGAGCAGGCCATTCTAGCCTAATGTCACCATCTCTGTTTAGCAGTTTGAGTTGTTTTCTCTGTTTAGTTTTCCTTTCTGCTTTGGGGGTGGGATGAGATTAGCCTTATTCTGCTGAAAAACGGAAGTGCAGCTATCTCCTTGCAGCCCTGTGTGCCCATAATGCACAGTACAAATCATCTTCTAAAAAAATATCCCTGGTAAATATTTAGCTATTCAGCCACACCTTCTCTCACCTTTCTGGTGCAGTATTGCTGCTCCTACTTGGTACTGGCCGTAAATGCTCAGATTAGTTTGGAAACTACTGTAGGAGCTGCTGACTCACATCTCCCTATCTTCAGCTAAGCCTATGTGTGCAGAAGTACAAACATATTGTGGTGTCTGTCGTTGTTGCATTGATTTCTGAAGTCATTCCAGTGCCTGTTGTGCTAGCAGCTATGGAAATAAAGAATAACTCTGGCAGAGTTATTATGCTGTTTTAAAATTGTTTTTACCCAGTGCTCACTTCAGAAAAATTCTCGTTCAGTCTTCAGGACATGAGTGCTTTAGGAGGGACTGGACTCCTGTTCTCCATTCAGGGGAGTAGGCCTGGACTTTGTTATGAAAAACATGCAGAGAACCATTATAGTATCAAAGAGGCTTCCAGGCTGCCCTCTTACGAAGTCGGATACCATGGTGTTACAGCTGCCAGTCCAAAGTGGGAGGGAAGGAAGGTACTTCAGTGAAGAATGGAAACTTTCGGCAAAAGCTTAGGTGAAAGTCCTGTTGTCATTAATTAAAGTCATCATAATCCTGGAGTGCCTCTGTGAAAAAATGAGAAATATATATGGTGGGATCAGAAAGGGAAATCACCTAGGCTACAATCAGTGAATTCAGTCATACCTCCTAGGTAATGACCACAAGTTAGGCTGGGTTGGAGCAGGCACCAGGTACTCCTCGTTTTCCAGAAAGACAGTATGTGTGCTTGTCAGCACCTGCATGAGTGATGAAGTCAATACTGATAGTATTGGTGAGACACGTTTTTTAAGAAGTTTCTGACTCGAAAAAAAAATCAACCAGGTCTGTGAGGTTTTCTTTTGCTAAATAAATAATAACAGCTACTGTACAGGTTTCAAAATGTAGTTAAAGCCAAACAAATATGTTAAAAATCCTTATCAAATTTGTTACACAGCTGTATGGAGTGCAACAAATTAATCCACCAAATAAATAGGACTTGCACAGTAGAAAATAACAGGCTATGAAGACTGATTGACTATTTTTATTGTAAACTTTAGAGGTATTCACAAAGGGCATTCTCAAAAAATAGAAAATATTAATGATTCTGCAAACTGTTTCAGTGGCGTGAATACAATAAACTCTCAGGTAGCAACATTTCTGGCTAAATTAATCAACTTATAATAGCATGAGGATTTAGGAGTTGGGCATGCTAATGCCACTCTCGTACCACGAAACAGTAGTTTGGCACTGAGTTTGATGGAGTGTCCCATCTGCATCAGCCTGTCCTGCCCCAACTGTCCAGCACTTTGATTTCCTGGGATTTCAGTCTAGGAAGGATCTGGGGCACATTCTTGTTCCTAACCTAGGAACCTAGGTCTCTCTCCTGGGTGAGAGACCAGGCTGCCGCAGTGTACTGCTGTGTACTCCAGCGCAGCCTGTTCTGCTGTTTACTCTTCTGTTGGCAGTGTAAGAAGGACAAGTAATGCCTAATGGCTTGGGCTGCCCTGGCTTTTCAGTACCTAACTAGAGCCTCTTTTAAGAAGTTTTTTTATCATACGATTGTTCTCTTGCCTCCTAGAAATGGGGATAATTTGAGATTACTCAAGCTGGACACCAGAAATCAACTGTGACTTTGGGCAATATTGCATGACTTTGTGTGCAGAAGGGCCTTTATTCTAGTAGTGCTGAGAGCAATCACTGTGTTAACGTGGTATCTAGCATATTGTGTAGCCTGTCTAAACTTCTGTTTTGTATGGTCTTATCTTACAGTGAAGCATATCTCAACTGATGTTAGTTCAGTTTTCCTACTTCCCACATCACTCTTTGCTAGCTAAGGTGTGACCTCCTGTGTAGCACATTGCTCCTGTTCCCCACCAGCAAAAAAACCCAGCTGCAGGTCAGACTGGGTCCTGATGGGATGTACCCACGAGTGCTGAGGGAGCTGGCCGAAGTCATTGCTAGGCCACTCTCCATCATCTTTGNCTTCCAACCCCTGTGATACTGTGTCTTGCACAGCTGTTGATAATACATACCAGCAACATTCAGCCCTTTAATATATTCTTTTTCTTGAGAATTTTATTAGTCTTTACTATTTCCAGAAGAAATTTACTCCTTTTGCTTGCACAAAAATAGAAGCAGGAGGAATGAACATGATCTAATCAGTAACAAGACAAGGTTTTCTGAAGGTAACTGAACATCCCTGACTTCAAGTCCTCTAGGAAACCACTGTAGTGTTTTGGTTGATCAGATGGAACAGTTTTACAGTCAGGGCTAACAGAAATGAATAGGCCAGAGAAGAGGTGACCCTCTTGGCCTTTCCTCTTAAAGGAAGCTAGTTCAAACATGAGGAAACAGTAAAATAATCATGATAAAAATCATCAGTGATCAGAATATACCCAATCTTGTGAAAAATACAGTCTTTTTGTGTCTCAGTGTCTGATTTTCCATAATGGGATTTCTGTTTTCTGTAGGGATTTTTTTAGCATAAAATAAATAATTTTTTTTTTCCTTGAATGAGGAAAAATATCCTGGTACTTCACAACATAACACCAAATAGTTGTCAGGAAATATTTCTTGAGTTATTTCAGCCATTAACATAAACCTTTGTTGTTGAAGCTAAATGCCATATCTGGTCCTCAAGGCCAAGACTAAAGATGTAAAAAAATAGTGGTTCAGCATAACAGTAAAAGCAACAGCTCACAAAGTAGCAAAATATAGACCTCTGTGTGCAAAAGGGGCCTTGCTTTCTGATCAGAATATGCCATTCATTTTGTAAAAAACTCAAGGGATGCCTTTTTTAAAAAAAAACAAACTTTTTTTGAAGGCTGTTCAGAACATTGCTATTGCATTGATGGATGTACCCAAACAATTCTTTCTAATAGGATCTCCTCACTTTTACATTCCATCATTATTTCCTTTGTAAATAGATGCTTCATGTAAGACATGAGTAAATGGCTGGGCATCACGCTTTTCATCAGACGTTATCTCTTCTGTAACAATTTTTTCCAGTTTCCTTAACTGTTTATTCAGTTGTAAACCTCCACTGACTCATGTAATAAAGAGGTTTCCATGAGTGTCAACAAAAGTAATCTTTATTGCTTGGTAACGAGCTGTGTAACTCTCTTTTGAACTTCAAGAGAAACAATCATTGAAGGAATAATATTTACGGAATGTCAAAAGTGGAAGATGATGACTGTGTGTTAATCACCTCAAAAGAAAATACTCCTGCTCATAATTACATTATGAGAGATCTCTTTACCTACATGATTTATCATGTAAATAATACTTTGTTATTCAAATGACCACAGCAACGACCTCCCGAGTAACAGCACTACCGTACAAAACAAAACTGGTACGTACACGCTTTATACATGTAAGACAAAAAAGAGGAGTGAAGTAATTTCTGGTTGGGAAGTGCAGCACTGCACCTTTCTATCTCTAACAGCATGTATGCCTGTATCTAACTTTTCTGAATGCCACAGAGCAGACGCAAAATCCTTTTGACTAAGAAAGCAAGCTCAGTGCTTCAGGACAGGGCTGAAAATGCAAAAATGCAAGCGCAGGTACCGTTTCATTTGCTCTGCCCTCCCAGAGACACTAACCCAGGGAAGGAAAGCCCGCCTGAGGCTGGGGGTGCATGCTGTGAGCTGGGCCGAGGAGGTCGCTGGTGGAAGACAAACTGGTGCTGGTGGTGCCCAGCACTACAAGGTGTTCCTTGGACAGATGCTGCAGCTAATGCCCCTCCTGTCTGCACATACATGGGCAAGGGAGCCCAGGCCCTTTGCACCAAAGGTTTAAATCGCACCTTGGACTCCACAAGCGCTGGATAAAGCTAAGCAAGAGAGCAATGCCGACCGAGGTGCCAAGACTGCAGCATCCCATGCTGACAGAGGTTATGGTTAGATCTCTCTCTATGATTAGTAGATCTCTTTATCTGCTTGATTTATCATCAAGTCTCACTTTCAGATTTGGAAAGCCTAGAGCACTTCTCAAGCCTCTTCTTGAGTCCCACAGTCCTATAGCTACTGTGAAGCTCCAGCCACCCTTGCTTTCAGCCAGGGATCTCAGCACCAGCAATTACAGGCTTCCACTTCCCCAGGCTCCATCAAACATGGTTAGCATCGCTGGGAAGCCAACTGGATTTAGCAGGAAACCAGTGAGCTGTCGGGCTCAGTTGTGTGGTAACCAGTCTGAGTGAGTTCTGTGCCTGCCCAGGCTCCTGATAAGTTAATGTTGTGTCTTTCCACTTAAAGTGAAGCAGAACTTGTTCTGTTCTCAAGTGCATGCTGAAATGTACCAGCCTGTCAGCAGTAACTGAAACAGTAAAGTTTGTAAAATCAACTACCTGTATAGGTAGGGATGTAAAAGCCCAAAGGCCGATTTCTCTTTCATTTTCTCAGGAGTAAGTAAAGGATATCTGCACTAAATTCAGTTTCTCAGCAAGGCCAATCAGCTTTTATAAAGGAAAGTTTGTCTGTATACCTTTGTCCTTGCCTAATGTATATTTGAAGCAATGAATAATAAAGAAAACAGGGCCACTTTTTAAAATTTTCACCAAAGTCTAGATTACCCAAATTACATTACATTTTAAAGAAGGAAGGGAGGGTTCAGAAGGTACTAAACATTAGTGAACTGTAGCATTTGTTTCTCAGTGTGATTTGAAATTAATACACAGGTTCTTCTACCATATTAGACTTTTCCTGTTAGTTTATTTAAGTTTTAAATACTGTTTCAAATTTGAATATATTTGTCATGTATCAGGGAGACTTCAAATAAACTTAAAATAATACCTCTCAAAATATGTTCTTAATAGCAACATCATGTGCAAATAGAAACAATACTGATATTCTTTCTGAGGTAGAGAAATATGTGCACTTTGGCCTTCCTCCAAACCAAGGAAAGAAGTATGGTGAGTGATTTTTGAAAGCCCTTTTGGATCACTGTTAGAAGATGGATCTATCCTAGAAACAGCCCCAGTAGGTTAGTATGCTTTAAAACCTGTTTATCATTTCTATTTGCCTGTGTAACTTGAAATCTGTAGTTGTCAGCAACCAGAGCTCTTGTATTACGCAGATGCTGAAGAAGGCCGCCATGAGGATGTGGACTGTGTCATACAGCTCTTTGCATTTGTTCTTTCCCTGTTGTCATTTCTGCACTCCAGTGGTGGCATTTGTTGCTCCTCAGCAAGCTGTGTAGGCTCTCCAGATTTGGTGCAGGGAGCCACATGGGCAGACACAGACATTTCCAAAGGGGTGATTTGTCTGATCCTAACAGTCATTGGTTGGGACATCTTGAGCTTTCTGCAGTGTCTCTGCTAATTTTTTGCAGCAAATATGTGGGTAGATGTTGGCTGCCATAAACTTTTTGAGGTCACCTGTTGCTATAGTTTTGTGTGAGCGTGATACAAAAATAACTGTCCACAGCACTATCCACACTCTTGTGACTACTTAGTCTTGCTGCTGATGCTTCAGTGTTTTAGCAGAGAAACTGAACAACTAAGCGGAAAAGAGCCCTTAACATGTGCTTTTTTTTATTCTAGACTCTTCTCTGACAAAGTTCCCATCCAAGCTGGGATAAAAATACTTAGGTTTTCTCTGCATCTTTTCTTGTTTCTTGTTTACTGCTGGTGTGATGCAGCCACTATTAATTTGCTGCTGCTGCCGACTTGTAAAACTTGTTTCATACTAATTAGAACAACAGATTTAAAGTGCTGGAAGGCTCAGGCTGGCATTTGTGCTTTTCTGAGGGCTGCCATCACTTGCAACAAGGGTGGGTCTGGGGAACGCTGCAGCATAATGTGTCTTTACAGCTTGTCACAAAGCTCAGTTCTTTGATTCCGAATTACTCTGTAGAGGAGGGGCACAAAGGGAACATGCAACCCATACTGACCAGTTGGTGTTATACTTAGTTATAACTGAATGGGGGCTTGCCTCATTAAAAGTCATGAGCTCCTACAGAACTGGGTAAACATCCAGCTACTCGAAGTAAGGGCTTGACAGTCCCATATCCTTTCTAGCGCAGAAAAGGGATCAAAAACTGCAATGAGTAACAAAACACTTATTTTGGCTTCTTTTACAAGAATGTTTCTGGTTTAAATTGTGTTTCCTATCTCAGAAATGTGGAAAAAGAATGATATATCTATAAATAGTAAGTTAAAATGTGAAATAAGAAGTGAAATTAGATGAAATATTAATTTGAAAAGGGAGATTAACCTACAGTAATGAAGCTAACATTTAAAAGGTTGAGATAAAAATTTTGAAATCAAGAAAATATTTTTACACTTGAGACAGATTAATATAATTAAATTAAGAAAATAAATGAAATTAAATAAATGTTGAAACCAGATGGGGAACAGTAAATTGTTTAGAAAAAAAATCTTGTTTTAATAGTTTCCAATTGTCCAATCAGTATTTTAAAAGTAATTTTCTCCTCTTGAAAAATTTCTGATAGGTTGGTTGTAAATTTTCATTTTTCATGTTATCTTGTTTAATGAGTGGGCCGTTTGCAAGTGTCTGTATGTGTTTGGGAGGGGTTATGAGTTCCTAACGGTTTTGTTCAGTTTTTTCCAGGGGCATTTCCGAGAAGTTAAGTGTAACAGAGTTTTTAATCACTGTACTCAGTTCAGAAGTTAAAGGTTTTCTCTACATGAAAACATCAAAACCTTTGTTAAAAATGATGTGTAAGCTATTTTGTGCAATTGCTGCTTCCTTTCTAAGTTGATGGAGATGATTATTATTTTGAACAGCTTCTGTAGTCTCCCATCTTTATGTACCTTTTGATATCCACCTGCATTTTTGATAGCTCAGGTGAAAGGACATATTGGCATGGAAGGATAGATTTGGAAGAGAATTTGTTGTAGAAGCTGGAATTTTTACTTCAGGTAGAAATAGCTGATAATTCTGTTGCTTTTAACTGGGGAAACAAGTTATGCTATTCTTGGTATCACTTTGTGGAAACATAATTTAGTCTTTTTCCATTTGTCCACGTAAAGTAGCCAATATATGAAAGTTTTGGGGTTTTTATATGTTTCTTGCCCTTTCTTTCTTTGTGTGGAAAATGTTTGCTGTTTTCTTTATGCACGACTTCAATTCTAATGCAGTGATAATTAATACCTCATTCACAGGACTGGGTCTATCTTCTGCTTGTCACAATGTTACTGAATAACTGGAGAGTTAACTCCAAAGCCTGACTCCTGAAAAGTCGACTTTAAGCACTGGAATGGAGGAAAAGGCAGGAAGGAAGCTGCTTCTCTTTACAGGTTGGAAATGCTGTGTTGCCCTTCAGTACAGCTGTGAAGCATTTACCCAGCGGCACAGAGCATTATTAGAGGGCAAGTCTTTATCTGTTGCAGAGGGAGGGTCAGGCACAAGTGGCCCAGACCCAGAAGAAGAAACCCTGTCTCCCTGTTGGTGTTAAGAATCCTGAAAACCCGTGGTAAACTACTGCGTGGCTTTGGGCAGGTCCACAGGCATACAAATTCTTGACCTTGAAGTCCCATGGGCACCTGCATTTCTGGTTTAGGCTGTATGCAAGTATTTGGTGTTGACAGAGCTGAGTGACTCAGCCCTGTTTTCATTCTTGATTCCCAGTAAAGTCCAGAAAACAGATGTTCTTCTGTCTGTTACTTGAGGGGTCAGCCAAGCTGGCATTTTCGGGGAATACCAATCATATCTGTATATGAATCTGACAAAAAATGTGATGGTTGCTGATGCTTTGGCTCCCTTCTGTTCCCTGTGCATTGCATGCGACACGAGGAGTCCAAAATTTGGCATTGACATTCTTAAGGTATTTATGTCGCTGGTTGGATCGATTACCAAGTGACTTGCTCAGGGTCCAATAACATTTTATTTGCAAGGCTAAGATTTAGTGAGATACTTACTTTTGACGTGTGCTCTCAATATCTGATCATGTTGTCCCTGACTAACTGTTCAGATTCAGCTAACGACTATTTTTGCTAAGGAAAAAATGCTACAGAAAATATGAGATCTGATTAATTTTAATGGATTAAATGTGCTAGTGTAGCTTATTTGCAGTCTTTGTGGCAAATGGACATATTATTGCAAGTAAAATATATGAAAACTAGTAATTATTCAAAGATAGCATGACTCTCTATTACTTAGGCTAATACATTTCTCTCAGGCGTGAATAGTCTTAGTAACAGAGTACGTGGCTTTGAAACACTCAGAGAAACACTGTCTGAATGGCACGGTATTAAAAGCTCTGGTCTGTATCCCCCTCAGCACTCAAGAACAGATAACATGACCATAAGAGCAAGCTCATGTATGCTATTTCTTCAACAATAGAAGTGTTGCTTGTTGAGAATTGTAGTTGCAGATGATGTATCAGAACATTTCCTGAGCTATATTGTCCACCACAGAGATCTCAATCAATCCTTCCAGTGTTTAAGTGTTTCTGTATGGTGGTGGTATTATGTGACCATCTGCCATCTGGTGATGGGATTGTAATGGCTTTGAATAATGGCATAGTCATCAAAAACCACAAGAAACATGACAAATAATGAGTGGTAGTATTCTTCAATGTTTCACTTAGTAAGGAGAGAGTGATTTAGCACAACCTTGTGTGGGAGTTTTAAAGTCTGCGCAGAATCATGTAACTCTCCGGAAGGACAGTCTGTGCTTAAATTGGGGGCTGCAGTATAATGCTGCAAGCTCACATTGTAATCTTTTACAGCCTGGATTTTGCTGTCTCTTTGCAGAATACGTAAGCACTGATTTCTTTAAGAAGGCCTAATTTGGTCATCTAGCTCCCCTATGTTTAATCCCTTGAGCACGGCGGGGGGAGGGGGGGGGGGAAGCGGTAACAAGAGATCTTTATTTCATTTATTTTGTATCAAAAGGTAAAATGACAAGCTACTTGGAAGATTGTTTCCCTGAGTCTCTGGGTGAACCGTTACCCACAGTTCTGCTAACAGAGTACCTGCTACGTGAGGATTTAACCTATAAACCTCTGTCTTAGTCATATTCTGGCCTTACTGACAAGGCCAGTGTGAGAGGAGAGGGGCTGAGCTGGAGCAACAGGTAACAGTGGGCCAGGTGACAGCGACAGGAGGGAGTCCTTCCTAGCAAGACACAAGGAAGAAGATGCTAGAGGGATCAGCTCCCACAGCCTCCTGGTGTGCACAGGGATGCCACAGGACAAGCTGAGGCCAGTGCCTATAATCACAGTAGCGAGCACAGATGCTGGTGCACCCCTAGCTAAGCAAGACTCTGCAGTTTGATTGCTGCACACCTGTGCCCTTTAGGTTAAATGGGAAATTATCCTTTTTCCCTGTGAAGAATTGAGTATGATCCCAGAACGTTTCTCCCAACTGCACCTTGGATTTTCCCATAAGGAAGGAAGAGGTGGCTGAAAGCAAGACCTAGGTAGCACATAAGTCTTGAGCTGAGGCCTGTATTTGGCTGGTTTTGGGGTGGGGTTTTATTTTTGTATTTTAGTTATCTTTACAAACACATATTGTTTAACTTAATTTCATATCTTATATATGCTGAACTGTAAGACTTAGCAGCAATTGCAAATCGGTCATTTACTACATACATACATGGAGTTGAACATTAGCGATTTAATAACCAATGTTTGTTAAAATCAAGATAAATTGATGAAGACTGGTTAAAAATTCTGACTTACAGGATGCTGTTGAAATTTAAATCTAAAACAAAACTTGGCTGCTTCTGCACATGTATAAATTGTGAGTACAGTGCATTAATTTTATCTCTTGCACCCTGTCTAGGATTCTGGAAAATCACTGTTAACTTTGTGTTAGAACTGTAGGTTCTAGAGGTTGAGTATTTCCTTAGGTCTATCAGGAACCTAACAAGTCTTCCATGTGTCATGAGCCTGGTAAGTACATATCTGGCCCACAGAGTAAATAGAGTAATGAAATTTGCAGGTTCAGACTTACTTGCCAGAATTGAAGAGAGCTCTGTTGTTACAGTAACATGCAGCAGTGCATTCCTTTTTTATGTGGAATTTGTTTCCTCATTGGGAATCTTAAGATTTTTCTAACAGTTTTTTGGTGGTGTTCTTTTCATGTAGGATGAAGCAGCGTTGTGCAAACTTAGTGCACACTCACTTTCTCAGTCCATGCTTGCAATTTGTATAGCACCTATTATTTAATCTATTTTTGCAATCCAGTAACTCATCACAGTGCTGCCAGGATAGGGGAGCCTGGCATTCGCTTTTCCTTAGCAAAGTTTGCACAGGTGGAAAAAATGTTGCGAGTCTGGGCACAGCAGAGCAGTCCAACCTCTTCAGATGCACTCCTCCAGTAAACTAGATTTGAGCAGAGAGATCTGGCTCAGGATGTGGTTCTGACGTCCACATCTTTGCCAAATATAGTCAGTGGTTAAGCTAGTGTTTTGGTCCACACCTATGTTGGGGTAAGGGCCTGTACTTAGGTCAGGGATGGGGGCTGGCTGTCTGCTGTTTGATCCCTCCTGTTGACTTTCCAGGCCAGAACTGGCTTCTTAGTCATGTTCTCTGCCAGACATAACCTACAACGGCACAGCTGCTATGATTAGTCTACTCACAGTTTGTGGCTGAGATGACAGAGCTCACACAGTTTAGCCGATATTATGTATGACCCGGAAATGTAGCTTAGAAGCCAAAAGCATATATTCTTTACGCAAACAATTCAGTACAAAACTCATTATGGTCTCTGTCAGACCACGGTGGATTATATGGGTTTGCTGTACAGCTGCATCTAGAGCTTAGGAAGAACATTTAAAATTCAGTAAATTTAAATGCTCTTAAACTTTTAAACACTTCTTCTGGTATTCCCATTTACATGTGTAATAATTTAATAGTAAACAGTTTCAAACTGAAAATGGAAAAATGCTGTATGAGGATATGAAAACTGTGTATATACAACTGGAAAAAAGGGTTTTCCACATAAGTGTTTAGTCAGACCTGCTTATTCTTGTGAAAAGTTTCTGTTTTGGCTAGTTGCTATTGTCTGACCGGGGTTTTTTTTTTTCTGTAATGTTCCTGACCAGCCTGACTGGAGCATGAGCAGCAATGTTCAAAACTTGCAGCCCAGCATGCAAGGCTGAAACACAAGAGAACACCCTTGCTGAAATAGCCTTTTCTATGCTCCCATCAGTGGTTGTTTTACACCAAAACGTAACGGACTATAGTGAGTCTATATTTGAAGAGTCCGCTACCTGAAGAGGTCACTCATCCACCCACCCACGTAGTAGAAATTTTGCCCACCCTATATGTGAAGGCTTTATTCAGGTTCCTGCCAGGAAGGATGGTTCAGAGAGGAGGATGAGAGAGGCAGCCATTCTGCTGCCTCTCCGCCACGTCTGGGGCAAGCTGTGCTGCTTCATGAAGTGCCCCCCTGAGGTTTTTCATCCTTTCAGAGGACCCAGGTAGGCCATTGTCCTTCACAGTCTCATTCAAGCTTTCATTTTAAAAACAAAAGAAAAAAGACAAGGCCACCCAAATAACAGAAATAGAAGCTGGATATTTTGAATGTCTGATTCACTTCAGGGAAACCAGCGTTCCTCTGCGTTGCTGGCAGGGTTGCTGCGGAGGGCCAGCAAGCCTGTAATCACAGGCTGAGGCATCGCTGCAGGGACCGCAGAGCCCGGGGCCCCTCCCGCAGTCACGACATGGCCACAGCTGGGTGGTAGCCCTGGGGATGGCTGGTGTGTCCTTTGGGCTTCCCTGACGCTGCAGAGGGTCAGTTGCTGTGGCATATGGCATCCGCTTGAAAACCCCCACCTTGTTGTGTACCTCTGTTGCATTTGTGTATTATGGTATAATCTGTGGGTGCTTAGGGCAAAATTTTGCAGGGTTGAATATGAGGTAAGAGGTGCATCAGTCTGCTGGGCTAACCTCACAGCCCTTGTGGTAATGTAAGAAACGTATATATGTCAAAGTTTCTCAAAATTATCAGGAGAAATCCATAGGTGAAACTAAATTACAGTGCAGACTTCAGGCAAGTAACTAGAAAGTGGCAAACTTTTTTTTTGAGCAGTATGAAGAACTCACGGAGTTTAGATAACGCAGTCAGGAAAACGCTGAAGATTGCAAAAGCACAGTTAAACAGCCTGCAGATGTGTAGGGCTCTTTGTGAGATTTCAATCCTTTCCTTGAACTGCTTTTTCCATGCTCAGAGTTTATAAACAATTGTTAGCATGAGCAGTCTGTGCATTATGCTGTATCTGATACCTTTGCTAGGCATTATTGCCCATTCAAGATTTTCAGTTATTTTTTTTCCCTTTGTGTGTTCATGTTAGTTGTGTTCAGTGTCTCTGCCCCTAGTAAAGAATTACAGAATTGCAACTCAATGACTGCTTCAGTCGTTCTTAAACATTATTTTATTTTTTTACGAACTTCCTTCTAGCCTTGTCAGTTTTCTAAACGAACTTTATTAGCATTTGCTATAAGCTCTTTTTCTTGTATGCCTCCAGGCCTGGACTAGTCTGATAAGATCATTCTGAAGACCTGCAGTTCTCCTTAATCCATGGTCTACTATGATTCTGATTTCCACTAGCATTTTTCTTTAACCTTTGAGAAATCGTATATCTGAGCTTGGGCACTCTTCTTAAATTAACATTGGAGCAAATAATTATTTCTCTGGAAATCTACAGCCTAAATTCGTGGTCATCAGATTACCCTTGTAATATATTTGAGGTTCTACTTTTTAATATACGAGCCTCTTGATCTTTGAATATGTGAAAATACCAGTTTTATTTGAACCTCACAGGCAGATAAGGATTTCCATGTCTTATACAGAGCCTCCTGAGCTGCGTGTGCACTCATGGTTTACAGAAGATCCTGTTTGGGTCTGTTGAATATATGGACCCTTACTTCAGTGAATCATGATGTATTGACTTCAGCTGTAAGCTGTCTGCCATAAATGATAGGTGCTGCTCAGCAGTGGTCAACCGCAAGCTCAGTATCTCTTCTCATGGTGTGATTCACAATACATCATAACGTGAAAAGTGCCTGGATCAAGCCTCTAATACCACAGGAAGATGAAAAACAATTTTGTTTTTACAGTTTCACTCTGTGTGCTTTTGAAGCTTTAGATAAATTAAAAAAAAAAAAACAAAACACCAAACACCCGCAAACCAAACCAAAAAAATGTATATGTAAATGAATCTAGGTTTAAAACTATACATTATCACATTCAGTTATGCTGAAGCATGACTAGGGATATCAATTCCAGTCTCACATACCATTGTAAGGTCACATCAGAGGCAACAGACATGGACTTACTTACAAGAGCAATCTTAGTTGGCCAATCAGATGACGTTTTGCTGTCCACAGAGAGTTTTCTTTGACTGAGCATCCTCAGTACATAGTGTTTGGTATTTCCAGTGGATGTTAAGTATCTGAGGTTTTCATTTAAAAAATTCTTTCTTAAAAACAAAAAGAAATTAGCTGAAAATGTATGGGGTCCAAAAATAGGCTAGTAATTTGACACTGGATAGGTATGCTTTGACACCAAGTGAAAATAGGTTTAGAGAACTTGACTCATATACTTGGTCACCCTGTATTTACTCAGGCATTAGATGTTGAGGTAGGAAAATATCCTGATGGCATGAATAATGTGGTAGCAGACTAGACAGACAAGGGGGCAGTAGAGATTATCACTACAGACATGTAAATACAGTTGAACTGAGACTCTAGGAAAATACAGTGAGTAGCTCTGTGGATGATGCCGAGTCAGGCTGCATGATTCAAGTGATTCCTCCCTCCACAAATTCTTTTATCTGTGAGTCACTGTGTGCAAATAAGGACTGCAGTCAGACAAGTGAAGAAATAATTTGGATTCTCTCAACTGAGCAAAGACTCATCCATGACATATCCTTGTTCTCAAATATCTGCTCTATTATTAAAGGCACAGCTTCATTCTAAAGAGCAACTGTTTGTTGTTCTTGTTTGGTTTTTTTCCTAAGCCCAGTAGCACTTGTAAGAGGACATTTATGAGTTCACAGATGCTGTGACTGTTCTTTATGAAAGCTTTTGATGCTTCCATGTGATACAGATTGTAAGCATTGGAGAAACGTAATTATAGAACTGTTGATGGATGAATGCCAACAGGCTGAGTAATCCTGCCAGAGGTACCCTGTCAGCAGACCCCAGTGATTTGTGTCACAGAGAGGGATGTATCTTGAGTGGGGTTTCACAGTGATCTGTCATGTCTAGTCAGTAGTTTGCTTAGCAGTCTGACACGTTTATTCAGTTTGCAGATGAAGCTAGAAGACTGTGTGTATCTTGAAGGATTAGGATCAGAATACAAAGCTATCTTGAAAATTTTTTTTTCAATTGGTATTCTGTAAGAATAAATATAGGGGATTGTAATTAGGCAGGAATAATGAACCTTATAGAGGCCTGGTAACATTTGGCCAT
>VYXH01005818.1:40773-67815 GCA_013397275.1 Burhinus bistriatus | reverse complement strand
GGGGGGGGGAGGAAATGCAATAATGATCCTCAAGCTGAATATCATTAATTAATGCTGTTCTGCTGTACATGAGACTCTCAGGACACAGGGACTTGTAGGTAGAAGTACTGTCTGTAAGAAGTGGGACACTACCTTTGGTTATTCTTGATCCGGTGATAATTTGTCCAGTTTCATACTGCAATGCAAGTAGACATGGACCAGTTGAAAAGTGTCACTCCTGGAGTCCAGGAAGACCAGTGTGATCAATCAGAGATTTAGAAAACACACCCTAGACTACACTCAAGGGCTGCGTTAGCTTTAGCTAAGGAATGGAGGACTGAAGAAGAGTGGAAATCAGGTATAAATTCTTTAACTGCATAAAATGTTATTGAAAAGGATCATTTCGTTCTTCTGTCCCTCATGGATATAGAGGCTTCTTTTCAGGAAGGGAGATTGCTAGGCAAACCTAGTATCAGCAAGACCAGTATTGCAGTGAATTTCTGGACTAGATTGCCAGCAGAAGCTATGCAATAGTAGATCTGGAGGCCTTTGAGAAAAATAGCTGAATGGTAGTCAGCAATACTTTTCAGCGGAAGCTGCAAGTTCATGTTCTCTGGCAGGGACATGAAGTAAATGCTGTCTGTAGGCACCTTCCATATTTCTTCTGCCACCCTGAAAAGGGTGCATTCCTTGAAGAAGCTTTTCCAGCCCAACCTTGGCTGAAGAAATTTAATGTGCCACTCATAATGATGAGCTTGAACATGGTATGAAAGAAAATGTTTGTGAAATGCTGAAAACATTTCTGAAAACACACCTTGCAGTGGGGAGAGTGAGGCAGAGCGTGTGACTTCTTCACCCTGAGAAAGGAGACTGAAAGAACACAGCTGGAAAGAATACTAAAATGTTGCAAAATCACATCCTGCAGTTATCCGTACGAATAAATATTTGGCATTACTCAGCAAGCAAAATTTAGCTGATGAAGTAAAAACCTCATTTAGGTAAGCTGAACCTATGGAAGCCAACCTTAAATGAATCATTAATGTGACTATGAGGATAAAGATGTGATGAAATATTTTACCAATGAGCACTGTAGCTTCCAAGAAATACAGAGATTTTTAAACCACAATTGGATGGCTCCATAAAAGAAATGCCTGTTTCAGTTCGTAATTGATACACAGGATAAAGATCTACAGACTACAGGTAACCAAAATGGTTTTAAGATGTATTCAGCCTAAATAGAGGAGGATGGCTAGATCTGATACATATAGAAAGTGAAATTTCTGATACATATACGAAGTGAAGTTTCATGAATCTGAGAGTAGACTGAACTTCTGATCCACACTCAAGTTTTCTTTCTTTTCTTCCTTCCTTGCTTCCTTCCTTCCCTCCTTCCCTCCTTCCTTCCCTGCTTCCCTCCTTCCTTCTTCCATGTTTTTATTATTTCCTGAATCAGTTTTGTAACACAAGCAGAAGGAGACTCTCACAGAGACAAAAGAAAAGTTTGCCTTTATTCTGTAAAGGGACACTGAAGAAGAAGAATGCAGTAAACCTATTAGTGTTAAAGAGCATGTCAGCTTGCAAAGGTTTAAACATTTCACTGCAAGAACAAATAGCAAATTCAGATGTTCCTGGAAGGGGGCTGTAATTCATATGCTAGCCTTTTCTTCTTTTTTTTATCCATCCGGATACTATAGTAAACATTCTTACTTTGTTATTGTATTAAAATTCAGAGTAGTCTTACCACATGCTGTTAGAGGCAGAACAAATCATGGGAAAGAATGCATTTTGGAATGTCATGTTCTTTTCTGTCTCTGCATTAGCAAGTAAATACAATAGTTCTGCAACAAAACAAAGGAATTAAAGTGTACTATTTTATAAAGTAATAATGAACTCACAGAGGACAATTCAGAATAACTTTTAAAAAAGACTCAAACCAGTTGTATTGCAGTTGAAATAAAGATTCAGGCTTTTACATGAGCCCAGTATCACTGATTTAGAACAGCAGGGTACTGGAACAAAACTCCTGAAACATTTAAAAGCTGATCCTTGGTGGATACCAAATGGAAAGCTGTTCTCACACATGGTATTTTGAGAATGACTAAATGTGGAGTCTGTTCTTGTAATCATTCCAAGGCTGATTCTGCTAAATCACAGTGTCCAAATGTAGGATGTTTGTGCCAAAGTTAGACCTGTATCACTGACTTTTTCCATCCGTGAAGACAGTACTCCATTCATGTGGACTGTTTGCACCCTAAGTTGGGTTTATATTGACCCTCTTTTTCCACGAGTGTTTCATAAAAATGCCAAAAATAAACCCACAATGTTTGTCTTTCACTCTGTCTCAGTTAAATTCTGAATTCTGTTAAAATGAAGAAGCATCCATGAGGTATGAACTCCTTATCCTGTCATACTTATGACATAGGAAATACACGGCAAGTCTGTGAAGATTTTTTTACTGAGCATGACTGCAGAAGCTAGATGTATTTAGCCTCCCAAGGAGTCTATATATCCTGACCAAAGAGTTGCAAGACTCTTCTCTTTTCCTCAAAGAACTCAGTACTGACATATGATACTGACATATACCAATAACATTTATCTTTATATCAAGTTTATCCAAAAGATGCTAAAAAATTATTTTGGAGATCTTACAGTGAAAACATTACTGTGAATTGATAAGGTCTGCATGATAAATTGCTTGTGCTAGCAGTTGTATACTTTAGACAGCCCAGTGTTAGTAAACCTGTTGCTTTCATGTGCAATATGTTAGAAGAAAGAAAAACTGCAGCTTAGCAAGTTGGTTTCAAAATTATGAGAATCACAATAAGGAACACGAGTGATTTTAAAGTTGTTGTTTTTCCCTGCTCATACAGGTGCCCCTGCTAATGGCATACATGGTATCTAAGTATTATGCTTTCATAGTATAATAACATACATGGGACTTCACCATTGATTCTTTGGAAGACCATATATCAATTTATTAGACACTTGAAGATAATTTATCTTTAACTGTAGAGGGTTTTCTTTGTTTGTTTTTTCAAGCTTTGTAAATATGCCCAGGAATCTGACTAAGAAATTGAGAGTGGGATGTTTTTCTTGTCTTGATTAGCCTATCTCCTTACATTCCTGTTTTCCTGCTCTTTTAAATATTTACAGAGGTGCTTTCCAACAGTACTATTGAAGTCACACCTGAAAACTGTAGGCAGCATGTCTGGTTGGATGTATCTGTGATAGTACTTTATGAAAGGCCTTGGAAGTGAACACCTCCCAGGGTGTGGAACTATCTTGTATCAGAGGGCTGCAGGATCTCCAGGTAAATCTCTAGGTCTTCCACCTCCGTGTTGACTGTTGGGAATAAACCATGGCTCAGATAGGGTTGTCTTTGCCTCAGTTTTGTCATCTAAACCCAACTCCTGCAGTGGACATATATCACCCCTTTGGGGACACAAAGCTGGGTAACAGCTTTTCTCCAAATCCAGTTTAGAAAACAATTTAAACAAATCTAGTTCAGGAAAAAGTTACATTCAAGTACTCAACCTGATGGAAGCATCTGCTGAAACAGCTAAGGAGAGAATCGTTTCACAGAGAATTTTCCCTGCCCTGCATAAATCTAGTTTCCTTCAGTCTTCCCTTTTTTACCTCCATTGTTGTTCCTTTACATTCTTCGCCCCTCCCTTCATTTTTCTTTCTCTTTAGCTTATCCCCTCACTGAAGCATTTTCATTGAATGAAAATCATGACATTGACATCTTTGCAACAGTGGTATTTTTCATTCCGTATGCCATACCTTTTCTTTTATTGCTTATTTTCTTTATTGTAAGTACTTGCAAGGGCAATTAGCTACCCTGTTCATACAGCATGTAGTATAATGCCAACCCATCTTTGACTGTATCAATAGGCAGTATATGCAGAAACACGATGAACTTGCTTCATCCGAACAGTGCCAAACTTCTCTGTAGGCTGAGCTAGGAAGCTGGCGAGGGTCCATGGAGTAATCACATAGTACTCATTGAAATTCAGTCACCACTGTGGTATTTAATTAGCTGATTTGTTGGAAGCAGGTTACAGGGAAGCAAGAATAAAATTCTGAAAGAAAGCAAGCAAGAAACAGAAGAACAAGAGAGCCAGACAGTCTGTACCGATTCACACAGAAGATAGGGTCAGTAGTACTTTTTCCATGAGCCCATTTTCAATAGACTTGATTACAGAACATGAATTAAGAAGTATTTCTTCTTGAACTGACGCACACATACACCAGTCTTTTACAGAACCCTTCTATTTTCTGATATCAAGTACAAATCATGTTATGATCACAGGTCTAAATAGCACAGATACTCTATCCTGTTAAAACAATTGACCCTCATTTTTCAGTGATGGCTGAGGTGAGAGTTAAACTGCATTTGAGTAAGATGTCCCTGTTCATTTCAGTAGGCTCACATGTGCAATATATGCTAGAAGTCAAAATGTATTGTGCTGGAAGCATCATGTTATAAACTTCAAGCATTTAGCTTGCAAGGGCACATGAGGGCCAAGGTTATTTTCTCTTATATAACCGATGCCTTGAAGAAACTTTGCGTAGTGATGTTCTTGAGGAATAGGCTAGACTGACTTCAGTTTGGCTCCGTGCATTCAGAGATCACGGAGGTTTATCTCAGAGATTCATGTATCTATGAAACTCCTAGAAGATCCTAGAAAATGAGGGAGGGTCTGTTACCATTCATTGTTATTCCCCAGAGAAGTCTGTGACATCTTGTGTGTTTCCTAAATACTTCTTTTTCATTTGAATGGGAGAGTGGGCCTCTCAGCACATTTGTATGTTTTATAAATTTCTGAGACGTTTAGTGAGCTCATGTTCAGTAAATTTTGCTCTTATTTGTATCTGGCTCAAGTTATTTTGCTGGTTGTGACCTTAACTCTGAATTTTCTGGGTTTTTAGTCTATGTTTTGTGAGTAACACTTATCATTTTGAGCCTTCACTTATTCACGTGTTTTGTTTACATTTGAGTGATGACAACTATCTAGGAATTTGTATCTTCAACTCTGTGATTTAGTATGTGTAATTATTGTTCATACACCATGCCCAAGTATCAAATTCATCATCATGAGAGTAATTTTGATAGTTTTAAAAATAGCAACTGTTAGTATGAATTTACCAAGATTTCTATGTCCTTAGGTTTTCATGGGTTTGAGTGAAACAAACAAGTAGGCCATAATTTCTAAGAAAGGAAGGGAAATTTCTCTGAGCCATGAAACAGTGAAATAACTGAGTATAGTACTCACAGCAACGAGCAGGGGTGCTAGCACCTCTGTTCTGTTTGTGTTAGACTCTCCCAAAGCCAAGCAGTTTACAAAAGCATCCTTTGCTGCCAGGGTGTGGGCAGCAGCATCACAATGTGGAGCCAAAAGATACAGGTTAGTCATAGACATCCTGATGTCATGCACCATTTTTTCCTGCCAAAGGTGGGGGGGCTGTTTCAGCTCCTGATTCCCATTACTGCAAAAAAGGAGGCTTAAAACATATGGAAACCTGTGGGCTTTTTTGTTTCCTAGGGCTGCTAAGCTTCCATTGATGCTGTAAACTGTCTTGAGATGTACGCTCAATGTATGAAGTTTTCAACAATGCCAAGCTTGTACTCACTCACGTGGAAAATACAAAGCATCCAGATCATGAAGCTTTTTATTCCTAAAAAATATGGTTAATGTGGCTGCAAGCACCTTGTCTACCCGGGGAGGAGGTTTCCTGCCTCATGGTGAGCTTTTTCTGCAACGGGTAGGAAATGGTGATATTATCAGCATCCTTCCATTCTGGTTTATGATCACGGTCTTCCTCTTTATCAGCAAATGAGTTGTTGTCCCCCTCATTCTGGGGCATCTGCTCTTTGCCCTTTGAAGGCTCAGAGGGTTCACCTCAATTCTTTCTGTCATGAGAAAGGAGATGTTGCAGTAATTAAAAAAAACTAAGAAATGAGTATAAAATTAAAAGGTTTTAAACTTTTGTAAGAAGTAAGTTAAAACAATTTAAAATAGGTTTTAGTAGCAGAAATACACTTTTTCATTGTTGCTTTTATCGTATGCAAGATTAAGAATAACATTTCTTGTGTTTTAGCAAAATATGAAACATGTTTGTACTTCTCTTCCCATCAGCCAAGAGACTTTTTAAAATCAAGACTAAAATTATGGGGTTTGATCCAGTCTGAACCAGTGGCTGACGTGGCCCTGGAACTAAGCATATCACGTTCTTTGATGGTGTCTTTGTTTTGGCTTTAATTGCAGGAGAAGTTTCTTTAGTGTTTGCTCTACCTTTCCCAAAAATACACCAACACTCTTTGCAATTAGCAATTCTAGTACAAATCCATCTCTGCTTGGAAAAAAAATAGCAACCAATTTTAACAATCAAGTGAAATCTTACCATAGGCTATGCCAGCACGGAAAAAAATCAAGAGAGAAATTGTTGCTTCCAAAGTAGTATAGAAAGGTGAATAAATTCTGTGTTGAAATGAACTATATTGGTACATGTTACTGTCGATGTTTCACTGGACTTCCATGAGGAAACTGGAGAGGAGACCTTTTTCTGTCCTGTGTGTTGCACTTGGTACAGCTGCATTAAGTCTGAAAGGATAACGGGACACTGTAATATCTGTACTACTCTCTGGCTGGCTGTACCTGTCACTCTAAGTATTGACTATAAATAAATGGGATATTTTGCAGCAAGTAACAGGAATGCTGTTTGTTGTTCCTCCCTGCAGTGCCACATAAATGTAATTAGAGATTTCTCAGTTCACTTTTAAAGAAAAGAGGGTTCACTTTTAAAGAAATGAGGGCTTTTCTAGACAGACTGTCCAGCCAAATAAGGCTGTAAACTGAGGCAGATTTTACAAAACTCAACCATTTGTTAATGATGTGAGTATCCACAGCCATAGCTTTTTTCAGGAACAAACTCTTCAAGTGTATCTGTGGGAGATCAGTAAGGTAGTGGTGAACAAGGAAAACTGAGAATATTATTTAGAGAGACAAGACTACATGTCTTCCATCATCAGCACTAACTTCTTGAGATATAGCCCAGTTTTGTCTGCAAAGTGCTGCATTTTTTTCCATATAGATTCATCCTTAAGACAGTGATTTTATTAGTTGAAATATACGTGATAAACCGTGTCTAACTCTATCCTGTTAGTGGCAGCCGTGCTTCAAGTAAATAGTCCATTGCCTTCTCATTAGGGAGAGAAAACAGTGATTTGCAATCCAGCTGTATGGTCTAAATAGCCATAATTAGAAAACTAAAATTCTTCTAAGTCTTTATTCTCTCATTTCTTACACAATGTAAATTAAGGAAAACAAAATATTTGTAAGTTATTATAACCCTGTTTTTGAAAAGTTAATGTTGCTTGTTTTAGTCTTGATTTTCCAGCTGGCTTTTGACATTGAAAAGACTGGAAAAATACACACTTATTTTGCAAGTAAAGAGACTGCAATTCATTTACCCGAGGGAAGGTAAAATTGTTTCAGTAAATTAGATTGTTTTGCTATTGTGTTCTTGGGGTTTTTTACATCAGATGTATTAAAACCATGTAAACTGAGATTCCAAGAACTCATTCACCTGCAGTCTGCAGTCCAGCTTTCCATATATGAAAAAAATTCTGACTTGTTCTCTTAAGCCTTATAACAATCTTGTTCTAAATTCTCTGTGAACTTTCTGACCTCCCCACTGGTGAAAAAAAATGTTTTTCACAATGATGTGAATAATGCTGATTGAGCATAAGCCGAATCTGTCTGCTAGTAATAAAAGAAATACCGTTTTTCACTAAATGGATCAGCTGCAACAACAGTAGCTATTAAATAGTTTTCACTAGAACAGCATTCCTTTGAAACGCACTGTCAAAGGCAGCCCTCATTAATGGTAAAAGGTGAATTAAAGACAACCTAGCAATTTCTGTTGAGTATAACAGCAACATTTTTTGTTATTTATGTAATGAGGAGGACTGAATTCATAAATAATAAAGATTGACAAAAAAACCCTAGTATTATTGCAGCTACATAAACACTAGTAATCAGTTTTTCCAAATCTTTTTTGACTTGTAGTCAAACTTATGAAATACTATGCTTTCAAACAAACTGTAGAGAAGATTAGGACATACATTTTCAAAATAGATGCAGTTCTAACTAGAGACGATCACAGTCTCATTAAATTATGTGGCCTTTACAGCAAGTATAGTCTTTTATTACTAATAAATATTTGAAGACTGAACGTGGAAAATGTCAATGGTTTTCTTTCTAGTTTTGGAACAGAAGTAAGAACTACTTCTGAAATTACAAAGTTCCTCACAAGTCAGCAATAGTTGCATCTTTTCTCTCTTCCTTACTGTTTTGTAATCAGAACACTTGTAGTTGTGTGTCGTCTTCATTTCCAAAGAGTAAGCTGTTTGAAGAAAGTTTTATTACTGGCTTCTATGTACCTAAATATACCAAGCTGCCAAAGCTTTAAAAGATGCCAGTCAGGGAGCTCAAGACCTCTCATTTGGTTGTGTTGACCTCAGAATTTTGCATATTATGTTTGACTTCAGCATTGCAATCTGGTGTTTATAAATTCAGCAGGCATGAATGATTTCAGTCGTGGACAGGTCTTAATAACAGAGCTGAGGTAATTTTTTTTTTCTTTTTTCCTGCAAGTAGTGTTAAATAACAATAATACAAATTTATTTAATAAGGAAGCATGCTTAGCTATGGTGTAATCACACATTCATGGAAATATAATTGACACTTACATTGCTACAGTATTCAGTATACAACTGATGGTGACTTAGGTTACGTCAACCTACTAATACCTTCATAGGGAACACATATACCAAGCTGATTAGAGTAGTGATTATCAAGTCCAAGTTGTTTGATGGAGAAGAATAACTTGAAGATAGCAGAAATACCAAATTATACATTTTCCTTATAAACTTGCAGTATATCCCACTTAATAAGGAAATAAAGTGATAAAAATGGAGGATTTAGAAAGGCATGTGCCTTACAAACATTTTGTGCAATCACATAATTTAGTCTATCGTCCAAGTCTCAGGCTATGGGTGATTCATTTTCTTTAATATCAGTATGTTTACATTGCATTATCAATTTGGTTCCCAGGCATGATATTTAACTCAGCTGTGATAATCAGTTAATGATTAATGGCCCACTTTAAAAACATTACAGAATACTTTTAATTTTACAAAATTGAGTAAGAAAACAAAATTACATGGTCCTGATAGATGTCCTGCATGTTTTTTATGAGAAACAATGGTCTTGTCTTCCATCACAGGTGGATAAAATAGATGCCAGGAAACCCTAACTCTGATTGAAATTGTGGTAGCACATTTGTTTCTCTTTCTCCCCTTCTTCCAAGGAACCTCCTTTGGGATCTTTTTTATTTGTTTATGTCTGCTCTGAGCTTTAGTGCCTGAGTAATGGTTGTGTTTAACCTCTTATTGGAAGCCAAAATTATAAATGTTTTCAAGTTACCTTAATAGCATTTTCCTTGCATTTAAACTAGAAGAAACCAAAATTAAAGTAACTTGATGGCTGCTAAAGAAAGCAAGAGAGGGGAGGTCTAATTATCAAACACGAAAGCTATAGTAAAAGCACAGAATTTCAATAGGTAGTGTCAGTCTGATAAATGGTGATCACTATCAAAAGAATTTTAAAATTAAAGTGGAAATTTGTACAATTAAAGTGGAAAATAATGATGAGGTGGATACTGTAAGACACAATTGGAAAACCAATAAAAACAATACTAGTGAATTAATTTCTGTTTATACAGGTTAAAAGTGTATTAGTCTACCACATGCACTGATATCTTTAGGAAGGGAGGAGTACTGGACAGCAGAGATCAGCGGGCACTGTTGTTATCAGGCTGAATGGGGAGGCTGGGATCGAATCCTAACCCTACAGAAGTCACAGGCAGTGCTCCTTCATTGTGACCTGGATATCAAACCTATCACTTCTTCCACTGCTGTGTGGAGAAATTACGTTGTGGACCTAGTGTGCAGAAACTAGTAAGAAACTAGTAAGCAGAAGTATTCAAAGAACTCCTAAATCGGAGTACCTCACACTTGTTTGTGCTCAACTTGAAATGCTGAAGACCTGCTTTTCAAAACTCTGGGATGCTTGTGTCTGAGGGGTGTAAGTATCTCTGAAAAACCGGGAGATTTTTCAAGTTGTGTAGTCAAAATGGTAAGTGATGTCTGATAACTATGCTATGCCATGCCATAGCTCATTTTACTACTTGCAAAATTGGTGATAAAGCTCTTGTCACATGCTCAAAATTTACAGCTGGTAGGCACCAACTAAGTTGTTTGCATACATTATTTGTATAACTCAATACAGAATTGTTTCCTGTAATAGCAAAGCACAGGACGCAACCAAGCCAATAATGAGTCAAAAATTTAACTTAACTTTGATACAAAACATTGTTAAGTCATGCAAACTTACATACAGGTGAACTATCACTGTTTACACAGCAGAAACAACACACAAAACTAGAACCATCACTGTCTGTGCCTAGCTAGGAGGATTAGAGCAGAGGATCCTTGCAGACTGCATTGCTGATGCCAGTTTCCAGCCTTGAGTGAGGTGCAGTTTCTGTGCTGACTCTTTTTTTAGAAATTCTACTTCATATTTGGAAGAGTGAAAGCTTAATAACTTGCATTGGAATATGAGGATGAATTTCACAGTTTCCCTGGAAGTGACACCGGCAGATTTCTCATCTTCCCTCATTTCTGCTCCTTTTCTTTTTTATCATATGTGGAAAGATACCTGCCAATTGTCAGACTAATGCCTGTGGATGAAGCTGTAAATTCACACCCGCCAAAAAGCTGATGAATAACTCCTCTGACCATGTCATTTGCTTAAGACAGCTCCACTGAGGTTATCAGCTGACAACTTACTGAAAAACATCTTGCTTAAATATTGATGATATAAACTAAACTGCCTGACTTTGCCCGTGGATGAGGGAACACTAACATCATCTCATCCATCAGCCGTGTTGGTGAAGCTGCTATTAGCAAACCATTAGGCAGCACCAAGCAGTTAAAGTTGGAGTCATCTGGCTGGCAGCAATACACATCAGCAGCCTTATCTCACTGAATTCATCCGTATATGTCAATCAAGTGAGAACATTTGAAGACTAAAATCACTGGGTTAAATTAACTGGTAAAGCGTACTTTTGATTAAAAGTTATAGGCTGCTGGTTTGTGCTTCTATATTTGAAGGTGCAAACAGTGTCTCTTTAATGACAAATTTTTCACTAAGATCTTCAACTGTTTTTCCGTGCAGGTCACTACTAAATTATTTGAGAATTCTAAAAAACGCAGATTTAGATATAGTTTTTCTTACATAGCTAGAACTAAGTATAGAATAGCTTGTAAGTACATCTATTTTTTTGTGTTCATAGAACAGCACATTCCTATAGCATATTATAGTC
The DNA here is from genome assembly GCA_013397275.1 of Burhinus bistriatus. Classification (NCBI taxonomy): domain Eukaryota; kingdom Metazoa; phylum Chordata; class Aves; order Charadriiformes; family Burhinidae; genus Burhinus; species Burhinus bistriatus. Next base: position 56,385 of record VYXH01005818.1, on the reverse strand, counting down.
TCAGACGTATTTTGTAATACGGAATTATTATGTAATATTTCTCATGTATTTTTCAGGTTTTATTCTTGGTGTTCCTCCACTTGTGTAGATATTTATATTTAATTAAAATGAATGTAAAATGCCACTTCTTTTATAGGTATTTTTTTGTCTTATTCACCTTAATTTCTCACTGGTGACATTCTCTGCATAAAAGGGAGCAGGAGTGACTCACAACTCTTAACTCATGTCTGCGTACTGATCCTAAGCTTATTCATTGAGCCCTTTTCTCTAAATCTTTTAGATATGATTCTAACTGGGTACACAAGCTGTGTTTTATTATTTAAAATGGTCTATGTTCTTCTATGCACAGCATGAATACTCAGGAATATTCAGATAAAAGTCTGTTTTCCCTGGGTACTCATGCATGTCACTTTGAAATTTATTTTTTTTTAAATTTTTTATAAATCTTTGTGCTGAAGTTAGTTGACTACCAGAATGTTCAGACTAAATAGAGATGTGATTTAAACTTGACTAGAAATAATACTTTAAATCCTAACTCCCAGTGTCTATGTGTAGCTGTACTGGGTTGTCTTTCACAACTCTGCAGTTTTAGTCAGCTTCTGTCCATTCTGACATTTATAAAGCATGGATTTCCTATAGTAGTGGCCATATCCACATACCAAGTAAGGGGATGGTTTTCTAGGAATCTGTAAGTTTAAAACTGAAAAATGTTCTTTATCCCCATACGAACAGAGAACATTGTTTCTACATTGCAGCATGTTAATTAAGTAATGGCAACTTGACCTTGAGACTTAACTCGGGAGGTCTAGTTCTGGGACAAATGACTGGTCTGAAAAGCTACTATCAAGATGCAGTATTTTCATTGCTGCTATCCTTCTTTCTCCGTGCCTTCAGGAGTCAGGGGTCCCAGATTTCTGATTAAAATTGCAACAGTAATCTGAACAACTCCTGATTCCTTCCTATTGAATCCTGGAGCAGTTACGTGTTCTGGGCACATTAGGGGAGTTACGAGAAGATGACTGAGGATAATTGGCATGTAGGTGGTTTATTGTGCATCTTTTGCATGGTTCATCTTTTCTTCTTTCTCTTTGACACCCATTGTCAGTCTCTGACACCTATTGATGACATAAGGTAAATTACACTTAGTATGGTAAGAATCTGCATTTAGTGAGTATAGTTCTTTATTCTACAGAGAATAAAAACTATACCAATGGTTTTATTTTTCTATTCCTTTCTATGGGAATCCTTAAAAAAAAAAAAAATCCACTTTGCAGCTTAAGGAGCTGCTTTCCTGACTTGGAACCTTTGTGGAACAGTTCATATGCACTTAGCCATTATTTTGTGTTGGACTTTGTCTGCTTTAAGCTGCTAGTGGACAATCATAAAAAATTCAGAAATAAGCTTCACTGGTGTAAACTAAGAATACTGGGTTTGGATATTTACTGGACCTATCCAAACACATTGACTCTGTAAAATTTTGGTGTACATCACATGAGATCAACAGTTTATCAGGCTACTCTTGGATGCAGACCATTAAGTAAAACAAAAAGAAAAAAAATCTTTCCCCTTTCTCTGCATATACCAACTCTTAATGTCAATGCTGTTCCATGAAATAAAAACATCAAGAAATAATGCAATTTGTTTTAAGTAAGGAGTGTCTCCCTCTAGAAGTGATTAGTAGTTAGGGAATATAAAGGCTGTCATACCCATTTCTTTCTCTACTCTTACTTCCCTATCCCCTATTCTGTTTGGTTCACCCATGCCTGATTTTAACAACAAAAGATGCTACTCAAAGAATGTGCATATTTTTAAAAGCTTTTGTTTGTGATGCTTGGCAAGTTGCAATATTTGGCAGTTCCCCGGTTATTCATACCACAATGACCATTGGCATTATTTATTTTTCTGCGAATGATTGTAATAGCGTTTTTGGCCTTTTTTGTAAGACTCTATCCCAAATATAAATTAAAAACAAGTTCAAAATAATTATGTGGCTTTTAAAGCATATTTTTTTTAGTTGTGGTTACTCTCTGTGTCCAAGGGGAAGAGCTAAAGAAGGCTAGGAACAACTTAAGATTCACATCCAATCTTGGCTTCAAATACAGGGCTTTGTTAATGTTGAATTTGCTTTCTTGCTGAAAGGAGGGAAAAAAACCTTCTTGTCACCAGAGATTAAATACTGAATGACATCATTAGGACTCAACAAAATCCTGGGATCCTGTGCAGCGCTACTCTCCATTTCTTTATTTGTCTCTTTTCCTCTTCCTTCTTCAGTTTTCCTTTCTTAAATGGGAACAGTGGTGTTCAAAGTCATTACATTGATGAAGTAAGTCACTCAGCCTTGTTTAAATAAGTGTAATTCACATAGCAAAGACAGTCATTGTCTCTTCAGACTGGATCCTGTTTGCTGAGGTATATTGCATCTGCCTGTTTTCATTAAAGAGGTATCTTTCCAAAGGCTTAGAAAAATATTGCTTTACAAAAAGTACGGAGCAAAGATGATGGTGTTTGAAGGCTTCTAGGGAGAAAACTGAACACCTCTCACAGTCACTGTATTTACAGAACTTTTCTTGTACTGCAGGGTAGCATACAAGTGAAGGTCCTTACACTGCAAAGATTTATTCGTGGGATGAGCTTACGGCAGTACAAGTCATCTTAACTGAACCAAGTAGGACCTCTCAGAGTATTGGGGATAAAGGTCCTTCCAGAATTGGTGCCTTGAGTGGTTAGGAACGTGCTGAGACAAAGTATTCCTCTGAAACTTTTCCCTTATTTTTGCAAGTTTAGTCTCCTGTCAAATACCCTATAGCAATTGAGGACATGGTGCTAATTCCAAGTTACCCAATTAAACTCACTATAATTGCAACAGTGAAGGAAAGATTAAAGTCAGATTATGAAGTATTTGCCACTGAAATATTTTAGTGATATGATAATTAGAAGGGATTAACTCCATTATAAGATTCATATCCTGTACCTTCAGTGAAGCAAATTCTAGGTGCATGCAGGTGTTTCTGGTACAAATTTTACCCCACTTTTGCAAGTGTGGACTGATACTAAATATTTTGTGGCTAGTATTATGTCAGATGAAGAACCTGCCACTGGCCTGATTCAGATGTCACTTGGGTGGTCAAGAATACACAGAGGATTACACAGTAATGATCTGCTGGATTGGGCTCAAAGTGCTCCACTGCCAGCTGCTGTGTCTGAGCAGCTTTCCAAAAATGTAGTCTGAGTCAACTGGTTTCTTTCACAGAATTTTGTTTCAGAGTGACTTTCATCGTCTCTTTTTAATTAAAAAGAAAACAACCTAAAACTGTATTACCATCATTGCAGGTCACATATCACCTCTGAGTGTTCTTTCACTTTGGCTGTTTGACGCTTTGTTTACTTATTCTACAAAATGATTAGTAAATTTGTTTGGTGACCCCATGTCATTTAGCTGGTACTGTTTCCACCTCTCATGGGGTCAGAAGGCCAGACTGTGGCATACGGTCAGGATGCTTGGTGGGCTCTGATCAGTCATTTACTTTCTTGTAATGCAAAAGCCTGTTTAGTTTGACACTTGTGTTACTGTCAGAAGCAATGAGGGTCAGCAGTTGTGGTGATAAATTAGTTTTGACAAGCTTAATGACCCCAATGAAGAAAAGTCTGCAGCCTTGATAGCAACTGCAGAATAATTGGTTAGCTCAGCCAAACAGGGAACGTGTTAAAATCCAAAATCCTCTCTGGCAGGCCAATTAGGCCATTCAGCAAAAGAGGTGGAAGGTTGCCATCAGCTTCTATAGTGATGCAAAAGCTGTATTTCAATCAATCCAGTTTTGTTTGGTGGGACATCAGGACACCGAAGGAAACAATTGAGCCTTTCAAGCAGTGTTCATACTATAAATTGAAGCAGAAATCAAAGGGAAGTCTTCATAAGAACCCTTTAGACCTTTATTGACAATAGTGGCTTGCAATGTTTCAGGTAAGCGCATATATCTATATGTATGTTGAATTAGCTAAATGCAAAAGACTTATTCAGGTTTTCCCCAGGTTTTCATACCGTAGGACAAAGCAACAAGAAGTCAAGTAATAAAGTAATGTAAGTAACAGAGTAACAGCTGGCATGCACTTAATGGACAGTGTTTAATATGTGATCTATACATAGTCTTCGTAAAGGGAATATAATCACTGTTGGGGCGTAGCCTTAACATCAGGATCACCTAATGTATGTTGTTTTTGGAATTACAGCATATGCTGTTAATAAGCATCAAAAGGTCATTGCTAGCAGGGCTAGCAAGGGTGATTACATATGGAGCCTTCTTATAAGCAAACACTAATGGAGGAAAAAAAAAATTGTAGCACCATTTTCTTACCAGCAGTATCTTGATTACCATTATCCTTCTTCATTGCTGGGCTCTGACTAACTATAAAAATAAAAATAACTAAATGAAACCCTCACTTTTTCTGCAAGTGGTCAGTTTTCTAGAGGAAATAAAAGTTGTCAGTGCAGTACACCCAAAACTTCCACTAAACCCTCCTTTAGTCATCTCTGAGGTCTGAAACTTGGATGATCTTCAAAGATACACTGCATCGGCTTGAATGCTTTATTGGGACATAGGATGCAAAGGGAAGAACAGAATGCAGATGTCACAGATGTTTTTCTCAGTGCTGCTGGTGTGACTGGAGTCAGTAAGTGCTTAGTCCAGCAGGATCCATCTGAGATCGCCCATTCACTTCAGTTTCTTGATTCTTCCAGGTCTCTGAAACCATGCCAATTTTCCCCTCACTCATCATTCCCTCCTTCCCACACACTCTTAACAGAGAAGTTGTTATCTGAAGATAATCAGGGCTCTCTACGAAGCTATCAATAACAAAGGCCTATCAGATTTACCAATCTGCCTTAAAATACAATAAAATACAGATACCAGATTTTCTCACCTTGCATTTGGACATCTCTCCAGCCAGGTGTTGACCTTTTCAAAAGCAGTGTAAACATAAAGTTATTTTCAAACAGAAACTCCAGGTAGATAAAGTGCAATAGGGCACCATTCTGCTGTGTTTTCAACTGTTTTTTCGGTGCACATCAACATGTGCTTTTAGCATTGCACTTGATTAGGAGGTGGACATAAATCCAGGCTCAGAGTTAGTCTTCTGTTTCTATTAGCTCTTGTAAGCTTAATCCGCTGTTCATTTTCATTTAGTCTTTGTGTTGTGCACCTATCTGTAGCTGTATCATCTGGCTTTGTCCTAATGGTACAGACCATTAAAATAGAAAATAAATTTTTTATTGTCATTTAAAAAAAACCCATGCGCCATGATTTTGGCCAAACATGGAAAAATAGCTCTAATATCTGTTTTAGCTTCTCTAAGACATCCTTTCACAGTGGGAAAAGATTCATTTCAAGGACTATTCAATGCTGTAATGATTCACAGTGAATGAGGTAAATGTTAAGTTGCCAAGGCGAAATACATACTAAGAAGAATGCAATGTCCACCAAGGAGAGGAGGAAAAAACCCTTAACTTCATGCACTGGTGGTATGTCCTGAGGATAGTTATTTACTGAGTCATCCTTTTATTTTTCTTTGGTGAAATTCAAAGCTTCTTATCCTTGTCCTCAGAAAATTGCACAGCTCATCCCCTACTTGTGCCTCTGAATCTGGAGGTATTTTGGGTTTTGGTTTTTTTTGGCTGTACCCATAAGCAGTAAAAATTAGTACAGTCATTAATCTATTAATACCTAAAATGTCCTCTAGGTATTCCACAAACAGGTGTGGTGCCAGACATACTGCGTAAATAAGTAAAAGTCTTGCGACTTACCCATTGAGCAAACACTTCACTTGAGGAATGGGCATATGTACTTATCTTTAGTAATATGCCATGCTTACCAATCTTATTTTTCTTCCTGTCCGTATTTTATGCATCTCATTCTTCTGCCTGGCCTTGCATGCTCTGGACTGGCTTCTGTCATCATAGCCTTGGATTTATTCCCAAAATGTTCTGCTTCTGTAAAGTCTGTAAACCCTTCAAGACTTCCCTCAAAAATGATGTCTGTTGCATGATAGGAACAAAATTATTATATTCATCAAGGCTTGTGATTATTCCATTAACACACTATATTTGTTACTGAATTCCTCTATTTACTGTTCCTTGCCCTTGTTCTGTAATGATCGCCTAAGGTTTATTGTAGCTTAAGCCCCAGTTGCATGGTGAGAACCACTTGTGTGTAAGATGTATAAGACTAATCTACTTACACATTCAGGGGAAAGAAATGCATTGTATAGAGGAGGGAAACTGGTTTATTCCTAAATTCCTTAGTAATTCTCTTTTTGCATCACTGCCATGCCACTCTTCTCAGGAGCGCCAGGGAAAGGAAAGGGTTCAGCATACCTCTAAGCTACGCCTGACATGAAATAAGTAGGTGCTTACTTTATTAAGCTATGTAGATGTCTTTGGTATTTTAAAGGTTGGTTGTGGGATATAAATGTTGTATGAATGATTTAACTTTATTAGAAAGATGGCGAATAAAAAATAATCAACACCACAGTATCTTTATTAGCATATTCCTCAATTTTTCCTGTATTAAATTTTTCAGAGATGAACAGCTTTTTTGGCTTGCCCCAAGGGAACTCTTTTGCATTAATCCCTCACGGTCCCTTCACCACAGACCTTTTGTCAGGAGGATTTTGTTTTCATAAGGTAGCACCTCAGTAGGTGGGACCAAAAGCCCCCCGTATGTGTGACTTAAATAAGCGCAGCTTTTAAAGGGTATCCATATAGGTTTTGCATTACCTTATTTTCTGGTTTTGGGAACTTCAACGTTTTAGCCCAGTCAGTGTGGTAGGAGGAATAACAACCCTGTAGCAAGTCAGAAAAGACCAGCAGTGGCCATTGCCCTTAGGCAGAAGCTGTTGACTGCTGAGCTCTTCAGAAAATAAATGTTGTGCCTTAACCACGGTTTTACAACAGGCGAGTATGTGCCAGCAGCTCTGCCGGCTGTGGTCCAGCTCCATGCCTTGCCTGGTCCTTCAGATGGCGCCCTCTGTGCTCAGCCTTTGCTCTGAACCCCTAGTCCTTCTCCTGGTACCCAGACACATTTGGTGATTGAGCTGTGGTCCTGCTTTCTTCCAAACCAAGGTCCAGCCCTAGTATTTGTACTCCCAGATTCTGCACTGGATTGTTACCTCAGGCGTTATTCTTAACTCACTGGTGACAGCCTGAGTGCAGTGACTTTTGTTTGTCTGGACTGCACTCAGGCGCACAGTCCTACTCTGACCAGGGCTTGCCTGAAATACAGCCCCGACTGCCCTCACAATGTGACTGCTGCTGACGCCAAATGTTTTCTTCTGTCTGCTGTGAGAAGTGTCTGCAAGAGGCTAGGCTTTTGTGCGCACATAAATTGAGTTGCAGGTGACGCAGGATGAACTCTCTTGGAACTGAAAGATGAGTTTTGGTGACATTAAATGGGATGTCAGAAAGCTGTAAACCCTAATCATTATCTGAAGATCAGGCTGCTTCCTTACTATGTCTTTTCTGATGTTAAGAGGGAGGAGGAAGGGGAGGAACAGCAGCCTTGTTTTCTTTCCTTTTGTATGTATTTGTACATATTGGTTCTTTGCACTTAGGCACATTGCACCAAAAGAAGAAAAATACCTTCCAGCGTTTTCTCTTGCTGCTGTTTTTACTGGCATGGGATCACAGCAAAAATCTTTCACAATTTGACATGGCACATACAGGCAAGGTGATTTTCTGTCCTAAAAAGGTGGTGACTATTTCTGCTTTTAGCATTCCTTTTTGGCTTCTCTTTTTTTCATCAAATTTTCTTCATTTTCTTCATTCATCTTCATTTTCATTTTTCAGCATAATCATCAGAATTCAGTTAATTCTACTGCAAAGAAATACCAAGTGGTAACCAACACTTTACCTTTTCCATCCTCTGGCCTCTTCCATTGCCTTTCTCATCCCTAGCTAACTCATACCTATCAGTCAGATCTGTTGGTCATTTTGAAAATTATTTTCCTTCTGAGGCCACACCGCGCTGAACAACTGCATTGCCAGCACCCAAACTCTTGTCACCACCTTCTCACAGTCATGGCTTGCTTGCTTTACATATGGGATATGGCCTTCTGCCTTGCCCTTTTGAATCCGGAGAACCCACTCACCAGGTGGGTTTCTGCAAGCTTTCCCAGCTCGCTTTTTAACTCACAGGCTTATAACATGTGGGAGTGCTGTCTGAGTTGTCATGAATTGTGAGATTTAGTTGCAGATAGTCAAAAGCATGTTTTCAGTTGAACAAATCAAATGAAGCAAAAAAGCTTCTTTCTACCTTTATTCTTATTACAGTTCCCAGCAGGGCGGAAGATTATAGAATGCATACTCCAGATTCGAAAAGAATGTCTAATTTATGTTCTTTTCTTTATAAGATACAGGGCTTAATCCTTTCTTTAGAGCTTTTTTTTTTTTTTTTTTTTTTTTTTTTTTTTTTTTTTTTTTTTTTTTTTTTTTTTTTACAGAACTAAACAAACAGGACCTAATTGAAAAAAGCTGAGAGTGCTAAGCAGCCAAGAATAGAAAACATGTACCGAGCTGGGGAGTGGGTTTTAAATGTTGCTGGAAATTTGCATATGGTTTACTTGTGGGGTAAGAAGGGAACATCCCCTGGCTGTTTGCTATTGTGATGGACTCCCACTGATTACAATGCAAGCACTTTTGCCTTGTTTTCCACAACTGTTCTTTTCTGCAATCCATCTCTCTTAAACTATGAGGTGAATATTCTCCTGTGCTTTGCCATGAAAGGAGAGCTGTCTAAGTAGCTGTGCTCGGAACATGAGAAAGCTAGGATTTTATATGCTGAGTTGTATTACTGATTTTCCCTTTAACAGGGAACAAATGGGGAAGAAGAGATAAGGCTACATGGCTAAACAGCTCAAAATGCATTTCACTCTAAACTTTTGGTTGCTTAGTTTACTTATTACCAATGAGAGTGCAGAGGCAAGGTCCTGGTATGATTTTTAGATTAAATCAGCAGAATCCTACTGTTAATGCCCTAAAAGGTGCTGCAAAGCTGTTCAGCCAGCAATATTATGAGCTGAGGCACTATAATTATCATGGATTGTGGCCTGAGGATTAAGAAACTAATTTTACATTCCTTGCATATCCAAAATTCCCACTGACTCAGTGGAAGCGGTGCATATTCAAGGAATGCAGAATTATGACCTGGTTATTATGACAGAACTGTTATAGTATGGGCTGGCAGTAATGCAGCCATGTAAGGTTGTTTAAGAATTCACATTTTCTCTATTTTCATTTGCTTACATTTTTGCTGAATAGTAACTTTTGTGGAGTTTTCTGTTCCATATTGTTTTGATAGCCATACAGATACTAATCTGAGCACTTTTTAATAAAGCATCAATTAATCTGTTTTAAAACTAGTGTGTTTATTTCTTATTTTTTCTTTGGAGTAAGACTGTTTGGCAAGGGATGTCCCACTTTGGTGTCTGTAAGAATTGTTGCTGCTGTTTCTGAGCTAGTATTTTTGATGAATATTTTATTTATTGGGAAATACAGCTGAGGGCTAGCAGAAGCAATAAACAGATTCGTGTCAAAATCAGCAAATAGCTTCAGCTGAGTTAGGAGGAAAGCAATGGGAAAAGTTTAAATGTGATTTTCACACTTTCAATATAAAACTTTAATTTTTATTTTGCAATAGCGTATTTCTTTTGAAAATTGCCAAGTTTTAATTGAGTAGTTTTTAAAAGCTCTGAAATTCATGAAATGAACATTATAATGTGATCTTTTCTGTTTTTGATTTCTAGTTACATAGTTTTGGGGTATGTGGGGTGGGTTTTAAATGCTACAGAGTGTATTCTGGATGCCTCAGACCATTCAAGTGAATGTGATACAACCGTAAACCCAAATCAACTACCTGAAGTGTTAAAAAATGCTGAATATTTACTGATGAATATTGCCATGGATGTAACTTCTGTATGCTTTACATGCCTCCAAATAGTTAGAAATATCACAAGGTTACATACTCTTGTTTGCTTTTTATGTACAATTGTCAGGATTAGAATTTCCTATGAAAAATCACGGACACGGTGTTATCATGGTAGAGAGTGAGTATTACAAAACGGAGGCAGAAGAAGTTAGTATGTGCCATGTCTATTCCTCAAACAGGTGGAAATTTGAAGTTAATAGTACAGTTAAAGGGTAGCCAAGTAATCCTATATAGTCAAGTATCCAAGTATAGTGGATAGCCATAGCTATAAAAATGCACAGATTATGTTTCACAAAATTCTACTAAAAGGCAGTGCAAGCAATAAAACTTTGGAATAATTTATTTTAAAGGAAATTTATCTGGGGATCACAATCTCCATAATGTTTTGGTCACCACTGCACATTTATTATGAAATCTTATTACTAGCAGAGGTAAGACTGCTCAGTTTAATTATATATATTCACTCCCATTGTATGATCATATACATTCCACTGTATGTTTGGCCTCAGGTCCTTTGTGTAGGACAAGAGTAATGTTTTCCCTCTTTTCTCACATAGGGGAGGGATTCATTGGTAAAATAACGTTCAAAATGTTATTTAAAAGGCAAATGCTAAGTACATTGAAAAAGGAAACTATAAATTTCATTTAATTAGACATCTGAATTTCCTATGCTGGAGTTGGTTACGTGCCATTCTCAATTTAAAAAGAGTACGTTTGACACTACAGGTGTAATTTCTTCTGTTTTATGATTCAGTGGTCATTCTTTTGGGGAAAAAAAAATGCGTGTGTGAACAGATGATTTTAAAAGAAAGCTCTTTCCTCCAACTCCCTCCCTTTAAATGTGCAAAAGTACTTTCTTCTATGAAATGAAATGTTACAACTGCATAGTGATAGACTTTTCCTTAAAACAGCATTATGGCACTGACATTGCAGCTAAATTCCTTTTTCTGTTTCATAGTGAAACACCTGAATTACTCAATGAATAAAAAGAATTAAATCCTCTAACAAAAGCAGAGGACTTGCATCCAATGAAAAGGATGTATGTTTTCACGTTTCCCTCATCCTTCTGAAGAAACTAGCTGAAGAAGGTGGGGAAGCCTGTTCTTTGGACTTAATGCTATGATAATATATTTCCTTTAACTATAGAAGAAAATATATTCTTTTTTTTCAAAGTACAGAATTAAAAATGAAAAAAAAATCCTATTTTTAGCATTAATTTTTTCATAGACTTGTGGCACGATTCTAATTTTCTTACTGTTTCTTCACCAGTTAAGTGAGGTTGGTTAGTTCACAGATGTGCTTTTATAAATTGTTAATAATATAGAGAAAAAAGTAAAAAGAACTATTATCCAAGAGGTTTTTCTATCTTTTTGGATATTTCTTGGTTCTGCCAGAGTGTAACAGAAACAGTCTTTCTACACTATGAACTGAGTAGACCATGAATACACCATGGATTGAGTGTCTTGAACTTCTCATTAATTCAAGAAGATACATTCAAGGAACATTAACTCCCTGATGGAAAAATGTCAAAAAAATTTCATTATGTGAAATTTGCAAAAAATTCTGTCCCCTGATGAGGTGGTTGTTGCATAATGGAAAATCTAAGACTTTTTGATTCTTGAAATCAGTGTGCTTCTGTGTATCCCTGAGACAGCTTACTCAGAAAATGGTACTCCTCACACCATTACAAATTGGAACAGCAACACAGTTTAATCCTCTGTTATTTTAACAGTAAAATATTCTTTTTATATAATTAAATTAAAACTGGGTTTCTGCAAAAGTTACATATGATTGAGCCAATTTGGCAGGAAAAAAAAAATGCAACAGGTAAATGTTGTATTAAAATTAAGATAGTCTTTTTCAGTGTATTGTTTGGTGCATTTTTTCAGTGAACCTTGAACTTCTAAATGCAAATCAGGGTTTGGCCAAGCATATTTTTTTCTTCTAATAATGCCTCTTCCTGTATGCATTGTGCTTTTCTGTCTCAGGCACTTTAATTTGAACAGCACTTTACATAAACAAGCAACCAATTTAATTATGCCTTATGCTTTTGCTTTAATAAAACCTCTTTAACCAGACCATTTAATTAACATCAGTGTCGGTTTGTCAAAATTGGAGCCATTCAAACTTTTTTTTTCCAGGACAACTTAAGCACGTAATTTCTTTGGACACAAAGTTAGTGCTTATGGACATGTTCTGCTGTGTTCTAGCATATTTCCTCTAGGCAAATGCTGCACTCATGAAAGATCAAATGGCTCTCTCACTGCCTATTTTGCTCTTGGCAGTGATCTATATGGCTTTTTTCAATTAAAAGAAAAATCTGTAAGAAAAATGAATGTTGGCTCTGTAAGTAATACATGGAGTTTACTAAAAAAGCCTATGCCAGACAGCAGCTGGCTTTGTGTACATATGCTGGGGGTAGAAAGAACTTCATACCCAGTCTGTAAAAAGCTGTGCTAATTACAGTGTCAGCTGTGAGTTATGTACCGTAAGTGTGAGACTTTACCAATACTGTAGTCTAGAGAATCATCTTAGAGCTTTCCTGTCTCTAATATCATTGTATCTGTGAAAAAATGGCAATCAAGTGATATATTTTCAAATAACTGTACGAAGAAATACTTTGATAGTATTTGTAGAAAAGCTTGCGTGTTTGTTTGAGTTTTTCAGTCCCAGTTTGCATGTTTATAGATGGGAGAGGAGAGGAGGGGAGGGAAGGGAAGGGGAGGGGAGGGGATGGGATGGGATAGGACAGAATGGAATATTCCTATTTCTGTGCATAGATAGTTCCATTCTATTTCTGTTTATAGAAAGTAGAATGAATCATGAATAATCTGAACTTGGACACAGAGTCTGGTGAGGAAGAACCCTCTAGACTTTCCTTCCCATTTGGGCTATGGTTTAAGAGGCTCCCTGATCTTTTCCTGCCTTTTTTCCCCTAGTGTAAGAGATCAAAATTTAGTCCTTTGTGAAGTTGAAAAAGAGCAAAGTGCTCTAAAACAAGATAATCTTCCCAGTGAGAATGTGATTTACACTCTCTCATCTCTGTGTTTGAAAGCCTATGGTCTAAACTTATAGCATATCTCTGGCATGAGATCCTATAGGGATCTGAACTACAGAAATGAGATGTAGCTAGATGCTTGAATTTCTATTGGAGGGGAAGACAGTGTTCCTGCATATATTTTTTTTTTTAAATACCTGCAAGGAAATAACTGGGATTTTTTACGTGATGAAAGGTTATGTAGTTCTTGCAAGTTTACTACAAGGAGGAAGTATTTAAATCTAGATAACTTCTCTGGGGTTTAGCAATAATAGTAGCTGCTTTGACAGTGAACAATTTTAGAACCATGTCAACTTTACTAGAGAAAGCTGCATGAACACAGATGGTGACCTCATTTATAAGAGGATCAAAGACAACCTTTTAGAAAAGCCAAGGAGGAAGAGAAAGGAAGGAGAAAAAACAGAAGAAGTCAGGAGCACTGTCTTCCAAAAGGAAGCAATGAAAGAATTCCCAAATTGTTCATTCTTGCTCTAATGGTTTCTGTACCATATGGTTTTTGAATCAGTAGCAGCTGATGTGTTCGGTAATAGTTTCTTTTGAAGGGACTTGTCATAATATTTAACTTCTCTACAGCAGCTGAAATAGCTTCCAAGGCCAAAATGGCCATGCTTACTAAAACTAATGAAAACAAGAGACATTTCCATGGTGAATGAATCTCTTGACACCATTATTTCAGGGGATAAATAACATTCAATGTACTGTGCTTCATTTCAGCTGAGGTATTTGTGTCTTTAGGCATGGTGTTACCTAGATAGTAAGAGTATACGGTGTGGTGCAGATCTCTAGAATGTGAGAAGTATGAAGATCTCCAGAGTACTGAAATGAAAAGGAGAAATGAGCATGCTACATTTATCAAGAACACATAAATAGAAAGAGCCATCTGTAAAGAGAGCTCTCACAATAAAAGAGTATGGTGGGTGGGGACAGTTCCTTACCTTTTTTCCTCTGCCACCCTTACTGAGATTTGGTGGCATCCTTAATCCACTGTTCCTGTTTGTCTTGTCAGAACTTACACCAGAGTGTTCTCTGTGAATACTGATCTCCTTGGAAAAGAGATTCAAATGAAATTTTATTGATAAACTCAGGTAATCTGTCTACATGTGGAAATACTCAGGCAAGTGTGTACAGTGTGACTGACAAAAGTGAGATTTTGTTCCAAGAGAATGCAAGAGAGTAGCCTCTTTCTTGTGTGTCTGAAAAAGTAGCCCAATTTTATTCCCATATATTATCCAATTCATAAATGTTTGCTCTGCATTAATATCTCCTTTTTTTCCATTGATTTAATTGATTTTTTCAGTTATAGCAGCATTATGTAGTACTTCTTACTTAAAATATACCCAAAGAGATGAATGGACTGGAAAACTGAAATCAGATTAGGATATCTTTTATTAATCTTGTTCTATCCACACACACACACACACAAAAAGCACTACGTGCTCCTTAGTCAAAAGCTCTTAAAATATGAGCCTTATAGTCATAAGCACTGGCTAGTCCCCTAAGTCTTACATCCGACTCATAATATGAACTTTCTTGTACATCTACTGAGTATAATAAGCCTTTTAGCTTAAAGTAGGAAGTACAAAGAAGATAAATAACAATTTTTACTTTAGGCTTTGTCATGGTCTTTAATTATCTTTTGTTTGCATTTATACTTACGCAATACTGGATTGTAAAATTTTAATGCAATCTATCAGAAATACTTGAAGTGAGGATATTGCAGTGAAGGGAACCTTCTTTTTTTAAGAAGAAAAATAGAGAGTAATTACTTATTGACTTCAATAAGCTTTGGACCAAATTGTCATTGAATGGTTGGGCAAACAAGCATCTAATCCTATGCAACACATATAAACATAGTCTGTCATTATTTACTGGAGCAAAGAATTCCAAGACATTGTATCATTTCATAAGCTTAACTATGAAAGCAGAAAATAAATCCCAGCCTTTGCATAGCTTTGAGGAAAGTATAGCCTTATATAAGCACTGTGCATCCACCAAAGCATTCAGTCACCATGTCACAAAATGTATTCTGTTCGGGTAGAAATGGTTGCACTATAATGAAGTGCTGCTCTAAATGCTACATTTTTCCCTATTTAAACACTTTAAGGGTTAAAAGCAAAGCACTTATTTTACATGAAATGAACCTGGGCTTTTAAATCTCAGCTGTAGCGTGCAGCCTCCTTGTTGGTGAGCACCTGATGTCAGCACTTTGAATGATGTCTGACACTAATTATGTGTTGTTCACAAGATTGCCAGGCAGGAGAGTCTGGGGGAATAAAAAGCAATTTAAAAGGTTTTCGTATGAGGTCTTAGCCTCAATTTTTTGAAAGGCCTTACATCTCTTGCAGAGAAGCACCCTGGTAATGCTGTTTTGAGGAAGGGAAATGCTTTTTAAAAGACTGTTAATTAATGCTTGAAATGCATCGTTCTTGTTTGAAAGCCATATAAAGAACAGCTTTTACATCTGTTCGTGTGATAAATGCAAAGCTGGGCAAAGATACTTTGTCCTTGTCATACCACCTGCCTTGGTGCTGACATAGAAAGACCTACCTGGTCGGCATATCAGAGCATTCAAAATTAATC
>VYXH01005818.1:26913-40743 GCA_013397275.1 Burhinus bistriatus | reverse complement strand
TTCAAAATTAATCGACAGATAGACATAAAACATTGTTAAATAATTAGTTTGCCCTTTATCTGCAAATAAATCTTTTTAAAATGCTACATGACTACCGAACAATTCAGTTTGGTTTGGGGCCTCATGTATATATCTACTGGATTTATTTTCTCTTCTATAGTTTTTAGGGATACCATTCCCTCCATTTGCATTTACGCATTCACGTATGACAGCATTCCCTAAAATTCAGAAATGGCTTGTATTTGCATTCAGATAACTTTCTCCAAAGTCTAGAATTTAAAACTTTTTGTTTGTCACACTTATGTTCAGCTTATGAATATTACTAAAGTAAGCAAGTCAAGCAGCTTGTCAAAGCAATCTCGGACAGTAACTTGCTGTTGTGAATGGGATCAGGTCAATGTCCAGACAGTACATCTGCGTGAGGCAGAGGCAACATTTTATACTGTCATCAATGCACGAAGACTCATACCAGTTTTGATCTTTCAGTACATGTTTTATCAAGTTATCTCACACTATTTCGAAAAACTCAGAAGGCTACATGAAACACCTTTGTAGAGTCCCACTTGTTTCATTTGCTTCTGCCATATCCATCAGCTCTTCAAGGGAGCATGTGTTATCAAGCTGTTTACTTCTAGAGTCTGAAATGAAAGAAGGAAAAAGTAGAGAACTGGTACTATGTTTCTGTATTGATATTTTGCTGAAAAAATACTAAATAAAATTGTAGGTTTTAAGCACAGAATATCTAAAACTAGTCCAATATTATTTATTAATAATTTACTAATAAATAGATCTTAAGTGGAATTCAAATGTGGAATCATAGGGAGATAATGTTGTTTCCAAAGGAGGCCTTGCACTCAATTTTGTCCCAGTTCTAATGGGGATCAGCCTGGAATGGAATATAAAATACTGCTGGTGGAATGTCTGCAATTCTCTTATTGCAAAAGGCAATATAGACTATAATGGAGCTTCTCCAAGGCTTTTCATGTTTGAACCACATAACATTTTTGAACCTTATGTGGAGGGACATCTCTCTAATGACGTGAAAGGAGGTCGTAGCAAGGTGGGGGTCGGTCTCTTCTCCCAACTACGAGGCAATAGGACAAGGGGAAATGGCCTCAAGTTGCACCAGGAGAGGTTTAGGATGGATATTAGGAAAAATTTCTTCACCAAAAGGGTTATCAAGCATTGGAACAGGCTGCCCAGGGAAGTGTTTGAGTCACCATCCTGGAGGTATTTAAAAGATGTGTAGATGTGGTCCTTAGGGACGTGGTTTAGTGGTGGACTTGGCAGTGTTTGGTTTACAGTTACACTTGGTGATCTTAAGGGTCTTTTCCAACCTAAATGATTCTATGTTTCTATGATTTTGAGTATTTTGTATTAAATTCCATTAGTAGGGCACATAGTAGAGAAAGAGTGCTTCGCCTGTTCTCAAAATAGTGGTAAACTTTGTACATTTAACAGGGACTAGCAGAGCCACAAATATTGAGGATATTGCACTGTTACAGATGATCTGATTGACTTTGCTGAATTACTGTTGTATATAAAGGTGCACTGTAAATCAGCCAAATGCAAAGCAATACAAGCAGGAATGAAGACATAGCTTATATTTACAAGATGTGAAATTCTGCCTAGCAAAAAGTGAGTCTCCGTAGGAATTTCGTATTACCAACTGTCATGAAAACCCTCTGTAAAATGCTATCGCTTAAGCAAGGCTGACACAATCCTTGAATGAATGAAAAAGGTGGTTTGATTCAGAAAAGTCACGTTACCTTAATGTGTAGCACTAGTAAGACTACTACTGAAGTCTTGATCCTGTATTTCATATCCCAGGTGAATGTAGAAGTAGTCAGAAGGGGACCGTAGAAAGTATCAATGGAAAACCAAACCATATTGTGTGAAGAGTTTTTAGAATATGCATCTATGTGGTCATGTGCAATCATTCATCGATTAATGTCGGTTTGCCATGGGTTAGCTGGCAAAGGAAGAGCTAGGTCTGATCTGAACTGTACATCTGGGAAGCTGCTGGTTTTCCCACCTGTGAGGATGTAGGCGGGGAGGGCCTAGTCCCACACTGTTATGATGCCATGTGTCCTTGGACCGGAAGTGACATCCATTGTGCTTAATGAAAAAGAGGCATGGAGGGTAGAGATGTTGATAACTTTGATACTTTTTCATGGAAAGCATGTTTGCTAGGGTGAAACTTCTTATCTGGTTGACCTTCTAAGATCAAGGAGGAATTTCTCCCCTCTGATGTGTATCTTAGTTTCTGGATGCACTTTTTTCTTCTCTTTTTTGCATCATCAAAGGTTCGTCATGGCTGAACAGGTTACTAAGCCAAACAAACTGGTATTCTGCACCTCTATAGGAACGTATTTGAAGCATCTGGTTAGTGCATCCTGGGTGTGTACATAGGGTTGGGTTGATTTCCTCCAAGTCAGTTTGGCAGAGATTTGGACAGTTCTTTACCTTTCCACCAAGCACAGCTTACAGCTAACTTTCTGAGATCATTTGGATGTATCTCATCCAATCGTTTCCCTGTATCACAGCCTTTTGGGGTCCTCTTAGTCTCTTCTGCTTCTTGCCCGAGCATGTATTTTGTTTTACTGAAGAACAAAATGTGTTCTGTCACTGAAGTATCTAGGTTTGTTATTGAGACTTTGTGTAGACACTGGCTAGCTCTTGATACGCAGAAAGACAGCTGTTGCAATTTAATGGTTATAGGAAAGTTGATGTTCAGCAAAGTCAAATTTAAAAAGGAAAAACAACCCTCTCCCTGTAACGTTAGAGGGAGACCAGATAGGGTAATGAAATGTAATTAAATGTATTCATTATAATATCCCATAAATATTTCCCCACACATGGCAACATACTAGGGAAATGCTTATCCTTCACACTTAAAAAATAAAAGATTATCCTCCCCCAGATGCAGTGATGCTGAAAAATATTTGAGGATCACTGTGTATAACTGATTCAAATAAAAAAAGATAATAAAAGCCTAAATATGAGAGTGTCAGCATAAGACAGTAACATTATGTTGTATATTGGAGGAAACATTACTGTAAAATCAAATACTCCTCAAGTGTCAATATTTCTAAGAGTAATTTTATTTCTTTTAGTTTTAGAATAAATTTCAAAGGACGTCTGAGAAAGCATTGTTTATAGTGAGAAAGCAAATAATTTTTATATATATAAATTATTTGGGAGAAAGTTAAGTTACTTGATAACTTCTAATTCTAGGTATTTTCTGTTATCCTTGACATTACTTACCACATTAATATAGCAGAAAAAGACAAAAGAAAATACACTGTTTGGATGCTGAAGCAAAACGAATTCGGATTGGAAAAAGTAAAGATTTTCAATATCAAATAATATTAGGGGATAGTTGGATTAAGAGGAAGCTGGGCTGTCTGTCATTGACTTTTAAAATTGAGACTACTTTTCTGTGAATGGATCAGATCTCAGACAGATGTTGTTTGCTAGAGCAAGGTCTTCGTCTTTGTTACACTGATGATCAGCTGAGATAACCAGAGCAGTTCCTTTTACAGTGAAAACTGACTAATTTCTTAAACACTTGGCCACTGAATATTTGCCACTAACATTAAAGTATTCACACAGGTATTACCATACAGTGTAAGAATCTAAATGTATTTCATAATGAAGGTTGCTGTCTAATTCCAGACAGAGCTCAGAAGTGCATGATGCATCCAGCAGGGCTTTATGTGCTGCACAGATTATTTATGTAAATCTATGTAATTATAGTGTAATTTTACAGGATGGTTGCCTGGTACACTGAATGCTGTCTCTGTGTATACAAACATGAACAGCACACTGATGAGAACATGAGTGTCTTAAAGTCATAGCACTGTTTTTGCTTTTTGTTGACGTGTTTTACCTTTCACTGTAAATATATTGTTTCTTGCTTTTGACAATTATCCTTATAAAAAGATAAAGTAAACATGGATATGGCCACTCCAATAAATATGTTTTAAGAAGAACACCCAAGGTTAGGAAGTACAGAGAGGAAATTTTCTTTATGAGCTACTTAATGGTTTCAATTTGCATGCAACAGTAAAAATAAAAGCTCAGTAACTAAGATTTCTGTATTGTAGTTTAGGAAAACATGACACAATTAATTCCACATAATACTTCCAAAAAAATCTGGTTTAATCAGCAGTATGTTTAGGAGGGTTAAACAGCTTCAGAATGCCAAATACACTCCATGTATTTAAGTGACTTTTTGTAATGAAGGTGTTACATCCTCCTCTTCTACCACAGTTAATAACTTCAAAACTATGAAGAGTTCGATTTCAAAATAAAATTACCGTCTACCTGACTTTTTTCCCCCATAGGTAATCGTGTCTTCTCTGAAATACTTTCATTGAAATATGGTTATCAGCAAAGAATGTATGTTCTGTGGTGTTGGAAATAATTTCTTTTCATTCCTGTTGTCTTAAGCATCAGAGATTCCCAAAGCTTCAAAGTCTGGTTTTTAGAGTAAACCGTTAACCATTGTGTAAATAAGGTCTTTCTAATGAGACAGGCTTGTAGTTTCTGTGTTTTGCTAGAACAATCTTTTCTGCAATACACAATGATATGTAGCTGTGTGAACATGACACACAGTAATTTAGGGCTGTGGAGGGGAGAGAGGACTTCAGGCTATCTTCTCTGCTTCCAAGTTATTAACATCAATGCAGGAATCTTCAGAAATCACATTTTTAAAATTTGTAAGATAACATTCCCCAGTTCTGCTCAGTTAAACATATTTGCCCAGTAAAATTCAACGCTAATTTTACAATCATATAAACAATTATTTGCACATATTTAATTTTGTTTGCATGCTTGAAGATTCAAAGTTTAATAGCTTGTGAAATAAACAAAACAGAGGGCCTGCTTTTAGAACTTTTTCACTGGGCTGAGCTTTACCCTATGAAATTGAAAGTTGCTTGAGATACTGCAATTTATTTCATACTTATATACAGCTTAGCTACTGTCATTAGAATGGATGGTTGTTCTTTTATAAATTTAATAAGAAATAATAACTTGTCTGCATCAGATGGGCTAATCAGTAGTTTTCTTTGTTATTTTAGCATAGCTGCTCTTGAATTATTTTACTTTTTGAAGGCCATTTGTTATATCAGTCTTTTTAGCTCTCATGTTTTTTATGCTTTCTCCACTCCTTTACTTTTTCCTAAAAAAAATGTAGTAATTTTATCCAGGCAATTGTAAAATAGATCTCTTTTTCTTATTATTTATTTATTTATCCTGGAATATATTCTAATAATAGTTCCCTAAAAGTAAAAATATATACACACTTGCAACAGTCTTTCAATTGCATACTAAACCATTATAAACATGAAGGCAACACTATATGTATAAGCATAAATTAATGTTTAGTGATGAAAACTGGATAATCTGAAAAGCACTGTAGGTTTGCTTTAGATAAAGGGATGGGATGTAAATAAAAAGCTTCATGGATTGAGAAATTTTCTGAAATTGATGTGTGTGAAAGGTAAAATCGCAGTTATGATATAGTGGAGGTTGATTCATCACTTTTCTCAAGTTTTAATTTCTTAAGGTTAGTTTTAATATTGCTATTTTATAGATAATGTGTATTTTCTCCTATATACTGTGTTTTCCTGGGCAACATTCAGTCTTTATCTCCTTGTGTTGCTAGAACTAAACAAGAGTTGTTAGTGAGTGCTTCACAGAAATTCAACCTCCCCAGTTTGTTTGGGGAGGCTGAAACCCTTTTTTTCTGTATTTTCTCCCTGCACTTTATTCTTTGAAATTGTAACTCTCTCTTGCATTAATCCAAAAAACTGAAGTGTTTAAAATTAAGTGATGAAAATTTTATATCCTGGTTTTTCTCTTTTTGAGGGTCTTACAGATTTGGAGAAAGCTCTAATTGTGGCCAGAATTGTGTCAGTGTTTTCCTACCTGCACTTTTGTAAATATACATGCAATGAATAGTACATTATAAAACTTATTTGTGTTATTCTAACATCAGTGAGAAATGGCCCGTTTCTTTTCAAGTGAGTAAAATGAATAGGAAGGGAAATGGTGGAAAATTTTGTGTTAGCACTAGGAATGTTTGACATCTCTGTTAATGCATTATTGTTTTTGCAAGTATACAAGAACTGCAAACTAGTATGTTATGCAGCAGATGCTTTAGATATTGCACAGTGGAATATGCAGCAGCTGAAACTAATGAGATAGACTGATCTTGACTGATAAAATTTAAAAAGCCTATACTTATAACTAATATTCATAAATATTCAAGTCTAAATGAAATCAAATGTACATAAAAATGCTAGTTCCAAATAGAACTGATGGTTTTTAGTTTCCCTTAGGATAAAGTATACTATGGGAACATGATAGACGAAGAACTGATTTTCTGCTTATATAAACATAGATTTCTCTGCAGATGCAGTACTTGATTAGGTGTAGAAATACTATGCCACATGATTATTGGTTGCCCATAGGGATTAAATCCTATTTAGGTGGGCTCTCATTATTTTTAGTACCTCATACATTTACTCATGGCAGAAAGGTAAAAAAATATTTAAAAAATCATTTTACTTTTTACATCACGCTCTGCAAGGCAGAGCAGACTGACATTTCCCTGCATGATTTTGTTGTTGCTTTTCAGGCTGGGTTGGTTCTGAGAGATGCCTGTGTTCGGCTCAGTTGCTAATATCCAAACAAGCCCAGAGCTGAGATAAGGGTAGCTAATGGAGGACTTGGGAACCCCACGGTGACCGTTTCACTTTCTGCGTGCTATTGGGAGAATCAGCTGGGGCTGGGTTTCCCAGACAGGCTGAGTGGTGCTGCGCTCTGAGCTGACCAGTCTCTTTGAGTCTCAGTGTCCCATCTGTAAAACGGGAGTAGGACATAGTTTCCTGATGCAGCCGTGTGCAGGAAGGATAAATACATTCTTATGGTCTAAATGGTTCAAACCCTGCAGCAACACCCACACTGAGAAGCCAGGCTTTCATCAGCTCTGGAGAGGCATCCAGCCATAGCAGGCTGGAGGTCTCTGCAAGCCCTTTCACCCTCCTGCTCAGTGTTTGCTGTTGCGGTTTGCTGTGTGTGCTTTCCTTTCAAATAATTTCTTTCTCTTTTCTAGTTTGAGGGTTGCAAGAAAGCCTTTTCCAGACTAGAAAATCTCAAGATTCACTTAAGGAGCCATACGGGTGAAAAGCCCTACCTTTGTCAGCACCCTGGCTGCCAGAAAGCGTTCAGCAACTCCAGCGACCGCGCCAAGCACCAGCGGACACACTTGGACACTGTAAGGAAGCAGAAGTCCCATTGCAGTCCCCTGTACATTAGACCGTGTGCTCCTTTCCTCCAGCTTGGTGGCAGCAGGTAGCCCATAACCTTAGATATAGAAGGGAGAAGTGTCTGATGAGGCTGTCTAAGTTGTTTCAGAGGTGACTCAGTAACGTAAAGCATGGATGAAGATGGGCCAAACTAGTTGATAAAAAGGCCACAGCTCCGTGGGCTTTGCTGCAGGTAGAGGCAGTAACTTTCTCCCGCTTAGATGAGATTTAGGGCACCTGAAGTCATTATGCACAGACACAGAAGCCATCTGTGATGGTAACTACTATTCTCTCACAAAAACTCAGTTAAACTTAAGGCTGGGGCATGTACCAGGAAGTCAAAAGAGGAAGAATAATTTTGTACATTGAAAAATTTTCATGCCAACAAATTGTTGCTAGTGAATTTGAGTTACAGCTGAGATTTGTTTAAAACCTTTTGTTTCATAACAAAAGATTGTGTTTCATCAGAGACAAGAAGTCCAGAAAGAAAACAAGAACAATGCCATTTGAATTAAATGACTGTCACAAAACTTAAATTATCCATTTGGAATAGTTGATAGTATGGCTGGTAAGTTAATCATTTGTACAAGGTGTTTTCAGAAATACTTTGTGAAACATAAATGGCTAAATTGCAAAATAGCTCCTTTCAGCAAATAGTTGGACCTAATGTTTGTTTAACACTGTATTGTGGACCTACACGTCTTCAGAGAAGACAGACAGGTTAGAACAGGCAGAAGGAGATATTTAGAGAGATTTTTATTTATTTGGTGAGTTAGATTTATTGGGCTGTCTTTTAAGAAAACTATAAAGGAATTACGGGACTGGCCTCTTCCTAATATGACATGTATTATTAGAAAATGTGAGCTGAAGGAGTTTGTCTTGTACTTCACATTAAAATGTGTATTTTTGTGTGTAATATTTGTGAAACTTCAGTATTAAATGCTTGCTTTGGGTTTTGCTTGCTCTCTTTGTAATGTAGTAAACTAACACTTTTTCTTGTTCTCTTTTTCTGAGGCAGATTCTTCTATAATCCTAACAGTCTATCTGGGCCTTTACTGCAGTTTCTTTACCTGATTCACTAAAGAAAGTAATTTCTGATTAAGTCAAAGATTTCTCTGAGGGTGGAAGAATTGTGAGTATAACTAGCAATATTCATTGTACTAATTACCAAAAAAAAAAAAAAAAGGTAACAATGAAAGGTGCCATAATGAAAGCTTTCCTTTGGTTTGTCTTATAAGCCATATTTTCCTCCTTTCCCTTTCTATTAAATTACGGAGCATTCTGCTTGTAATAAGGTACAATTCTTGTGTTCTGTAGTAATGTGGTTTGCAGCATCCCAAGGCTCAAAAGGGATTCTCTTGAGTTAAAATAATGTGTGATATAACAGCTGCTTTATCCTTTTTCTTTTTGACTTAGAAACCTTATGCATGTCAGATTCCAGGATGTACTAAACGATACACAGATCCGAGTTCCCTGAGAAAACATGTGAAAGCCCATTCTTCCAACGACCAACAAGTCAGGAAAAAGGTAAATGTTCTACCTTGTTGACTGGTGTAAAGCCTGTGTGGGGAAGTCAGTGTTGTAATATGAGGTGTTTCAATGCATCTTCAAGTACTTGTGCGGATTTCAGACTTGATTAGAAAAACTGTTAATAGGAAATAATATATATGGTTCTTGCATAGGTGATAATTTCATCTTTGACTTAATGAGGCTGCCTGCTGTAATGCTTTTATTTTTTAATGTGATGATTAATCACTAAATGTACATATATAACTAGGCAAATAAAAATTATCTTTGAAAATGGAAATTTTTGTTTTTAAAGTTCTGCCACTTGGTAAACACATAGTAATACAAAATCCAGTTTACATGGCCAGTCTCAGATGGAAGGATAGATTTTGAGGGCAGATGGACAGTATGTGAGATTAAGCTCTAAATTGTGTTTCCCTGTGCCAGACACTTCCAAATACCAAGAAATTTCACAGCGCCAGTTCCCTGTGGATGTCAAGTCTGTGAATCAGCAGTTTTTTATATGTATAAGCACATCTTTGAAGAGCTGAGTTGCGGCCTAAGGGAATGATTATTTTTTTCTGAGCATTTTTCATCGTATCTCCTATCACTGGCACTATTTGATTAGACAGTTTAGATCACTGATGATAAAAATCTAAGCTTTCATTTTAAAAGAAGCTTGTCCTGATAAAAGGGGAACATGCATGAACTGGTGTAGGGGTAGATAAACCTTTGAGATGTCAGCCCCATGTAAAACAAGTTATAGTTTAGAAGTTTTAAAACTAAATGCATAACCATTCATAGAAAGCAGGAAAAAAATTGTGTTGTACAGCATTGGAAGCACTAAGTGTCAGTCCTTAAAGCTGTAGTATACAAATTTGAAGAGTAAGTTTTGATTAAATGGTTTGTTGAAGCAGGACATGGCAGCAGAGGCCTTCATGTCAGCCTCTGAGGAACTGGCCTGTAGTGTTCTTGAGGAATTTCTTTCAACTTTTGAGTGCCTACTCCTGTATCAGAGATGAAGTCACTGTGCATTCATTTTCACCTTAATAAGAGGTGCTTTGACTTCCTAGCTCCTGTGCATGCTGCCCACAGGCAGGACAGTGCAAGGAGGTCTGTGAGCCCTGTCCTGCCCTTCCCAGGAGGGCAACTCAGCCACCCAGACGCTGTCTTTTACAATCATGTAAAGTAAATGCTGATCAAGACACTGCATTCTGAGAAATTTGTGTGTGATGTCTCTACTAAAAGTGGTATAATGGACCTGAATACGAACCCGATGAAGNCACCTGGAATACTGTGTCCAGCTCTGGAGCCCCCAACATAAGGAGGACATGGATCTGTTGGAGTGTGTCCAGAGGAGGGCCACAAAGGTGATCAGAGGGTTAGAGCACCTCTGCTATGAGGACAGGCTGAGAAATTGGAGGCTATTCAGACTGGAGAAGCGAAGATTCTGGGGACACCTTATAGCAGCTTTCCAGCATCTGAAGGGGGCCTACAAGAAATCTGGAGAGGGACTTTTTACAAGGGCATGTAGTGATAGGACAAGAAGTGATGGCTTCAAACTGGAAGAGGGTAGATTTAGATTAGATCTCAGGAAGAAAGAAAGATCTCCTCTCTCATTTTGTCAGATTGCAATACTATGTGGGATTTTCATTCCTGCATTTCATTAGCAATTTGATTTTGCTCATTTTTCATTCCTTCTTTGTGCCAAGCCGTTTAAACCTGGCCCTTTTTCCTCCTTGCTTCACTCTCTGTGGCCACATTCTAGACTTAAAGTTGTTCATTTTTTCATCCCTGTTTGATAAGGATTTATTTATGCTCATTGGTCACCTGAGATACAATGATATATGGAAGGGGAAATAAGCCAAACCTCCACAAAAAAAAAAAGAGAAATTGTGGCATCTATCGAGCTAGATACTTAAAGCATGGATAGTTTGCAATGTATAATGTTTACAAGGTACAGCATAGTTACTGGACCTTTGAGAACTTATAATTGCTAACTAACATCATGCTTTGGTATTTGAAATATTTCCTGGCAGTAATAATAATTAAAAAAAGTAAGAAACAATAAACCTTTTAATGCAGAATTAAGGTTATTTATGGCTTTAATTAAAAGTGAAAATTGGCCTAATGTCAAAAAAGTCTTTACAAAAATGTGAATTCATCAAAAACAACCATAAAAATTCCAAGGTGATAAAGGCACAGTGGAGTAATACTTCCAGCCCTAGGGATCTATTCTGTGGAAAAGAATGAAACCCTTTGCTGTCACACCCCGTTAGTCATGGATTCATTTAATATATTGTGCCTGACTGCTTTTAATCCTCCTTTTAACCTCCCCCTACACACCAAGTGACATTATTGTGGTATCTTAAGTTGCTGGCTCTCCAAGACTGTACTTGCAAATGTGTCTTTGATGTTGCATTGACTTAAACTAGCAGGATGAAGTATACTTATAACAACGGAATCAGCTACTTGCTGTGCTAAACATTACATTGAGTCTTCAGCGTAGGTTTTCTAGATCTGTCTTCAAAGTTTTGACCCTTTCCTTGTCCCTCTAAGATGGGACCAGATTATGCAACACAATATAGATAAATGTCCATCTCTGAATTATTTTAAGCAACTTTTGTTGATATATGTTTATGGCTCACCATGTGAGGCAAAAACGCCTTTTCTGCAAATCTTGTAAGGCTGCCACTGTTCCCCTTCTCCTCCCAACACCCAGCCTCTGGCCATCCACCAAAAACATTTAACTGGGAATCTCTCCAGGTAATGGGATGAAATCCTATGGACCAAGAAGATCCCAGCATATTTAATGCAAGCAATTTAGTGGATAGTACAATAAACTTTCATTTACTTTTCAAAGGAAAGCAGAAGAGTGGAGAGCCATGCCTGCTTTAATCATCTTTGTGTAATTTGTAAAATTCTTCAAAATCATGAGGGCAAACCTGTACCCAAATACCGTGCAAACACCTGGGAACACATGCTGAAAATGTCTAGCAAAACATTTTAGGTATAAGCTCTATGCGTCGTAGTATTCAGTCTGTACTTTTAAAATATTTTGGTGGGTTAAAAAGCAGTGCTTCCTATATTATTTTAAAAAATAAAAATTGCTGACTGTGCCTGGATTTCATCTTCCCTTGGGGAAGATGGATGGAGCTCCTTCTAAGCAGGAAAGTTAGCAATAGAAAACGAGACAGCACCCAAAATGAGAGCATGAAGTGATGCTGAGAGGAATGCTAATGCATAACATGCCCCTGGACCACAATTGCTTTTAAAACCTGTCCTCTTCTTAGTCATGTCCTCCGTTCAACTTTGAAAGGACAAAAAACTTATAAGATTTTTTTGTAAGTTGAACAGTTCCCATGTGATGCTTATTACCTCAATGTATAATAGAATTCAAGAGGTACTGGGTATTTCTGTGGATAATGAGATGGAGTTAAAAAATAAACATGAAATTTGCAAGGGCTATCAAGATCATGCTTCAGGGTAGAAGTATGCATCAAGCTAAATATATTAGGGAAAAGCATGGTTATTCTGTACAGCTTATTTGCAGTTTCTCACTCTTTCTCTTCAAATGCCAGCTGCCAGTGGACACAGCGTACGTAACTTAATGCAGTCTGGATGGATCTTGGCCTGATCTGGAAGAAGCGTCTGCTTCTAAACTGATACTTTAAAATAATCTTCAGGCTGCCTAGCCTTAATTTATGTATTCTCCTGCTTTTTTCCTTCTCTCATTACATTTTTATAATCCTTTTCTCTTTCCGTTTCCTTTCTTATTCTATCTTCCACCTTTGTACCTTTGGGTGTTTAGGATATGCAACCCGAACTGAACATCTGTAGGCAGCTGAGGTGTGTGTGCTGTGGTAAGACTAGTGCCAGGACTTTCTTCTGCCCCAGATACTCCTATATTATCTCATCTTTCACCCTGTTTCTTTCCTTCATATTTTTTCATATGCAGAGTTCAATGAAATTGTCAATTTAGAAAGCATATTGGTACATACTGGCAAATTCCACTTAAACATTTGACATGCTGTGTGTTTGTTAATCTTTATCTAGCTTGAACCTCATACTGATTCAGGATCTCATGAACCATTTACCTTTTCTTTTCACCTCAGATCAGTAATTACCTAACAACTGTTCAGCTTTTTCAATCTTCCATGCGTTTTCAAGGAGACCGGGACCAGAAGGAGAAATGAGTGTGGTTCTTCTTCCTTTTGGGAAACTCTACAAAGGAGACAAATCCAGTTTTTAGCTGAGTCAGTTACTGACCTAGCAGCTTTTATATGAAGAGGGGCTGTAACGGCCTAAACTGATTGTTTCCCAGAATCAATGGTAAACATGCAGGATTTTTGAAAGGAAAGGACAAGGAGGAAAAACGCATGGGTTGAAATTTCTATTTCATTTCTTCCTTCAAATACTCAGTAAAAACCATATAGTTACTTGGCTTGCTTTGTGGAAGTGCAGAGAATCAGAAGAAAAGGTTAGTAAAACAGAAGGATGAGTGAGGCAGGTACTTGCTTCAGCTAATCTTCATATTATTTATTCTTCTTACAAAACACTAACATTATTTTCTGACTTCATACTATCTGAAAACCATTTATGCATTGATACTTTTTGTTCTGAGTATAGACTGCCTCTGTAAATTGCCAGCCTATAATATTAGGTGCAGCTGTTAATGGTAGAAATATTGCCTACATGAAGTCAGGGTGAATCATTATGCCTATAAATCCTATAGTTCTTATTTGTAGAACAGCTATAATAAGGAAGGCTACAGTTGAGAGCTTTGCTTTGGTATCTTCAGTGGGGCTGAGTAATTTTGTTCCTTGAGTCATCCTGTGGAGTATCTGACTAGCCAAAAAATAGGGCACTACTCGACACAAGTAAGCTTATTTTCAGTTGGTTACACTTAGTATTTTCGGTAAACAGCAAATTACTTTCATCTGTGAACCGATGATATGTCGTGGTCTGGGCCAGATTGGCCCAATCAGGCAGCACGACAGATGCT
>VYXH01005818.1:4752-14847 GCA_013397275.1 Burhinus bistriatus | reverse complement strand
TAGAATAACAAGTTCTAGAATAACAAATATACTTCACAAAGGTAGCGTACCTTTGGGCTTAATAATGACTCACTAAATTTTTAAGGGAAGGAATAATCTACAGTATGCACAGTCTGTGCATAGATATCGTAGGCTGCATAGTATTTCTTTATTACAGTCACCCTACCTCAGGTGCTTATGATGTGTAAGACCAACTCTCCGCTCTGTTGCAACAGTTTTATACTAATGCATATCATCAGAAGTAATTTGAATGATTATCAGCATCTTGTGGCACAGCAATGGGTCTTTCTACAGTTGCATTCAGAATCATTCCCTCTTACATTCTGTCTTCATTTCTGAGTGTAGGATGGACAGAAATTTCTCTTGCTGTTGCTCTTCCTCCCCGTTGGAGTTTGTTAGAGGTGCTAGGTTATGTTCTAGTTTCTGTTACCTGTGCACCTTTCGTGGCATCAGAGAGAAGAAGGCTCAGTTGCATCTGTGAGATTTGCTTCTTGGGACTCTAATGCGTGAGTGCAGCAAATCCTACTACACTAGGTCAGGTTTCTGTCCATCGTGCTACATGAACTATCTCTTCATCAGCATGGCTGACAGGACAGGATATTTATCTGCATCTCAGCCACTGCAGTGGCCCACATGCATATAAGCACAGACCCTCCTTTTTCATGCTTTTGAATGAATA
This sequence comes from Burhinus bistriatus, assembly GCA_013397275.1. Taxonomy (NCBI): domain Eukaryota; kingdom Metazoa; phylum Chordata; class Aves; order Charadriiformes; family Burhinidae; genus Burhinus; species Burhinus bistriatus. The sequence continues at coordinate 14,168 of VYXH01005818.1, read as the reverse complement.
TACCAGCCTGTGAGCCAAGATGGCCGTAAGGAACAGGCAAATTTTTCTCACATATAACAGTAACATCAGGCAGGGGAGTGGGATAGGCATCAGTCCCAGCAGCCTGCAGCAGCATCCATCTGACGGAAACCTCAGGGTCCAGCTTTGCATTACAGCTTGGACAGCCTTATGTCAGGGTACTGCAGCAGGCTTTCTCCCTTTTCCTTATTTTGGTTTTGGGATTTTTTTTTAAACTGTATTTTTTTTATTGTATTGTATTGTAGCATCAGAGTGAGACTGTTCGTCCAGTTCCATCCAAAGGAAAACTGTTCTTATGAATTTGTTTATTGATTGTTTGCAGAGTGAATTTTCTGCTGGATCAGCCAGATAAACAGACTTGCTATTTGTGGATCAGGTACCAGGCAAGTGGCCATGCACGCAGCTGGGATTAGTGGCAGCGACAGTGCGCTCACTTTCCAATCAGTTCAGCCATAACATGAAACAAATGCAGTCCTAGTCGCTTTAACAATGTGGTCTTGACACAACTTTGGTCCATATAAAGTGGTATCACTTCCATGCTGACCTTGAATCTTACCACTCCTGGCTGCTTGCTCCCAGTCCCTCGTTGCCACTGCCACAAGCACCTTGGCTTTTCTGGTCCTTCAGTGAGCCAGTTCAAGGCACTAAACCAGGAGGAAATTATTTCTGTTTTTTATAGTATCCTTTTGCTGATGTACAAGATGTCAGACATTTGATAAATCTCCATTATCCATGAATCAGGACTTTCTTCTCTCTTTTGCAGTGTATGACAAGAAAACATGTGTAAGTACATCTGTCTAAGGTCCTGTCTGTACAAGTAGCCCTCGTCCTGAGTACAGCATCTGGAAGAGTTTCCTTCCTCAGATTCAAAAAATGCCTGCTATAGTGGGGGGATATTAACCAGGATTTAAAGGAGAAGACGTCTGCTTGTGTTCCATTTCTTTCATAACCCCTCAACATTTCTTCATTACAGTTTTTCAGTGCCTTAAGGATTATTGTGACTTTTTCCTTTTTTTGTCCATGTTATAATCATTTTTCCTTTTTTATCTCTTGTGTTTCAGTTGCGATCGAGCTCAGAGCTTGGCCAGGACATCCTGAATGACTGCCTCGTAATCCAGCGCCTCCAGCCAGCCCCATCATCGCATGATGCTGCAGATAATACCATGGAACGCTCGCCAGGGCCTGCTCACAATATTTACCCAGGTATAGAGAAAGAGAGATAAACAGCCTGCTTTATTATTGCTCACTTAAGATTAGGGGTGATTTTGCAGAGGAAGATGTACTCTAAAATCCATATCTATCTCACGACAAGGATAGAATCTGCAAAGTAATATAGAAGATAGATTTTGAACAGATTTTTACATGTTTTTTGAAGGGAGACAGGACAAATGGTATTTTATCCATGAAAAGACCTACTGCGACAAAGAGCAATATTTTTGCTCTATGGCATTTGACTTCTGCTAGCAATTCACTTCTACCATTCCTTGTAGACATATTGAATTCATTAAGCTTCATTTAAAATCAAAGGAGTATTTTTCCTCTTCCTTATTCATGGATCACTTATCAGTTTTCCAATAGATATACGTTAATGATCTTAAATGCTGCAGTATGAGCTCTTATATTATGACTAGAAATACTCCAATAAACACATTTATGCTATAAATGTGATAATCCTATTTTATTGTTTCAGTGAAGTATCTGAGATTTTCATATTTGAATACCTAACTCTGTCATACCTTGCTAAATGTACAATTGTTGTTCACATTTCAGCTAAATTTGAAACATTTGGTAAGTTATGAGTCATAATACATCTCAAAGCTCAAGACAATGATGGGCAGGCTGTTAACATATTTTAATGCAATATTTTAGTAGTGGTAAAGACATCTGTTTTTAACTTTCAGGCAGAATGCATTACGTCTTCTAGCTGTTCCACTTTTAATTGAGAACCAGATGTAGGAAGTGAAAGAATTGGCTGAATGTTTTGTGCAGTGCTGAAAATGACATTATATGAAGTGGCCTCTTCAAAAAGTGGTTTTATTTTACTGAGAGGCCTTTAAACCTATCAATTCTATGATGCGTTTTTGTCAAGGCTGTTGTGAGCTACACACTAGTTGGTGATTATGTAGGTTTATATGACAAAAATCAGGAAATTTAAAGCTGTGATTGACTGTATCCAAATTTATAAAGCAGTTGGTACTACTTGTATGCTGTTAATTTTTAAATGCCTTAGTCTGAGTATAATCTGGGTGTGGCATCTGTTATTTGAAGGCTAAAGGAAATTTCAGGTTTTAAAGATCTGATTTTGGCCAGGGAACCTCTAAGGACATGGTGTTAGTTAGAGTTGCTTATTTTATATTGTACTTTGAGAGGGAGTTGGATAGTGAGGAATGTTGAGATTTAGAAAATTATTTACTGGCATCACACAGTGTAATGTGCAAAACTGAGAGAGAATAAAAGACTCAGCTTTTCCTTTTCCTTTCAACTCCTCAGGTAGGATGGGAGCTAGGCGGGGACAGTGTGTCAGATGAGCTGAGACCAGGTTTTCAGAAATTGAGGACATTCTCACAGAGATTTCCACAGGAATCTGTTGAGCACTCAACTCTTTTACCAGTCTAGCTTCCAGACTATGATTAAGTGTCAAACTCCAGTGGCTGGGTGAATCTAAACCTAGGCTGTTAGCGGCTTGAATAAACTGCGGCCCCATGACTTGTCAGGATCCTAAGCTGAGTGAAACTATTGCCTCCAGCCAGCCCTTCACTGGCAATTGTCTGCAGTCATGATGTCCCATAGACAGCTTCTGAGACTGTGGCATTGCTTTTTGTAATCTCATTCATGCCTGGTCTTTCAGTACTTGGCGTTTTCAGCACTAGTAACTATGGACATTCTTTGATACAATAATTTATTTTGGTTTTTTCTTACTTGGCACTGCTTCCTATTGTGCAGCAATTTTTATAGTATTAAGCAACATATTTTCATCAGCATTAATTTCTCTGGAAGTAATAAACTGTTTTCCCTTACATTTGTTCACAGCCATCTATAACTTGGCAAATTTCTCATAGTTTTATTCACTTGTGTTGTTTCACGTCAGTTAACTGAGGGTATTATGTTAGGTATAGATGAATCCATGTCACTTCATTTTGACAACCACCCAATCCAGTTGAAATTAATTGTTTCATTAACTACTCATCAGGGCAGCTACATAACAATATACCATGTGAGTGAGATAACTCCAACAGGGAGGGAATTATTTTATTGAAATGGCAACATGAAAATTATTCATGCCCCAAGGAGAGAAAAGCAAAACGTACGAAAGCCTAAGTGTCCTGCCTTAGAGAAGCTAGCCTTCAAATGTCTCTGAAAACATTTTTTTTAAACATAAAGAAAAACTTGAGACTTTTCTGAAAAATAAAATATGTAACTTTTACTGGGAACTGCTAGAGGCAGCATATTAGCTGAAATGTGTCTGTGCTACTTTTCAAGTAGAAACAGTAACAGATTTCCATTCTTATAATGCCATTAAATCAAACTTTTCTCACTTGAAGGTTACTTTTCTTATCGTTTATGCACATTTAAAGCAAAGGTAGGTTTTGTCCTTTCCTAAGAGCTCTACAGAATAGATGTTTGAAAGCAAACTATTAGAAAATCTGAGATGGCAAAAGTAGACATTTAGATGCTAGTCCATTTCCACTTAGCAAAGTACAACAATGCCTGTAACGATCACCATTCCTCTGTACTGTTAAAGTACAGAATGTGCAAACATAGATATATTTAAATGAGAAATACAACAATAATCTTTTTGATTATGTATCTATTACTTAAAGTTAAGACTGAATAAATGTTTTTTCTTATCTTGTGGCCTTTGTGATTTTATAAAAGAAATCTGAACTGAGTATAATCTTATTACTACAGTGAGGTAAGATGACGGATCCTTTGCTTAAAACTAACACAAAATTACATGTACAGATCTAAAGTTAAGCAAGCTTACATACTCTTCTAGGACTACGCATAGTGATATTTTGTAAAACAGAAAATCAAAGTCTGTTTCTACTGAAGTATGAAATTCCTGGTAGCATCTAGGTTTTAATTTTTAAAATTACATAGGCTTTTGCATTTATTCAGTTCATAGAATGAAGATGTGCATAATTAGTTCATAAGAAGAACATGTGAATGATGTTTTTTCTACTATGAAACTACTTTGTGTAGTGCAATCTAGAATCCCTAAAGCTGAAAGAATCATAAATCATGCAATACAAAAAGTTTTTATTTTTACTGTGCTGTTTGGTTAAAACATGACCATTTCATATTTAAGAATAAATCCGAATGTGTAATTCATTTATAAATACTTACTGAATGTCACACTCCACTCTGCTGCAGAACAAGCAAATGATATTACTAAAGCTTGCCAAGTGCATGATTTTCCTTGTAAGTTGGAAATTAAAAATTGCATCAGGAAAGTTACAGAAGGTGTGGCAATTCTAAGTGTATTTTAAATAATGTCTTATGCTCCAGTACTGTGAAACTTTGATCAAACTACTTTTATGCCTATGATCTAAGATACGCTTTACTTAAGTAACACTTTTCCTTGTGTGTTTTGGTTTTTTTCCAATGAAATAGTACTCAGCTAGGTGCTTTACACACATGAAAAGAAAGAATTAATTCCCAAAGGAATTTATATCTAAGATAATGTTAGGGCAGTAGGTAGATACAACAGGCAGATAGAGGATAGAGGACATACAGGAAAAATGAAAGAATTTTATTAAAGCAATTGTCCCAGTGACTGAGCTCCCAATCCTTTAGGCACCATGGGCAGTGTGGGAGATGTCTGAGGGAAAAGGAGTCTGTTTGTTGAAGCTCACAGCCTTGGGAAGTAGTTATGGCTCATTACTGGAAGAAAAAAAGAATGAGACTGAAGAACTGAGATATGAATGGCCATTGCAGTGAAAAACAGAGTTTTATTTGATGCATAGGGAATGGATGCAAAAGAGGAGGTGATGCATGGTGACCAACAATTAAGAGGATCTCTGTTGTCACCTTTTTGGCTGAATTTAAGTATGGCATACATATCCAGAACTCCTACTAAATGTGCTGTATTACCAGGTAGGACCGTACACACATTACAGGGAGTTGAAAAGCGTTAATATTATTATCTTACCTATTTTGAGAAGGATAGTTTATTTCCCTTCAGACTTGTCCTTTTATTCATGTTTTACTTCTGAGTTTATAATTTCCATTTTGAGACAGCTTAATGGTTCTCCAAAAATTGGTGTCCAGCTCAGAGAAGAGATCAAAGAATGTTCAAAAATTAGAACCACACACCTTTTGTTATTTATATTGTAGGCTGCTTTGGGAAAATCTTGGGTAGCAATTGGGAGGCTTTTAACAAGCACCATTTTACCTTTTTTATCAGATGCCTATAATTACCTATAAACTAACTGTGATATTTTGATTCTCTCTGAGCTGGTAATTCTTAAAGACTTTTTAATTTTCCTTTTCTATTTTCTGAGCTGTAGAATAGGGGGAAAGATTCTTAGTAGATGGTCTGTTGTCTTAGGACAATGTTTACATGTGGAGGATCTTTACCACAAAACCACTTTATGTTCTAAGCATTTAGATTTCTAAATATTTGAGGTAAGGGATCTCAAAAGACAGAGATTGATTGAACAGGTCTCCAAATAACAAGACTGGATTACTGTACAAAGTGCTTTCCTAGGCTTGTTTTCTTCCTTTATCCAAATATCTTGAGTGGGTGGATTTTGTAAACTCTCTAGCTTTCTACGTGCCTCCAGTACTTGGATGTCTTAAGTATCTCTGATCTGCCTGCAGATCATCTGAAGAAAGACAGAGAGACCATCAGTGCAGATGGTCTCTGCGAGGGACCCGCTTTGGAGACAGGCTAATTATCTTCATAATGTGATTTTGACTTCTGCTGTACTTCTTAATGCATGATGGCTTCTTCAGTTCCATGCACGCTAGAGTCTTCAGATTTACAGATGAGCTGGGCAGAATCAAGGCAACACATGCAGCATGTTTTACGTTTGCCAGGCTAACCACTGTCACCAGCTCAACACAGCACATGCCCACATATTCTTGGCTACAAAATCCTGTAGGGAAGTATGGGCTCCTTAGGGGAGGCGAGAGGGGAGCATATATGAAGGTGGTGCTCTGACATGCAAAAAGCATTTCAGATTTTTCCTTCTGTGCACTAGTAAATTGTTTGTTCACAAGGACCACATAAATATTCCTTATAGAAATGGAAGTTTAAATATAGGAATTTAAAAAAACCACTTTTGCCAAAGTATATACATAATTTTAATTGATTGAGCTACAAAGTGAAACATTCACACTTTCCTATTCTGTATGGAAAGAATTCTCAGCCCTACTCCAAATTAACGCTGGCAGTGGTAAGAGGAGAGGTATTTTGAGGGCAGAAATAGATTAACAGAGTGCTGATTTGACAGTAATAAATCCAAGATAGTAAATTATACCATTGTTGGTAATTTGCAAAGGGGAGGCTGATCCATCTACATTTAAAAAATGTTCCATGAAATCACAGGTTTCTGGCTTGATTAAAAAAAAAAAGATTTTTTTTTTTTAGGCTTTAAATTCTATAACTTTTTTAATGCTCCTTTTCTGTTCTTTTTTTTGAAGGAATCTTATTCAGAATCAGCTTTTCCTCTTGCAACCACCTAATTTGTTTCTATGCATTATGAGAATGCATGTGAATTTAGCTTCTCATAGAGAAGCCTTTGCAGAGATACTCTCATAGAAAATTTTTACGTGTTGATAAATTGATATGTGATGAGAGTCCAGAAATGAAAACATGGCTCCTCACTCTGTGGGTGTAACCCAATCCAAGGTTCACATTCAGGACTAACAGGTTATATCCATTTTGTAAATTGTGGTGTAGGTTGGGCTTTTTAAGGGACACAGAGGAACCGCACCACCAATTCTTTGGTTTGTTTTTTTTTGTTTTGTTTTGTTGGGGGTTTTTTTTCAGAATACCTGAATCTTTTAAAAATTACTTTAACTGTGTTAGTTTATCTTGTATTGATAGAGAGAAAAGCCTTGTTGTAGGAAGCATTTTTGTTAAGTAACACTTACACTTAATTTTGCATCTTTCTGTGTGGACCTGTCTGGTGGTGCTATATTGGAGACAGTGAGCATGCTGGTCACCATGAACTATTTTGTTCAGTTTCATACCATTCAAATCAGGTGTTTAATGGGAGCAGGCACTGAAAAGACATTCCTTTGTGTACATATTTCCTGCCAGCACTTTGAGCAAGCAACCCACATTTAACAGCTAAACCTCTAGAAAAGCTTGCCACATACACAGCTCCCAAGAAAAAGTGGTCAAGTTATCTAGCAGTTTCTTAAATAATGTCCAAAATTTTCTGGCAGTCTCTTAAGACTAGCTCTACTAGGGAAATGACCTGTCACTGACAATACTTGTTGACTGCCGTAAGTTTGTAGACTGCCAGTGGCAAACTATGTTTCCCCTCAACTGGTATTTACAAGATTTGGGTGATAGCTTGGACCAATGTCAGGTCTACACTAGGAAGTTTTAATAGTAGCATTTCCCCTGGGAAGCAGCTACCAGCGTTGCGTTCATTAGGTGCCCACAGAGGTGCTTCTGTCAGCACAGTACCTCTACGCAGCAAGAAGCTGCACTGACAAAAGGTGTGTTGTGCTGCCCACGGGTGTTATATGGTCTCCCACACCACCATTCGTGGTGCTGCTCTTGGAGGCATCATTACAAGGCCCTGTGGGAGCCCAGTGTCCTGGTTCCGGCAGGGATAGGGTTAATTTCCTGGCCCGGGACACAGGTATTCTATCCCATGTGAGCCATGCCCAGTCCATAGGGGGGAGCTGGCCGGGGGAGAGGGAGGAAGAGGAAGGCCCGGCTGGGGAGCGGGCTGGGGCTGCCCGGGGTTCGGTGGGTGAGCGCTGGTACAGTAACCGTGTGTGTACATTCCTCCATCAGCGTTATTGTTGTTCTCCTTTTCCCGTTGCTGTTGTGTTAAACTGCCTTTATCTCAACCCATGAGTTTTACCTTTTTCTTCTGATTTTCCCCCACTGCTGTGGGGGTTGGGCGAGCGGCTGCGTGGTTCTTTGTTGCCGGCTGAGGCCAAACCACGACACCCAGGTATGCTCTTCTGTCATACCATGATCATTTAGCATACCCTGTGTATAGAAATACGTTTTTGCAGCTAATATGTATGCTTTTTCTTCCTTAAATATCCTACCTGCCCCTCTAGTCCCTACCATAGTTATATCTGTTACTTTACACTGTATGCTGTCTCTTCATCAGAAACAGAAAAAAAGTACAGAGAAATTGCTGGGAAACCTAGCCAAAAGGTACTACAGTAGCAGATACTGCTACGATGGGGAATATTGCCGTGGGCTTTAGGTTGCTGTAGTTCAGAGAAAGGACAGATGATTGCCTGTGCCCAGCTGCAGGTAACCTTTCCCCAAGGACAGAGTCACCAGGTCTTAGGGAGTGCTGTGGGAACCTGTGCTACCACTGCAGCCTGGACCAGCTAGAAGTGTGCAAGCACAACTTAGAAAGTACTTGCCTGAAATCCTTATCATGGTTGTGGCAGAGAACAGCTATGACAGGGAAGAACAACTCTTGGTACCTCATGCTGGAAAGCTTGTCATAGTCTAGCCTTTTTACTCCTGGTCAATCACAGCCTTGAAGAAATTTGTTTTAAACTCAAAGGTCACAGTACTGGGTAATGAAGTCATTGTATTTTCTGACACATTTTAATGTTTTTCCCATGGAAAAATGCAAGTTATCCTATTTTTGCAAGGAATAATTTAAACAGTCTCTGGTTTTATTTGGATAATCAGGGTTTTCCTTTGCAATGTTAAATATCTCTCTGCTTATTCTGCCAGAATGTGCATTTAGTTGTTTTCCTTTGTTTTCTCCCCTGCATTTGTCTTAATGCTATTCTGAGAGACAGGGAAAAAATGAGAATTTACCACCTTTGGAAGTAGGGGCAGGCAATGCAAGAAGAGTATAGGGATCTACTTAGGTCGTGCAGAAAAACATCAGAAAGGCGAAAGAACAGCTAGAACTTAGTCTGGCCACTGTCATAAGAGATAACAAAAAGGGTTTTTACAAATACATTAACAACAAAAAGAGAGCCAGGGAGAATCTCCACCCCTTATTGGATGCAGAGGGGAAGATTGTCAACAAGGATGAGGAGAAGGCTGAGGTCCTTAATGTGTTCTTTGCCTCAGACTTTAATAGTAAGACCAGTCATTCTCAGGGTTTTCAGCCCCCTGAGCTGGAAGACAGGGATGAAGAGCAGAATAAACCCCCCGTAATCCAAGAGGAAGCAGTTAGTGACCTGCTACACCAACTGGACAGCCACAGGTCTATGGGCCCAGGTGG
>VYXH01005817.1:537679-548797 GCA_013397275.1 Burhinus bistriatus | reverse complement strand
GGACTGTTCACTCTCTGCTGTGTTATATTTCCAGTGTTGATCCTAGATCAGGGGGGTAGGCGTTGTTGTCATCCACCCAACAAAAAGGAAAGAAAGAAGAAAAAAAAAAAAAAGGTTAAAATGTTGCTTGAAGGGAAGTGAACAGTGTTGGACTTACGCCACCATGAATTTCTTTGGCTTATGTCTTTGTATGCCTTGGGAAACCTTTTAGTTCTCTTAGTGCAGCACCCAAAGTGTGTGTTAGATTGCATTGCCTGCCTCAGGATGTCTTCTTACTCTACAAGAGATCTGAAACAGTAAAACGTGGATAGTGGCTAATATGGATGCCTCCTTGTTGAAGATGGGTGTAGTAGCCACTGTGCAAGGGCACCTCCTTTTTCTCGAGTTTGGAAACTGGAGGATTGTTGCTCAGGCCTGGACAGCAGCAAGCACTGAAGACCCAAGGCGAGGAACCTGGGTGTAGCAACTCCAGGGAGACCTGTTTTGGTCATGCCCACTAATGTATTTGCCTATAGAAAATAAGTTTCCAAAATCCTTGGTATCAAGTCCCAGCAAAACTGTAGAACCAATAATGTAATTTTTTCTTTCTTTTTCTACCTTGCATTTACTGATCTGAGAAAAAGCTTTTCCTTCTTTGATTTAACCCGAAACTTGATCCATTAAGGAAGATCTTGGCTGCACAAATCGGTCTGCAGGTTTGAGGCAGCTCCACAGTAGAAAGTACAAAGAAAATAGTAAAAAGTATCAGTAGGTTTCTAACCCCGCAGTTTGTTGTGAGGAGCAGGGTCAAAGTAGCAAGCATCTGAAGGCACATGAATAGCTTTATATAGCGCTGGTGCATAAGGCTGGTGACTTTTAACAGAGATACTGGCATTTATTTTCGTAGTTCCAGAGGGAGGGGCTATACTACATACAGAGCCTTATATCAGATACACTGTCCAGGGACTCCTGTATGCACATAACTGTACAGGTGCCCGTTCTAGACAAACTTGTCCTCACCTGACAGCCCGCTTGGCTGCCTTGAGGAAGCACTACTGGAATCGGACTTCTCTGTTGGGTAGTCTTCGGCAGATAGTGTGCTGTCCCTTTCACTTGGGTGTGTTTTTGAGTCATCAAATACTGACAAAACAATCTTTTCGCTCCAGAAAGCTAGTGTGATGTTTGTTGGGACTTGTGCTAGTTATATAAAAATTATGTGCTTTTGATGCTGTTAAATAGTGGTGGAATTTGGCTACTGTAGAGAGGATTTGCATAACTGCTGGACAAATTTTCTTGCCACTTTCATACTCCAGTTGAGATTTTAGGAACAGATAACCTTGTTCAAAGACTTTGGTGGATGCGCAGTCAACCCATGGAAGCATTGATACATGTAGTCGTGAATGGTGCAAACATGCAGTCCAAGGGTATAAATGCACAAACGGCTCCTGTGCAATGAATGAATGCATGTGGCGAAAAGGTGTGTATTTTTGCAGGAAAGCCTCTTAAAGCTGGTGCTTGACTTGATGAAACTTTCTTGAACTTTTATACACAAGTAGTAAGTGGCAGACATCAGAATTAGATCAGACACAAGCGTCTCAATAGTAGGGTAGCAGTCCTCTGGGCGAAGGAAGCATGCAAAACTAAGGATACAGTTGTAGCAGCAGCAAACTGCCTCACGCTGCGAGAGGCGCTTTGGAGTGTATGACAAAAAGTGTTTCTCTCACCTTGTATAAGCGCTCAGAATTCCAGTTTCCCACTTCAGAGATGCTCTGTCTCCATATGGTTGCTTACATGTCAAAAGGATTCTGGTGAATTATGTGAAGACCAGTAGTTGTGATAATATTAAGATTTTGGCCCATGGAGATGATGGGGAAATTCAACGTTGAAATTTACTTTATTCCCAAGTTAGAGTCTCTGTTCTCTTATTTTGCACACTGAGTTTAAGGCTCAAGGTATGATGTTTTCAGCTAATGTAAATGCAGGTAGTTCCCTTGAAGCTTTGATTTACTGAGGATCAGCTGTTGCGTGACCCATACTCAGAATTTTTTGGCCTTTGAGAGTCATGTCACAGACTTATTTCTTACTGTCATGTTTTGTATGAAAGATTCTGTTTCTCGGGGAAACAGATAATGTAAGCACACCGGTTTAAACTCCCAGATTCTCACAAACTGTGTTACTTCAATCTGTGGTACAAGGGGCTGAATTTATATACTGGCTCTGTTGATGTGTAGGTGTTATTTGGTGGTGCTGTAGATGTCGTTACTGGGTCGCATCTTATGAAGATAGACTGCCAATTGTGTGTGAATAATAGAAGATTAGTAGATATGCTGACTGCAGCATATATTTTCTAAAATACAGGTTAGTATGATTTTGTTCAGCTTTATATACAGTTTTACTTCATTGCTCTTCCAAAGATTTTATGAATCTTACAGGTTAATACCTTTAAAACATCACAGCAACTCAGACTGCATATTCTAAACCTTATGTTCATCTCATAGGAATATAACTTAAAATTATTGGCAACATCTAACTTGAATATAAATATATTTAGTTCTTTTTATATTCTCTAAGACTCAGTGGGATCTAGAAAAGCTAAGAGTATTAGCATGGGCATATACTCTTAATTGTCCAAAACCTTGATCAATAAGGGGCTTTCATCTTGAGAAAACCTGCTTAAACTGCAGGCTGGGCTATGATACAACTGAAAAGTACACAATTTGGTTATATCGTCTTTGCATGAATTAGTGCTGGGTGTGAATGATTTCCAATACCTTTCAGATACAGTCCGAATAATCATTTACTTGTTCTTCAACCTAAGTATTTTCTGGTTTCCCTTTCTCCTTTTCTCCCTACTTGTTTTTAATCCATTAACACAGACCCTGGAGTACTCACGCCAGGTCTATTGAACCAAGGTTTAGGCCGCTTTCTGAGTGTGAAGATAAAAACTGTTTCTCACAGAGAGTTTGTGTAGCAGCGCGTTGTAAGGTGTCCTGATGAAATGTACTTTGGGGCACTGAATGTGTTAAGTATTGAATGAGCCGCTAGTGTGATCTTCTGCATTGATGGTCTCTAACAAGATGAATACTTTATCTTTTTTCTCAACACACAACAGCATGATGCTCGTAAAACTTTATAGAACTGTCAATAGCTTTGATGGGGCTCTTGGTTATTTTTTGCAACACTGACCATACTGGAAGAAGGATCGTTTAAAGAGTCGTTAATTCCGTTTCCTGGTGCCTTCATAATAAGATGGTGACAGGGAAGAATAGAGTGAGGCGTAATTTCCTCCAGCGAACTGATTGCCTTGATAAACATTATGCTTTTCTGCTGTTTGCTGGAATTGCCAGATAGGGCTTTTGCCAAAATCCAGTGGAGTAGTTTCGAAGAGCTGGGTTATGTTTGTAGGTGTTAGAATGGAAACTTCCACTTTACTGTTGCTCAGTAGTGTTATCTGTGGTAGATACACAAGGTTAGAGTGCTTCGAAGATGTGATCCTGAACAAGTGGGAAGTAAGAAAAAGGGAATTACTTGCTTAATGGAATTGAGCACCTGTGCTCAGCTCTCCATTTTTAAGAAAAGGTACATTTTGAAGAAGAGGTACAAGACCACAGCAAAATCTGTTCAAGTCCACTCACAAGCTAGGGCGTTACGCTAGCAGCACATGAAAGTTTTGGTCAGTCCTAGACATCAGTCCTGATGTCACTTTAGGACATTATTTGTCTAATATCACTAATTTAAAAGAAACTTAGAAGCTAGCTTGAAAAAGTTGATCTGTTGAGAACTTTCAGGATTTTAATCAGCGAAGCCAATAAGCTCCCAGCTAGAAAGGCACCTCTTTTTTTTAATAACTGCATAGGGGTGACTGATTTATCACCTGGCTTCCTATTTTTTACAGTTTTTTCAATACTACATTTTCATTGCTAACCTCAAAAATGTGCACAGCAGCTCAGAGACAGGAAATACATGAGATCTATAAACACTTTTAAAGTCTTTTGTTGCTTTGTTATTTAAATGGTAGCAATTTAAGACTGTAGGTCAAATATATCCTGTTGCAACCTCTGACTGTTTGCTGCTCCCTGGAGTTGATGTAACAGGCTATAACTACCTTCCTTTCAATTAATCTGGTAAAGTGTACGATACCTAAATTTCAATTAGCATGGGTAGGTCAGTATTAACACCTCCACTCTCAGCCTAAGTGACTCTCTCTTCTTAATCGAGTTCTTGCTTCTACAAAGTCAATAAAAATTTTGTAGTACAAACCACTTTGCAAATTATAGATGAATGTTAATCCTGTGAGGTGAACTTCCATAATGCTCTGTGATAATATCATAATGTGAGATAAGTAACGTTTAGACATCTCTGCCATTCACATGGCATAAAGATGGGTTGGACACCACATCAAGACTTCTTTCATAGCAAAGAGCTGTTATGTAGTTACTAAAATCCAAAGCAGCTTTCTCAAGAGGTCAAGCTTGTGAGCTCACTTTTTATTCACGACTGACAATGATATGCAAACAAAGAGAAGTCACACGAATCAATCCTTAATCACTGTAAAAACCAAGAAAGCAGAATAAGCATTCTCTGAAAGCATTTTTGTTTAAAAGAGTGTTAAGTATACTGCTAGATTTGTTTGCCTTGTGTTAGGAAGTCTTCATTAGATAGAGAAACTAGGTTGGTCCTCGTAATGTGTTTTCCTACTTAGCCAGTTACAGGCAATGCAGGCAACAGAAGAAATCAAAGCAGTGAGATGGTATATGGTACTGAAGATGAGATTTTTATATATGCCCATACTTTAAAATGTTTTGTCATTTATAGGTAACTGATTTGGAAATTAATTCAATGCCCTCCCCCCAAAAAAAATGTAAAAAGCAGTCTCTATCTAGGATGTCTTGTGTCAATATATGGAACTACAGCTTTGTGTACCATTCTGTCTACATTGTGTATTAGATTTGGGGCTGAGTCTGTGTTTGTCTTCTCCTTACTTCTTCATTTTAAACACTTAGGCCCAGACTGCTTCATTCCCTAAATTTGATCTAGAAGCTCTCTGGTCCCTAAGGCTTGAGGTGACCCAGCTTCACCATGGCCAAAACTCAGGCTTGCAGAATGTGTGAATGATGGGTAAGTCGCACCATGCCATTTCTCAGCTGTCATCTCCTAGCCATGGTTGGACCCATACAGTTAGAGTGCCTTTCTCTTCCATTACCAGGAGGGATTAGCAAACATGACTGCTTCCAAATGGAGCCTAATCCTTATCCATTTGGCTCCTATGGAAATTATCAAAGTCATGCTGATTTGGAACAGGAGGCTCTAACAAACAGATGGTCTCAGGGGAAATCAGTCTTGTTCTGATATATTCATCCTTGGAGCATAGCACTATTTTCAGGGGACTTCATACTGAGGGAATTCCTCGAGTAAGACTCCTAATGAATTTGTTTATAGCAGTGGTTGAACTGTAATTAAAACAAATGTTAAAGAAAAGAAATAAAAAGGAAGGGGACTCATGCCTCTGGTCTTCATCTAGGGGGTGGGCAGCTTCCCAACCCTAAAGCTGATCTGATGGGCAGATGTACAATGACAGACCCTTATGCAAATAACCATGCAACTCTGGTCTAGCCAGTACTGGTGTGGCTACAAGAGCTTAAAGCCTTCCTGGTGCCAGTCTTGGACTCTGGTGCTTGAGAAGCTTTTGCAGGTATTTTTTTTCCTCATAGTGCTGGAAGTTATACATACTGTACCTTTTTGTAAAGCTTTGATGGTTTCCTCAGGTGCTGATTCGATGCTGTAAGTGTGTGCTCTGGTATGGAATTCCAGCTCTATTCACTTACAATAGAAGGGACATTAATTACTCTAAGGCTGTGTTACCTGAGCTTATCTCTGCAAACTCTCGTAATGGATCTAGTACACTTCCCAGGTTTTGTAGATGCCTTACACCCAGTTTCTTTCTTTCCTTAATCTTCTTACGATAATTTGCTTGAAGAATTTCTTGATTCTCTTAGAACAGGCAGCCCTTAAACTTATCATTTTTGAGGAAGCCTCAATTAATTTCCTGTAATTCTTTGTTCTGGACTGAAAGATTGTGCACTACTTTGCCTTTGCATATTATCTTTTCCTTTGTGTTACCGTGCCCTGCTCTCTCTTTATATTAGCTTCATAGTTGAGTCTTGCAGAGGTTTAGAACCTATTGGTTTCTAGGTCATCATGCTTGTCACTTGCACTAGATTACAACAAATGTGCTTATGCCAAAACTGGGGCTGATTTTCATAGTGGCATTTCCATTTATAGGAGCAGAATGGTGAATTTAAATATGAACCCATCTGATAAGTACCTAATTCCATGCTGCTTTTGTGTAACGATATAGAATGCGTATCTATCTAGAACTCTTTTTCTATTAGTGTCAGCAAATGGTGATTATATTGTTTTGAAATAAGGGTGGTATGATGTTTTGGCATGATGTCTTGGTATTCCATAAATGTATAAACTAAGTTAAATCCTGAAAAAAACCAGACAGACATTGGATTGAGAGCAGTATACTCTTACAGCTGCTGTGCTGTCAGCCAGCCATTTCCTGGTTTTTATCCTCTTAACAGCCTGAGAAAAAGCTAGGGAGGACCACTCTTCGTGTGACTTATTCTGCTAGGGTCCTGCTGAACAAGCATGATTCTCGTCTCTGGTAGTGCGGCAGATACTTCTCAGCTGTTTCCTAGTGCCTGTTTTCTGTTTGGGGTTATAACTGGTCAGTCTCTGGCGTCGTCTTATCTGTAATTCCTGCTTGGTTCTCAGTAGCCTTAGGGTAACTATCACGACCTGTAGCAGCAGTAATGTTCTGGGCTCTTAGCCAGGTTTTTAGTATGCTTATGAACTGTTAACTCTCCTTTTCAAAGCTACAAGGAGGAGGCAAACGCTAAGTCTTTTACTTCTGCAACTCTTCTGTCTTTGTTTTCTTCTGATAACGCTTTTTTATTGTGATCTTTTGTTTGTGTGAAAAGGTCTTTTTATTCTCTTGGACTTGGTCACAATTATGAGCAATGTCTTGCACCCTCCCACCTCCTCACTGTATTGAAATGCCTTTTTCAAAAGATAAATGAAAAATATTACATTTACAAAAGATGCACTCAAGGAACCAGCTCAAGAGTAAGTTAGAAGTCTACCTTACAACCTCTTTCTGTTTTTTTTTTTTCAACTGTTATTCATTTCCATAAGTGAAATCCTAATTTACTTCAAGACACTTTTGTTCTAGATGTTTCCAAAACAATTATTAGGAAAAAAATCTTAATGCAAGCACAGGACAGCACCTTGTTGTGTAATATCCAGCCTGAATTTTGAACAGGCAATTAGGGTTATAATTAGGTTGATGTTATTTATACGTCTGGATATTGGTCTTTTTAATACTATTTAAGGATCTTTTCATGTGGTTTAATTTCTCTTAATTGCTCGTTGATAAGTCTCAAGGTCAGGAGACTTTCGGAAAGCTGTAATTTAACCTTTTATTCAAACAAAAAAACTTGCGTTGATTTCAGTCTGACTTAAAACCCATGGAGTTTTACTGGCTTTGACATTTTAAATCAGTTTACTATACATCTAAAATTTTGAAATCAACTGACTTAATGCCTCTATAAGGTATAGAGAAGCCTTTGTTTAAAAAAAAAAAACAAAACTGATCCTGGGCTTTTGTGGTATCATCTTGGTTATAGTTGCAGTTATCGGGAAATACAGACAGTTAGCAACCTGGAATGCAGGAACTATGAGGTCAGATCAAGCATCCAGGTAACTGCAGAATCCCCTCTGCACCAGCAACCAGTACAGTTTGCCTTGAGAAGAGGAGCAGTACCAGGCATGCATAGTGCCATCTTTATCCAGAATATTCTTCAGGCTTTTAGCAGTTTTTGACTCTGCGATGTTTTCAACTGGAGGAAGTGCCTGATTATGAGGAGACATTTTTCCCATTGACTTGCCCGGTTGCTTTTTGAGCCTGCATAAACTTCTAGTATTCGTAGTGTATCCTACATCAAAAAATTCTCCAGCTTAATGGCATGATGAGTGAGGAACTATCAATCTTTTTTTTTTTTTTAATAACCTACCACCGTGTAATTTCATTTGCTGCTTGGAATTATTTTTTTATATATATGTAAAAGAAAATCCTGGAATAGCAGAAAAACATTTGTTTTCTGAATATGTCTGTCAAACAAAGGAAAAGGTTAGTATAGCATAATAGTGTCAACTGGAGAAGGCTGGGAACCATTGTGCCCTGGTCTTTTTTGTGGTGACTTCCTTGTTTATAGACATCTTTTGTATTTTCTCTCAGTTGTCACTTTCCCACCTTGATGAGTGCTGGTCCATGCCGCTGTCCTTTTTCTGGGAGCCACTTCATTCTTTTGATCACCATCTGCTGTCCTTCCCTGAATCTGTCTGTTGTTCACTATTATTTCTATCAATTTACCTGGTGCAGACAGCAGACATAATGATCCATAGCTCTCTTGGTCTCTCCAAAGTCTTTAAAAGTGAATTAATATCATCTTTTCTACCTTTCAGTTCTTTGACACATCAGCATTTTTAAGTCAGGGATTACAAATGGTAGTTAACTTTTTCAATGGTGAGGTCTTTTAGAAATACTGCTTATTGTCTGATTCTGGTGATTTGTTATCGCCTCAGTATTTTTTTATTTATCCTGTAGCCCCTTCTACCAGCAGTTATGATAGATCCTTTGATAAGTCACTTGTAAAGAAGGATTCTTGCTTTTCCAAACTTTCCCATGTCAAATGTGCATGTAAAAACATCATTCTGTGAACTTCTTTTCTGTGGTTTGCTCATCTCTTGACTCTACAGGTTCCTTGGCAAGCTTTTTTGCTCATGATCTGTTTGAAAAAAGATTAATAAGCTTTTCTGCAAATACAGTTTCGTAATTTTAATTGCCCTACTTTATTGTGTTTTTATTTGTAAATGACAAGAGTTTATGAGCCTTTCTATTTTTCTGCTAGGAGCACTAGTTTCTTTTTATTTTCAGATTTGAGTTTTTCTGTTTCTGTTATTTCTTTCTTTTAATAGGCGTTGTTAAGCATGTAATACAAATGCTTACCTAGACATACAGAATTTAAACTCATAGTAACTTCAGACGCGTCGAGTCATAGCCTGTAATGTATTCAGTCTGACTATAGTGGATTCTTTGTATTTAAGATTACTGTGGGGATCCGCAGGTTTGAAATTATCTTAGAGATTGATGGTAGCCAGCAATATAGATGGAAAACCTATTGTTTTTCCTTACTGGTTGAAATTAAAGAGTAAAAGTCAAAATCCTTTTGTCCAGGGGGGCTGGGGAAATTGCAAATTGCATCAAGGGAAATTCAGATTAGGTAGGGGACAAAAATCTCACAGTGAAGGTGGTGAAACACTGAAACCAGGTTGCTCAGAGGGTTTGTGGATTTGCTAGCTTGGGATATAAAACTCATCTGGATGCCCTAAGCAGCCTGATTTAATTCTGAAGTTAGTCCTGGCTCAGGACTGTGGAGGAATGGATCAAAGATTCTCTGAGGTCCCTTCCAGCCTGCATCACACTGTGATTCCTAAGTGTCATGAACAATTATTCCTGAAGAGAATAAGAGGCAGGATGGTATTCTAACACTTGTACAAGAAACTCCAGATAAGTGACGTGATTTCTGAAGCTGAGTCTTTCTGATCCTTAGATAGTGTTGTCTAGGAGTCAGTTTTCTTGTTGCTGTGTGTACTACGGGGGTAGGAAACAGTGCTTCTCTGGAAAGACTGCTATTCAATTTGTGGTCTGGCGTTTCGGTTACAAGTGCACCTTGCCTTTGCTTCTTCAAAATAATTACCTGAAATAAGAAAAGAACAGCAGCTTCTCAACCACAGCAATACTATATAATGGTCATACTGAAATATTTAATAGCTGTTCCAATATAATGCATTTCACTCTGATGTGGAACTAGATTTTAGCTGTGAATTTTGTGGTCATAGTCTTCAGTATTTAAAATATTGTTGCCTTATTCCATGCGCAAGTGACTTGTGTGGGTGTTTGGGAATAGCAAGGAGGTCCTGTTCTGGTATGAAGTGTAGTTGGCTCCCTTTTTCCCTCAGGAGTAATAGATGATCATGCCAGCCCAGAGTAAGAAATTAGAAGTCGTACAGTGTTTATTAGTTCTCTTTTCTATTCAAGTAGCGGGAATAAAAGATAAATATGAAATTGTATCTCTTCATGGTAAAATGGACTCTAGTAACTGAATGTATTCTGCTCTCTGCCATCTCCCCATGCCATGATATTTGTCATTTCGTAACCAGTAGAGAGCCTAGCTGTCAGACTTACCAAGCACACAAAGCACTTCTGAATCCTTTGCACTAGGGATCCTACATACTCCTGGAGTATGAATTATCCCATCTCTATGTGTTCCTCAGAGTGACTTCTTGTAAAGCTTGGAATTGCTGCAGAGGAGCCCCTCCCCTGTCTGCGCCAGTGGCCTGTATCCTAAAGGATTATGGTAGATGGTACCTTTTAGCAAGCTTGCCAGATACTTTCAAGTCTGGGGTAAGAAATGGCTGGAAATGACATGGCTTCCTCCTTCCTAAAGGAGAAGGAGGCCCTTTGCCAAAAGGCTGGGAAAGGGAAGAGCATATTAGCACACCACAGGGGGGCACATGGGTACTTTGGTGCAGCCAGAAAGCTGCGGTATTTGGTGTCTTAAGCTGGCATTTCAAAGGCCAAGTTCAGTATACTGGTTTGCTCTGGATTTTGGCAATGGCAAAAAGGATAAGTGACTATCTCCAAGTGTCTCCAGCTCTGGGTTGTCTGATTGTTCCAATTCAATGCTGACATCATGGTAGATTCTGCCAAGTGTGAAATTTCACCCTGTACTTAGTTGCATCCTTCTGAGTGTAATAACAGAAGCAATTGATGCGATGTGTTAAAACAATAGTTTGGTGGCACTTCTGTCATATTCATCTGATGTGACGTATTTCAGTGAACTGAAAAGATTATTTTCTTGGGGAGTGTTTGTATCCTTTTTCTTTGGTAAACAAACAAAAGTTTAACTACGAGTCTCCCTGTAAAGGCAGATGCAAGGTTTACGAAATCATCCCCGGTTTTCTCTTTTCTCTTCGCGTGTTACTGTTTTCCTTTTGTCCCCCAGTGTAACC
>VYXH01005817.1:513793-537651 GCA_013397275.1 Burhinus bistriatus | reverse complement strand
TTTGAGTAGTTGGTCTGATCCCTATTCCCTACTGCAGTGCATTGTTGTTAGCTGTGTAACTTAGGCCATTTCCATGGTTAGTTCTTTCCAGCTTGTTCTTCCACTGTCCGCAGACTGGCACGCTGAAGTTTCATTGTGTTTAACAATTTAAGTTGAATTGCGAATCATTGTTACTCTACTACACATTCCTGAACTTAGGCAATTTGGAAGCATTTTAGAGAAACATACATAAAGATAGTAGATAAATCTGCACTCAACCAGTCCTGCCAAGGACACAAGGTGTGTTGTTGGAAATTTTGCTAACTTGGCAGCAGAGTTACAAGCAGGTGCATGCTGCATTGGTCGAAGGAGAAGTAGGAACTCTCATGGAAATTGCATAACAATCTTCTGTAATTAAAACAAAATGAAGCAAAAGAAAATTTGAGTCTTGCAATCCGTGATTTCTTTCTGTCACAGCTTTTGGATTAACTCTTTTGTTTTTATTAGTATTGGAGGAATAAATAATAACTCAAGACTTTTTTGTTTCCTTCAGGAAACAAAATTCCTGATCTTACAAGAATAAGTGAGCATACGCGCATCCTACTTTGAAGCAGATGATTCACTAGCTTCAGGCAGTCTTAAATATTGTGTTCTTGATTTTTGAGGGAAATGGAATTGAAGCTCAGCCATCAGCGTTGAGTTGCTAACAGCAGCATTCAAAATTCTTATAGATTATTTATAAGTCTAGAAGTGTTATTGTTTGTTACTGACAGGCTCTTGGTGGGGCTTAGGGGTTGCTGGACATGTCTTTCCTTATCAGTGAAGCTGCTTGCAGAAATTGATCTGTCATTGGAATTCTCCTGATTGGCACTTCCCCTCCTCATTTAATGGCTCTCTGGAGATGGGTGGCTCTCAGTCCTCAAGCTATTCTTAGTCTGCAGAACAACAAATCAATTTTATTACTGCGTGCTATAACAGAAAATGCTATAGTAGAATATTTGAAACAAAGGTGTGAAAGGAAATATAGAAGTAACATGCTATGGATTAACTTTTTTGGTAATTATCCTAATAATTGATTATTTCTTTGTTTTGTTTTCTCGATTCTCTGTTAATACAGTCACACATGTGTTTGATAATAGCATAACAAGTGAAAATGGCATTCTCCACCTATTCAGTTCCTCTCTTC
The DNA here is from genome assembly GCA_013397275.1 of Burhinus bistriatus. Classification (NCBI taxonomy): domain Eukaryota; kingdom Metazoa; phylum Chordata; class Aves; order Charadriiformes; family Burhinidae; genus Burhinus; species Burhinus bistriatus. Next base: position 536,486 of record VYXH01005817.1, on the reverse strand, counting down.
CATCCATTGTAACTTTCTTCTTTTGTTTAAAGAACAATTAAGACAAATGTCATCACAGGACAACCATTTCAGAAAAGAAAATATGAAAATATATTGTTGTACTGAGCAGGAAACAGTGATAGCTGCCGCCTTGATACCTAATTCCTCTTCAAGTAACAAATAGCAACCTCCGTGACTATTTGCAAAATGTATTGCCATCACATTCTTCTCAAGCGAAATGGTTTCTACTACTTGTTCACCTCTCCCGTGTAACTTCACTTTCTCAACACATACATTCCTGAGAAGTCATGCTGCTGTGGGCACTCCTGCACTAGGACATGCCTCACACATGTGTCTCAGACCATCCAGAGGTGAATGAGAAAATAGTAACTACTGAAGGTCAAAGGCAGTGGAACACTACAGAATGGCTGACAGTCCTTTCCTCTTTTTAGAGTGTCAAATCTGTGGTGTATCTACGAAGGGCTTTTCCTAGAGGAAAGAAAGGCTGGATAAAGCATCCAGCAAGGTTGTCATCTTACTGTGGCATGCCAGCCTCATGTTGCCCATCTCTGTGGAAGCAGATAAAAGGTTAGACCCTCCTATTCGGCCTGTGCCTATGTGGAGATGTGTGTAGTTGTATGATGCCCTTTATGTATTAGTAAGGTCACGTACACAGCAAAGAGTAAGTGTTCTAAGAAAATTTTTTTCAGGGAAAACATAGGGGTTTTTTAATTTTTCCTATTACAGGCTAAAGATGGACACATGATTGAAGTTTTTATTTACTGGCAGTATGAAAAACTGGGATGAAAACTTCGCAGCTTTAACTAAATACAGAAGGTGCTTCCACAAAATGAGATATTCTTGAAAAGTTTAATTTTGGTTCAACCCGCAAATTATGTTTTATTTCAAAATTAAATGTTTGAAGTCTTTTGAGAACTATCCAACCTGTTTTAACTATCTAGGCCAATTCTGAAATGAAAATCAGCGCTTTTCATATCTGTAATATTCATTTAATAGATACTAATACCAAATATTCTCAAATTTCTTTTGGCAAATATGAAAAAAAAGTGGTTAATTACTTAATAAAATAAAAAGCAGGTGAAAGGCTTTTGAAACTGAAGGTTAAATTTGACCTGAATCTTTGGAAACAGTTTTGGCCTATCCATTTCTTTTATTACTTAATGGCAATTTCTAGCTCTGGGAACCAAAATCAGCTCATTCAGCTGAACCATGAAATATCAAGAAAATAGATCGAATACTGTTTTATTTTTTAAATAGAAGCAAAAGAGGAAACAGGAGAAGAAAATCTATTACTGTAATTTTTCACAATTATGTCTGGAGATACATCTTTGCAGTTGGAGTATCTGCATGTGTATGTTGGTAGGTGGTTATATGTGGAAGGAAAAGTAAGAGAAAGTAGTCCTACCTAATGTCAGTTAAAGGAAAAACCCTGAATCGTTAGTTATAAAGTACTCTGTTGCGAGAAATTAAGGTGTTTTTTTTCTGTAATAGGAGAAAAATGAGTAGACTTTTTCAGTATTCTCTGAGGTCTGTTTTGTCTACGAGCCTCTACAGTTTTAGTACCATATGCACAGGAAAGGCAATACCTGTGATTTTTAGATTTAAGTGGATCGAACAGAGACTCCTCAGGGTCAAATGTTCATTTTTAATGTTATCTGTAAGGGTGGTATCTAGAGATCCGTATTGAGACTAAGGGCTGACCAGGCCTGTGGTAAAAGGCACTGTGGCAAAATTTGTCTTGTCAATACAAACAATTAGGAAAACTGTTTTTAAATGAGCATGAATCACAAAGGCCTATAAGCAGATTATGGCAGGTATAATATATTGGAAGCATATCACTTGTTTATGAGGCCTGGACTTTGCGAGACTTGAAAGAGTAGTATGATAACAAGGGCAGCAGCAGTGAAGTAGCACAATTGTGTAGCCACCTAAGAGTTGTCTGTAGTTTACATATGAAGTGTGTGTCGTCTTTGTGAATAATTGGGAATTTTTAAGGCTATTCAGAATTATGTATTTTGCTTTTTAACAAAATTAATACAGCATAATACTACTGGTTTTTCATCTATTGCGCTACGCTTCGTCTTGCACAGAATTTATCATTCCCAATGTATTTTTTTCCCCTCCTGCTGAACTAAAGTTTTCATTAAGCTATGGATATCTCATTTCAATATCAGGGCTCTTGAAATACTTGTGGTATCCATAAGTACTTGAATAATTATTACTGATTGTGTATTTTTTTTTTTATTTGACAAGACTGTGAGAACCTCAGGAACCTCCAGGACCATGAATTTCCATCTACCTTCACTATAGGCAATGACACCATGCACTTTCCTTGCAGAAAAGCAAGCTCCATCTGAGTAGCGATTAGTATTTTTACTCAACTGTTGTTTTTGAGAGACTGTTTCAGAAACACGTTCCTCTGAGTAAAAATCTATTTTTAATTTCATTGTAGGTCCATTCAGAATAGTAATTTTTAATGGAGCCAACACAGCATGTTTTCCATGATGTGTGAGCAATGAAATTATAAACCATGGTTGCTCTACTCTCATTTGTATTGTCCAGACCCAACATAGAGCTTACAGCCATGAAAGGCCTTTATACATTCAATATGCATTTCACTTTAATTTAGTAGGTGTTTTGTGTGTAGGGCTAGTTGATCTGGGATACTGGATTTAAACCACTTACTAATAAAGACGTTATCAACAAAGCAATTTGGTAAGTTGTGAATAATAAAGGAATATTATTACAGTACTAACAAAGTTAAGTGATTTGTGACTACATGCAGCGTTGTAGAGCATGGTATCATTCTGTTTTCAATTGCACTTACAATGTTCTAAATTTTCCACAATCACTTATGAGATAAACTTGGGAGGGTTTCAGTACATAACAAATGAAATTTATGTGTTCAAATGATTTACTCAGCTTTTGGAGCCAGAAAGCTCCCATTTTGTCACCTGATGCACGAGCCCCTTCAGCCTTCAATGAATCTTGTTTAAATGAAGAATGAGTGTGTCTGAAAGGGGGACCTTTATTTGGAATATTTGGTATTCGTTCACTATTGGACTTTTGTATTAGTTTGCATGATTTTAGATTGCTCAATAGTTCTGGTTATTTAAAATGTTATGTAGTCTGTGGATTTTTTATAAACGCAGTGGGGAGAGAAAAAACAAGCTTTACTGTCTTCTTTCATGTTGACTATTTGGCACAAAGTCCAGATGTATTTAATGAAGATGATAACATGAATTCAGTGGAAGTTGTTTGGTCTATGGTAAAGTAATTCAAGAGAGGAAGTCACTCTGATATCCAGGGATTGTTACAGGCTCCTGCACCATAAGCCTTTGAAGATCAAAAGGCTGTTAATTTCTTAACTTGTACACATAATATTTAAGGTGTCAACACAAAATACTAAGTAAAGCTAATAACATTTTGAGATTGATGCTAGGCTACGATAGCTTCATTTTATCTGAGCTTTCCCAAAACTTTTGGGTGTAAAAAAGGTTGTTAAACATTTAATTTGACATTTTGAAAACAGTAATATTAAAAAGATGTGTACTAGGATCAAATTGTGAGAAACTGAGTTTTAAAGGAGTTACAAAGGACATGAAAATTATCAAATGTTATTACAGTATCACAGATCTTATACGGTTGTTCACTAAAATGTGAAGTATTTGTATTGTACTTATTTTTAAGAAAGGAAATCACTAAAAATTTGTAAAAAGGAACTGATTAGTTTCAGGCCCAGAGATTAGCGTATATCTGAGCATAGTACAATAAAACAACTAAGAAAAAAAAAATTTTCTTCTCTAAAGCAGAAGATGTGGACTACATTAACATTTTGATAACTACTTATATTCAGAATTACCTGAAAGCATTAGTTCCCAGGTGGTGAGGTAAAATAAGATTGTGAGATATTACTCAAAGGGGGTTAATTTTAGCTGTTAATTTGACTTAAATAACAGAAATAATACAGACTGTACACTTATTTTCATGACAAATTGAGTGATGACTACATCCCAGTAGCAGATGAATACTTTTCTTTTTCCTTTAGAATTGCTTCTTCATTTTTAATGAAAAAAGGAGGAAGATGTCTGATAATTATTGAACTTCTTCATAGGGGATTGAATTTTTCATTCTGAGAGGCTTATTATTGTTAAACTCTTGCTATGTTGGACCTACTTGTACGTGAATAAGAATTTGTGGGACTGCAGAGTTGAAAGAATTTGTATATGGATGCTTTCTGCTGTATTGTTTTTTCTTTACAAAAAGATGATGCCAAGGTAGCAGCAGGTAAGCAAACGATGTTGGATAAGTATTCCTGGGGTTTGCAGTTTGTAGGATGCTGAAATGTACTAAAAGGAAGACTGGGCTGTGGGCTGTTACTTTTCATCTCCGGTCTTATTTTGGTGCCTGATGTATTTGAAGTAGAGAATACCTTTCCCTCTGTCTTTTAATTTTTTGTGTGACTGTAATCAGATTGGCACGTATGCTTCAGACATTTGGAAAGCTCCCCTGGACATGAAGGTTGTAAGAGTTTTTGGACTGCTTTTTCAGGAGGTGCTTTGGAAAGCAGAACAGGATCAATTTGTGGAGCACTAGAACGCAGCAGCGATTGACTCCAACAGCGGTGGAATACCAAATGTTCTGAGAAAAGTTAAAAAGCTGGCTAACACATGGGTTAACATAACTGTGGGGTGCCAGATATCTTTAGCAGGATCCGATATAATGCATACATTAGTATAGCAGTAATTTGTTTCTGTTGATTTTTACCTTTGAATTGGAGAAAAGCAGTCTGTTTGTGTTTATGTGAGGGAGGGACTGCAGAGTACCATATTTGTCAAAAAAATCCAGGCACATTTAAAAGAAATACCACTGGGTGTGCTCAGCAGCAGGCTTTGAATGTGTAGGGAAAGTTTGCGTTAATAGGAAGCTTTCCCCAGGTTCTCTGTCTGCTGCCTCTGTGTGAAGCCAATTGAAGTTTAGTAGTGAAAGGTCATGTTAAGAGAATCTGGAGAAAGCCTTTTTGCTTCATCAGCTGCGTAGGAATCGGCGATGCCTGCTGTGAGACACTGCAGGTGTCAGCATCTGTGCTGCTGGGTCCAATGCACTAATTGCATAATGGCTCTTCAGGGCAGTCTTCAAATGGATTGGGGATGCTGATTGCAGATTCGTTAGGTATTTGTATATAAACTACTGTAAGTTTAAGTACACGTATGAACCAGAGAGGATTGGGTAGTGGGTGGAACGTAACAGTCTATAAATGCAGGATATACTACTAGAAACAGAATTTTTTTCCCTGTATCCTTGGTAGATAGGACAAGTTGAACTGCAAGAAGAAAGTCTAATGTTAGATAGCATGAAAAAAATTTTAACATTAAAGACTGGAAAACACCAGAGTGGATTCTTATGCGTCATTTGGGTGTCTCCATCTGTAAGAATAGGTTTAATTACTGCTCTTTCATGAAAGCTGAATGAACCTTGGAATATGTACTAGACTGTTCAGATCCCTTCTGTCTGTGTTAACAAGGTGTGTTTTCATACGATTAACTTGTGGTTGGGCAATGGGTCAGTGCCTGGAGAGGGCTGGTGAGCTATAGAGATTCTTTGAAATACCTCGCTATCATGATTTTTGTTTCAGAAATTCAGTAGCCTTATATGCTCTGAGTGGAGAAAACATTGCTCAGATGTGACCAAGGATTCTGAATATGAATGCAGAAGCCTGCAGACATGAGAACTGATGTCCTCCGCACAGACATGATGTTGCAGTCCAACTTTTGGAGTACAAGAACAGCCATCGGCAAGGAAGTTTTCTGCTTAATACATTTCGCCTGGTAGCACTATGTTGATAGGATAGGAATAACAGTCTTCTAAGGAGTGTAGTGGAGAGGCGTGCGCTTCAGATGTATGTCCATGCTTGCAGGGCCGGAGATTCAAGCTTCAATTAAGTGTCTTCACAGTTACTGGTTACAACTAGTCATTTATTCTAGCAAGACTAATCTATTCACTTTCTTTCTAGGAATGAATTTTGGAATTTAGAGGAAGGCACAAAGAGCTCTGGAGAAATGGTATGTGCACCATTTCCTGCCAAGGGAATTCCCATCCCATTACACTTTAAGAGATTCTGTGGTTGTCGTGCATGATAAGAAAAATGGCCACAATTCTCTACCTAATTCTGGCTCCAGTTCTCATTTTATTTCCACCCTGGTCATAAAGCAAGAAAAACTCCCTTGGAGATGTTTTCCAGGATCTGGCTTTGCTGTTGATGCATGGTCTGCAGAAGGACTCCTCACTCCCTGTATTCCCAGCTGGTGGCATCTCCTCCCCCAGAGCTTCTGGCTGTTCCTTTTATCAGACATCACAGGAGAAGGCTTGTGGGTTTTTCATTCTCACCAAGTACTCAGAGTTACTTGAAGTCCCTGCAGTAGGAGTAGCTAAATGGAGAATAAATTGCAAGCCTTGCAGCTGGTGTTTTGTGCAGTAAGCTGAGCGCCCTTGAGCTTCAGTGACTGACAGCCTGGTCCTCCTTTTGGCCCCCTAGAAGTGCTCTGAATTAGATGTAGGTTGTTAGGTGTTCGTGTGTTCATCGCAAGGCTCACTCTTCTGGGCCCCATGTCACAGTCACCTACGAGAGTGCCTGCATCTGGCATGTTTGGCAGCCCAGCTGAGCTCTGCTGTTGGCTTCCCTCCATGCTGGGACTCCATGAGGGAGGCTCAGCTGTTTGGCAAACTATTGGGTGCGGAGGAGCTGGGCCTGGCGCATGCTCTCCTGCGGCAGGAGGGAGACGCAGTCCTCCCCAGCTGTGAGGTGTGCTGCAGACCCTCCTTCATCATGGGAGTGCGATGCATTTGAGGTGAAAGGATGCAATTGCTTTGAGACCCAGTATGTAATAATGCCCAAAGGACCTGGGGAAGAGCGAGTGTGCCTAGCCTTGCCCTGTGGCCTCGCACCAGCTGCAGGATTCCGCTATTGGGAGGCTTTCCAAGCTGGATTTTTTGATAGTGTATTTTATTTGCATAGTATTTGGTAGCTACTTGTATTTACATTTAGTTAATTTTACTTCATAAACATTTTTAGTTGAGACATTAGTCTTTCTACCACTAAATTGCAATATAAGGTTTTGTGAGGTATGTTGCATGTACGTTATTCAAATCCTGAAGTGCTGGTAGTGGAACACACGCTTTTATATTTTACAAGTAGGCAAGTAATTTTTATCCACTTTTCCATGGTGTGAGCTGTTATGATATCTTTTGAAAGTCGGACAAAAAAAAAAAGAGGATTCTCACGTTTTGGCTTTCTTTTCTTCCTCCTGTCATTTTCTTGATTGTTAGAAGCTATGTTTTTTGGGTTTGTTTTTTTTTTTTAACTGTTAATTTCTCATGCCTATAACTGAAAATATTCAGTCTCTTGCTTTTGATGAACAGCTGGTGCATAGCTAGGACTTGTCAGGCTTAAAAAATAAGTATTTTTATCTTCGGGATGTTTGCTTTCTTGCTGGTGACTCAGAGGAATAGTTCCTGCTTAGGCCTTTTACACGTTTGATTTTTCTTCTAATAGGCATGTAAGAGGTGGTCAGAGAATAGCTGCTTTAGCCTTGCTACAAAGCTACAGTTAAACTACAGTGTGAAGCATCTGTGGTATAGTAAGCAGTGAGACTCAAATCTCCTTAGGTTGAGATTGCTGATTTTACAGTGAGCTTTTGGCTGGTGATTGCCGCCTTTTCCCAGGAGGAAGGGTGTCTCAACATCTTAACATTGAAGGTGGTGGCTGTATTCCTACCAGAAAGCAGCCAGAAATGTGGTGTGTTTCTCTGCTGGGTAATAATACGAATTGGATTCTCTGAGCCCCTATCTCTGTCTGCGTTGGCCACTTCTGTAGTAGGAGAGGATCATTTGAGCAAAGCAGTTGATGAGGAGGTCCCAACTTTCATACTCTGTGTTTTTTGGGGTGTTCTGTGGGCAGATGGCCTGTGTTGATTGGAGGATTTAGTTCCTTTAGTCCTGGGGAGGACCTTTCAGCTTAGCTTCATCTGAAAGCAGACCGGTTTGTGTGTTGTGAGATTGGTGTGTGCTGCGAGCAGAAGCATGGTGAGTGGATGCGCTCCTGATCTGAATTAAAATACACTCAGTGTTGCACTGTTCAGATTAACTAGGTTGTGCTGAAAGAAAAAGGTGTTAATTAAGTGAGTTTAAAATGCTGATCTCGTTCAGATTAAATTGTAGTAAACTTCCTGGGTGTAAGAAGTAAGTGGAAAGGTAACAGCCAAAAAACCCCAAGAAGTGAACCACGTGTCCTGCACAAGCTGAGCAATTTGAACCTAAAGTTTATGAAACACCGTGGCATTAGTGGGAATATTTGCATCTCTGAAGCTAAAAATTCTGACAGGTTTTGCACAACAAAAGGAAAGGTACTCACTCTCTCTAGCTTTGGGTTTTTAAAGAGGAACTGAAGTTATCCAACCAATAATTCTTTTATAAATAAGTAATTAAAATAATTCCTGTTGAAGCTGGATTTTTTTTTCTCTCACAGACTTTTGAGAAATTATTAGTATTCCCCACTGTTTTCAAAGTTTACATTAGGAACAGTCCAGGATATTGCAGGAGGGTGTACCTTAATTTAAAATACTGACTTATTCTTTCATGCTTTTTAACAGGCATTTCCTTTTCTTAATGCTGTAACTAAGTGGAAGGAGAAGGTTTTTAAGGGAAAGGTTTTGTTTTGTTTTCACATTGGCCAACATTTCTAGGTATTTCAAAAGCATTGAAGTGTATTTTTCCCATGTAGACGTGGCATTGCTGTCTAACTGACAGGAGCAGTGGCTGGAGTGATTGCTTCAGTTATCATGGAAGTTAAAATTGATTTAATAAATGTACTCATTTTCCCTTATGAGGTCTATGCCTATATTATTTGACTTGACAAGTTCTTCCTCTTTTTTCTGTGGTTTTATGTCCCTTTCAAGACAGTTCCCCAATTCCAGGTGGAAATTGTCAGGTAGCATCTGGTTAAATGAAGCTGACAAGTGTGTTTTGTCAGTTTTCATTTTAGTAACTTAATATGTGAAAAAGTCAGGCTTTTGTATGACTGATAGTATTTACAGGATTTTTTTTCTCTCTTACATGGATTCATATAAGACCACCACCCTCTCTCTGGCATGACTTCTGGCTTTAGGTGAGAGATTTTACTTTTTAAATTTTCATTTTGATTTTGTGTGTTCAGAAATGGGTGTACTAGCCATTCTAGAAAAACAATGGATTTTAGTGTCACACTACAAACCTACACGTTGTTATATGAAAAATTAATAGTTTTGTGCTGAGTTACTCGGCATCGCGGTGTATGATATTAAATTCTAAAGTATTTGGTATTCTGAGGAAGACGTTCAGCAGGGTGTCTTCTCTAGTCTTAACGAAAAGCTTATCTGTGTTTAAATTTTAAGGATTTTAGTGGTCCTTTCAAGACTGCATACTGAAGCTAATGAAAAACGTTTCGGTGTTTGATCTTGGCCTGCTTTTAGATCTGAGTACCTTGTGCAGGGTAACTTTATGAAAAAATCCAATTATTTGCACCAAAAAAAATATTCTACCAAGCTTAGAAAGGATTCTGTGTAAAGCAGAAACACAGTATTAAGTAACATAAAAAATAGAATGGCATGTAAATATTACTTATTTAATAAAAAAGCTATGTGGCTCAAAATGCATCAAATATGGGATTATATTCTACAGCCGGCTGAAGTAAACTGTATTAGACCAAGCCCAGTTGTGTCAGGCCACAATAGTGTTATGACATAGGTAGTGCTGCTTATGGTTTGATTGCTTATGGTTTGTTTATGGTTATGCTTATGGATTCTGCATCCCTTGTGGAGCCTGTGCCTCTGTTCAGACAGCTCTGCTTGCTCACGCTGTGTTGACTGGGCAAATGGTGCTTCAGTTACCCAGTTATTCTCGTAATAAAGGGAAGATTTCATATGAGAATGAAGAAACTGCTCAGTGATGTCCTTTACCTCCTTATGACGGAGCATGACTGTGTATAATTGCTACATTTAATTAGAGTTCTCCATTGTTTTGGGGTTTTTTGTGTACCTGATCTGACAGATATTTCGGACAATAGGTTTACTTACTGAATCACAGAATTGCTGAGGTTAGCAGGCACCTCTGGAGATGTCCGGTGCAACTGCCCTGCTCAAGGAAGGTCACGTAGAGCAGGTTGCTCGGGGTCATGTCCAGTTGGGTTTTGAGCATCTTCATGGATGGGACTCCACAATCAGTCTGGGCAACCCATTCCAGTGTTCAGTCATCCTTCCAGCAAAAATGTTTATTATTCTATTTAATTGTACATGCTTGTACTTTAATTTGTGCCCGTTGCCTCTTGTCCTTACATGGCAGACATTTAAAAAAATTATGTAAGAACATCCATGTAATGTGTGTTTAGAGGTACAGGAATTTGAAATGCTTTCAACTCTGAAATTCATAGTAATGATACTGTAAAAAAGTTTATTTTACTAAGATTTATTTGGGTTTGAGATTTTTGAGTTGCGGTGGGGTTTTTTTGCTACGAAACACTCTAACCCGAACTATTTCAAATTGTAGGGAGAATAACTTAGATGTAAGTTTGTGCTGCTTATAATCAAAGGGCTCTGTTAGCCTGGTCAATGCTTTAAGTCCATTAGTGGCTTCAGATGGTAGGTTCCAAGTTTTTTTTCTTTCCAGTTTTTGCTCTTTCTCTGGTATTCTCTACCCCAGCCTCCTTTTAAATGTGCTCAGTGCTATACAGTGTTTTAAGAATGTGACAAAGGCATTCATTTCTTAAATGGCAAGGGAAATAAAAAATACAAGGACAATTTCTGCTTTTCAACCATTTGCTCACTTTGTGTATGTGCATGTACGCTTGTGGTGAGTGCTGTAATCGGTTTGTGTGTGTTTGGGCACAGCTGATGGACTGTAGGAGCAAGGAGCAAATTTTCTCCTCTGTGAATGTATTTTGCAATCCCATGGGATGCATTATGGACTAGTTTCCCCTACTTTTCATTGTTGGCATTAAGCATTCTCAGTTGAGACTGCAGTTTGCCAGTTCTACATCAGTCTTTATAATCCTGGCCTATGTCCATATTGCAGGTATGAGTAGTAACATCATGACTGAATGTACCCTGTGGTATGAGCATTTAAGGAATAGCTTTGAGCAGACCGAAGGATATCGGGCACTGGTCTACCTAGGGAAGATATGTTAAAGTCATTAAGCAATGAATTTTTGCTGTCAGCCTGAATTTTAGCTTCTGTTCCTCATGTTTTAACAAAATTGATAATTTCAGTGATTTTCAAATAACTTTTTGTGGGATATTTTTCAGCTTTACAAATATTGTGTAGCTCTGAGACTAGCCTGAGATACTGTCAGATCTTGTCAAGTGCAATCCTTTATAAATTGCAAAACAGGCTAATAATTCCTTAACACTTAATCAAACCCTTTCAGTGAAATGCATAGTAAAAAGGTGCTGGAAAAAGGCGCTTTTGCTGATTTATATGAAAGATGTTTGGAATGGTTCAGTGTCATCTCACAGAGACATAAGCTTGCGTGGGTATCTGATATGTTGAGTAAGGCCCACTGACAGTTGCATAAAGTGTCACAGAAATGTCAGAACTGAAAGTGTTTGTTAGCATTATGGCTGCACAGCAGGAGATCCAATTTTTAGTGCTTATTGTGTGCGGAAAGAAAAGGCATGGATCAGAAATCCATCAAAGTTTTTTCTTCTCTAGTCTTAAGAATCTAAAAATATTAAATAGGCTTGGCCTGTCTGATCTCTGCTTACTCTTCCAGAGAAGACAATAACCCACTAATACCAAAACATCAATAAAGCAAAGCTCCTTTCAAATCTTGAGGAATGATTTTCCTGTTTTATAGTTCTTATTATAACTAAGAATATATTCTTACCAAAGTTAACATCACCACCTGTTAACAGTGTACATTATTAGTGGTATAGTTGCAATGTAAATAACATTATTTACCTGAATGTTCAGAGTTCCCAAAACATATGACACCTCTATGATAACAGTGGTGTTCTCTCCTGTTTAGGTGATGTCTTAATGTGTATTCATTTTTGTCTCCATGCTCACACGAAGAGGAGAGTTTTAGTTGAAAGTGTGCTGTAAATGGTATGATCACATTATAGAAATGTTTTATAGGTGGGATTGTCAATACATGGGAAAACAGTAGCCAAGGCTGTGCACAGACTCTCTTTGCCAACCATTATACCAGTTAAGACACTTGTGTGTGTGTCCGTCCTGGGGGATGCCATCTTCATGAACGCACCCCGCAATTTCTTTTAGTCTCTTGGGTTAGTTTAAACAGTGAAAGATCACAGAATTGTAGAATAGCTTAGTTTGGAGGGGACCTCCAGAGGAGACCGAGTCCAGTCGCTGCCTGAGGCAGATCTAATTAGATCAGGTTGCTAGGAACTTCTCAGTTGAGTCTGGAACAGCTCTGTAAAGGCCTGAGTTAACCTGGTCGGTCTTGAAGCAAATTCAGGAGTGCTTATTCTTCTTCCTGCAGAATGGTGGGAGTCTTAGCTCACAGATGACAAGTGCTGAGAAGTGTCAGGGCATGGTGATAATGTAGCCCCATGGCAGCTGCACCCAGAGAGGATGTGCTTAATTACCTTTGGAACCACTTCAGAGCCTGCACACCTGCTGCTTAGGCTCAGGCCAGGCAGATGCAGTATAAGCCAGGCAGTTTCCGTGGCCCAAACTCAGATGCTGCAGAAAATTCTGTATGAACTCTGTTAACTTACTAGTGAATGCACATTCTCAGCTTTGCTGGAAGAGGTGGCAACCTCTTCTTAGTATCTTTAGTGTTTTTGAATGGTGACTGTAGACCACTACCTATCTATAAAACTATAAGACTTCGAATCTCGTGACAGTTTTGTGTAGAAATCTCTGCTTTCCATTCCTTCCAGTGTTTTCTCTCTTTATCTAGATTTTAGAATGAATATACTTCATTTTGCTTTTGGTAGGTAAATGCCCAGTGAGGTTGAAGTAAAACAGTAGTTGGGGGAAAAAATTGCTGTAAAGGAAAATGTGACTGATCACTTCTGGTGAGACTGAGAACTGAAATAGGCACAGTATGGGTCACAGTTGCTGATGCAGTTAAGGACCGTTGGTGCTGTTATTTGACAGGGCTACAAGATAAGGCAGGGAGAGTGGTTTTAACATGGGAGAGGTGATTTGATCTTTATTGCTAGCTCTGATGTTTAAGTTGTACAGAATACACAGAACTAATGCTTATGGCTTATTAAATTTCTCTAATGTAGAATGCTGAGCTCTAGACAGCAATATTCTGGGTTTGTAGTTGACCTAAGTACAATTTCCCGTGTACTTAACAGTTCAAGTGCACTCTTAACAATGGAAATTTTGAATCTTGAGATGATGAGTAAAATATGGCTTAGAATACTCACTTAATGATTTCGTATAACCTGGATCATTTAATGTATGCACCCAGTTTACTGAAGTAAGTACTGTACACGAGAGTTGCAAAAGAAGAATGAAGCCTACGCCTTCAAAAAATGATTGCATTAAACTAAATCACTGATCAAGAAGTAAGTCTATACCTGTCAGAGGGACTTTCATCTCAATGTGAACATAGATGCCAACCTTTTTCAGCATAGTACCAGTATATATCCTTCAAGACACGATTGAAGTGTTTAGGGACATCTATTTACCTGTTTTAGCACATACAGAAACAGCACAAAGTATTAATTTATGAAGCAAAACTATTTGGTTGAAGCAGAAAAACCTGTAAATCCATCTCCCTGTTTTCTGTGCTTATGTTTTCATCCTTTTATCTCATGGTTTTTTTGGTTCCACGTTGTTAATGTTGGAGAACATACTTCCTGCTTTACAGAAGGTGCTGTCGTGTTACAGCAATTGTGCATATGCAATTCTCATTTTTTGGCAATCATGGATCATGTATAAATTAATCTAAATGGAAACGTGTATCAAATAAGGACTTAGTAAATCGCATTCTGCATATTTTAAAGAACTACCAGCATCAATAGATAAAACCAGTGTAAACAGTTTTGTTTCTTTGGCTATCTTGACTATAAGAGGTTTAAATATATCTTCATCTTCTAATGTCAGGTGACAGCTGTCTCTGATTATGGAATAACTACTTTTACGTTCATTTTCCAGTGGTCTGTTAAGGCACTTGCTTGTTGTCTTGTCACATTGAGCAATGGATAAAATGTGGAAAGGGTCTTGAGCACACTCAGCGTATAGAATCAGTTAGATTTTGCTCCCTGTGCTCATGTTCTCTGCTGTCGTCATCTTAATTAGTTCCACTGAATTTAGAGAGATGACTTGAGACATGAGGTGCTGCTTAGTTTGAGAAGAGCTCTGGCAGAACTTGTTCTTCTGTAAATGCTGCAGTTGAGATTTTAGACAGTTCAGTACTTTGTCAGCAGCAGCACTGGAGCAGTACTAGCTCATGTAGGCAGAATTGAGTTTGCAATGGTAATGTTATATTGAGGAAGAGAGAGGTTTTACGTTATTTACGTTGTTATTTCAGTAGTTGGGAGATAACATATGTGCGTGTATGATGTAAAGACTCAAAGACAATTCTCGGGTACTGTGTTACTTTGGGCATGTGTTTATCATATTTACTGACTGTGCTGTAAGGAAGCATACAACTAACACATTAAGAGTTCATCTATCCATCTAAATTTGACTTACTGGCGTTAAAGCAAAAATTTGTTTCCTCATACTTTTGAAATGAAATGACAGTGTCCCCTGGTGGCGAGACGGATGGACTTCTGCTATATTTGCAGCTTCTTTCGCACCTCCCCCCTCCTTTTTTTTAATTAGAAGGAATTGTGGCATACCTGCAAAGGAAAAGGCTGTACTTTAATCGGTAGTAATGATTTATAGAATAATTTCATGGAATGGATATCTTCTAGATTTGTGTGGATGGTTTGTATCTAGAACACCTGTAATTATCAAGACATACAGCTGTTCTACCTAAAAAACACGTAGCACTTCACGTGCAGAGATGGAAAGAAGGATGTTTCCTTTATTAAAGAAACAATGTGTTCTTGTACTCTGCAGGAGGTGCAGAATAATAAATGATTTCACAGCATATTCCTAATTAGCTTGCAATGGCAGTGTGGCATGGAAATTCACAAAGTCACTCAGTTATTAGATCAAACTGAAACAGCCCCAGCGGCAGGTCTTCCAGGCACTGGCATCGTACCATTCCCGATACATGCTCAGCCACTGGGCCGTGTATTGTCTCTCAGTCATTTCTTTTCTCTCAGGAGTCTTACAAATCAAATTTTTTGTGTTGCACGCTGGAATATCTTCAATGGAATTAGTAGAAAATGCCCTTCTCTACAGTAGCCTAATTACTGATATGTAGGGCAGCGACAAGTTTATTCTTCTTCAAGACATTTCAAGTAACATTCTTCTGTATACCTGTTATATACCTGTGGCACATCTGCACCGGTGAAGTTTCAGAAGAATGAATACTGGAACTTGCTGTAGTACGTGGTAGGTTTCACTATAACTTTGTTTCTCAAGCTGTTTTCGCTGTATGTCCTGTTTGATTAACTAAGAGCTAGATCCTGTGAAGCAGCATTTCACAGACAGGTGTTACAGTTGATGACCACATCAAATGTGGATATGCAATGGAAGCTGGGAATCTTACTTGGTAAGCTGCATGCATCCCACTATACAGAAGTGTGACTTCTGTCCTACAAACAGGTGACTGTATTTATGTTTATATTTGTTTATAAACTACTGAGATTGAAGCCAGCAAATATTGGCAAAATTAATACAGAATAGAGCACTAAAGGATCAAAGTATTACCTTCTGGCGCTGAAAGCGATTAATCTATTAAATGGGAGTGAAGACTCGGTACTTTTCCCCGTGTGTGTGTATGCTAGAGAGAGCTGCAAGCCATAGTCTTGACTCCAAGTGCCCTTGACCTGTAGGGCTCAGCGTTAGGTCTCAATGTCTAAATCACTCTCCATTTTAATGGAAGTATAGGTTCATCTCTCAAAATTAAGGAATATAAACTGATTCACTGCATCAATGTATAAATGACTGCTTCAAGAAAGGATTGCTATTTTGAATATTAATAGCAGAATTCAGTTAATCCAGATATCAAGGATGACAGAAAGTAGGTTTTAAAGCACATAATGAAAATGACATGCAGATTTTCAGAGGAACAGGGATCCTTCAGCAAGTGTTTTTCATTGAAACTCTTAGGGAGAAGTTTGGGGTTTTTTGTTTTCAGTGACATTGCATATTTGTAAGGTAACATTATGAGGGAAGGGTTCAACAAGCACTCCAGATATTTCAGTTTTCCACAAATAAAAACAGTTCGTGATTAAACGTGTAACTGGTATTGAAGTCTTATCCCACTTAAATCAATGTAAAACTAGTAAATCAGAATTGACTTTACCTTATTGTGTCTAGCCCTATTCTTCACTTAATGTAGCATTGAGCTTCAATACTATTTTTTCTTAGATTATATATGGAAAATATGCAATAAATACAATGTGTTGAGGCTGCACTATCTAGGCACAGCATTGGGAAGGCCAGACTTTCAGGCTTGACTGGCTTTGTGTGGGCAGACTCTTTCAGGTACAGAAGTCAGCTGCCATTCTGTGTGCATATAGGAATTGTTTTTCTCTGTGGAGTGTGGGTGTAACCTGGCATTTCCAGATGTGAGTATTTGCCTAGATAGTAGCTTTTGCATGCATGGATAATGGAATTACTGAAACTAAAGAATACTAAGTTTTCATTGAAATTCTACTGAAAAATCTCCATTCTGTAATTACATTGTGGGCAAAATCCCAAATGGGACAGTAGTTGTTGTTGGATAACTGTATATTTGTTGTAAAACACCAAAAAAGGAAGGTAGTTCACTAGCTGTGACATTCACTGTGAAATTTACTGAAATGCAAAATGAACTTCAGCAAAGAAAACAGTGGCAGGCAACTTGAGAGGAGAGATGTATGCTCATGTTCTGTTTGGAACATCTTCGCCATTAGGCTGGATTTGATATTTGAAAATAAGGAAGGAAAAGACCCAAACCTCTTGAGGCTGGAAATAGTTAAAGACAAGATACACTAGATTTCACTGGAAAAGCAAAACATTTTATAGTGAGAATTAAATCTTAGGCTGAGAGTTATAACAGGTTCAAGATGGCTGGTCCTGTGATGAGCCACTCATCAGCAACATCTGGGCCCTACCATGTCCCATTTATTGGTTGAAGGGTAGGGTACGTTTTTTTCTTTTGCACCTTACATCTATCTCTGCCATAACTGTACCTGCTGAGGAATTCAAAGTAAAAGATGATGTTCTCTGCTTTCATCTCTGCTACTTTTGCTCTCTCTGCAGTCCAGTCTTAGAGAAAATTAGTCTATTCTGGTATGATCCTCTGCTGCCTGCTATGGGAGCTGGTCATTTCTGGTAGTGCCCTCTTCTCCCCTAGCTAGGCCCAGTGCAGTGGTTAACTTTGATAGTATATGCTTATAATGAACATGTATTGGGACTTTTCACCCACTGAGTGCTGGGTGGTTTTTCAACTCCAAGGGAAAACTGCAAAGTTGAAGTGGTATTTGTTGGAAGTAAGGAGACTTGTAGTTACTGTCTGGGAAATTTCAGATTATGGCTGTTTTAAATGGCTGCGTAAATCCTGTAAAGAAATTTAAAAAAAGGGGTAGAGAAATGGATTTCTCACAGGGAAATTATTTAGGGGGTCTAACTACCCATTTCTACCTTAGAAAATATTCCCTTGTTTTTTAGCTACACAAGTGAATTGTTGAGAAATGTGTTTAGTTACTACACAGCTTCTACCTTGGAAGAAGCGATAACATTTTTTTTTATCTGAACAGTGTCTCACCCAACCATGGATGAGTGCAGTTGTAGTTTGGATATTTCAACAGCTTGATTTTTCTGTGCAAAAATAGAAAATGTCTGATAGGGAAATGTTGCTTTAAAACACAGCTAATCTGATTTATGAGGTTTTTTAACATCTATTTACTCTGCTGAGAAAACATGCCAATTAGCTGTAGTGCCACAAAATGTTTTAAGCCATAATAAACAAACCAAACCATGCACACTGGTGGTTTGATATATATGTTTTCTAATACAAATAACAAACATGCTTTCCCTGTGGTTAGAGAACTGCCAGAGGTTGGATCTGGATCGAGGTTCTACGTTTGGCCATTTAAAGCACAGTGAGATAAATGAAAATGGAGTAAGAGCCCAAATATCAGGGAACTGAGAACCTATGTGAGATTGGTTTTTTATTTTTTTACCTCTCAATCTCATCCCTAAGGTTTCGCGTTCAGGTAGTGATTCTTCGTCCATTCCCTCCTTGATTTCTGTTGTTAGCCCAGCCTTTTATTTTTGGGAGAAAACTGAAGTGAACGTTTTACAAAAACGCTTTTTCTCAGTGCTAATTCACCACTTCTCTCCTTTTGCATCACATCATTTGGTTCTTACAAATTCTGTGAGCCTACATAATTTCTCTTGGATTTCTAATAATATGTTGTTTATAAGTATGTGAAAGTAAGTTTGGACAAAAGACTGCAGGTTGTCATCTGCACTAAGACACTGATTGTGTGTAAGCATGGGTGTTGCAGCTTAAGCAGAAAGAGCCTCACGGTCTCACTGGACAATGTTCAGGATTAGAACTTGAGGAGGGGTTCACCAGAGGTGCTGGTATGAAATATTAGTAGCCTGCTTTACCTGAGGCTGGTCAGGAGTCAGTGTGTCTCAGAAGTCCTCTGAGTTTTATCTAGGTGCAGTATTGCCTACCAGCTGTCAGAGATCTGGCAGCTGTTGGAGTTCAGTACTGCTGTAGCAGGATCCTTTTGCTCTTGTTGTGCCTTGTATGCCATCTGCTCGTACCCTTGCCAGCTGAATAAACTAACTTTCCACCTGCTTTATGCTATCAGTGTCATGCAAAACAAGTGGTTCGGATATAGAAGCTTGCTCTGTCTGTGCTAGTAATTACAATTTATTTCAGCTCGCTCATACGGTGTATGAAGACATTCTGATACCATAATTGTAGGGAAAACAAAGCAGCATGGATTGACTGAAATTAAAGGAATTGTTAATCAGAGTAATAAACTTTCTGAATTCCAGAATAAAGATTAACGTAGTTTAGAGAACAGGTTATGGATACATAATAATCGGGTAATTCCCTCCCCATCATGTATTGTTTGATTTATGGGAAATTGGTCCAAGAAAATAAGTTTTAAATAGATAATTTGTCTCGGGTTTCATTGCAAAGCTGTAAATCCTGGTGAAATGAGCAGAATAACCCAGAGTGATGTCTTAACTGCCTGCGTGACAGCCTCACCTATACAGCAAGGTTGTGAGAGAGAAACGTAGTAACATTAATAATGGGAGGGGGAGAAAGCTTTTAGAGTCTACTTGGTGTCAGCACTAAAACTGTGAGAACTCCTGCATTTTATAACTTCATAAATAGCACAGTAATGTTCATTTAGTGCTGTGAAGTGGTTCAAAACATAACCTACAGATACTAAGATGAAAATTGCTTTATTGAATAAGACTGTATTACTGCTTTCAGAGATCTTCTAAAATCAGAACCTCAAAAGTTACTAATGGTTAAGAAATATAAACATTCATGCTGTCACCTGAATAATTGACTTTTGACATACAGATGTTTTAGAAGATTAATTGTGATGTTCAGCCAACATAAATATTCTGTGCCAAAAATAGCATGCAGTGTTAAAATGGAAAATAATTAAACAATCAATATGTGATCCAGAAATGTCTCATGTTTTATTTTTAATCTTGCAAATGGTTCATATGAATGCAACTGAACAGCAGAATTGCTTCAAGAGACATTCTATGTTGTGCCATTCAAGGCAATGACTGGGGTTAGTTGGAAAGGTGGAGGGAGAAAACCACTGACAAATCAGCTGCGCTTTTTCAGTGATTGAAGAAAATAAACCTACAAAATAAGTTAATATATAAAATAATCAATAGTTTTGAGGTAACCCTACATCAAACTGATTTAAATTCATTCCTGAATTCTGGAACTTAGAGAGGTTGATTTAACATACATGCACAGGCCATTCAAAGTTTTGATTTCTCGTAAGGAAAGAATGGTATTGAATGAATTATCAGAGCTTTTTAAGTGACTGTTTTTCTTAAAGACATAATAGTTAAGCAACATAAGCATTTTTTCTTACTAATTGAAAAAAAAAAAACCCTGTGTCTTCAAATGAATGGATTATACGTATGGCTGCATGTTCTCAGTGATGGTGACCCTTTGCTCTCATTGCTTTCATTTAATCTGGTGTCTTTATTCACCTTCAGGCATGCCTCAAGGGCTGCTTCTACAATATTTATAAATTAAACTGTTCAGACCAAGTTTCTTCATCAAGAAACTGGTACTGTTGGAAATGTTGTTAAATCCTCTTTAGTACCAAGCGTGTTGTTTTCTTTGTGAACAAGGAAAATCACTTCTGTTTTCTTTTCGGTTGTGTGTATTTTAACAGTATTGTGTGTTTTGTCCAAATCAGTGGATGAAGCAACCAGATCAACTTCACTTACCTGCAGCATCATAATAGTTGCCATTATGCTGATACCACCAAGCTGGGTGCCTTCTCCCAGCTTACTTTCTGCACCTCTGGTAAGTCAGGTTAGACGCTTGGTATTTGGTTGAGCCACAGTAATATTCTTACTGCTTGGCTTGCTTTGGGATTATAACAGATTCAAAGCTGGAAGCATGCCTAAATTTTCTTCTATGCATGTGTCTATACCTTTTTTGCCTGTATCCTGTTCTCAGTGTTCTTCCAGTAGGCTTTGGAGTATTTTATTTATTTAAAATCTGTGAAAGAAACACCTGTGTGGACTATTTTCTCATTATCAGTGAAAGCCTCCTAGAGTTTCAGTACTGTAAGGGTGGGGGTTTTTTTCTGGTATTAATCTCCTCTGTTTTGGCCAATGTTATTACATTGATGCTGCCTTTCAAAGAAATGTGGCATTGCTTTTTCATAGAAAATGTACCATTAAATTGCAGATGTCATGGATGAAAACACTGTAACTGCAAGAAAAGAGATTTGACATGCAAATATGTTAGGATCTAATTCCATTCTTGCTGAAGTCAATGGCAGTTGTAAAATTGACTTCAAATGGGAACGGGAGCAAACTCAGGATGCCGAAGTTAAAAATGTAAAGACCTTGCCATTTAATCAGAAACATACTATTTTTCTGAAGCCAGTTAGATTTACAAAGTAGCATTGCTTAAAAGTTACTAGTTACAATTACTATTGCAGAGGAGTCACTTTCTACTGTTTTGAAGGTGGCAGAGGTCTGGTCCTGACAAGCAGTGAGCTTTCTCCACTGACCTGGTGTTACAGGGACCCAAGGTGGTTCCCATTAGGGGTGGTATCGGGGTTCCCAGTCCTGCGTTTGGCCATTTAGGATGTTTAATCATTTCCTACTGGAACAAAATTTTAAAGATGGTTCACTGCTTTACGTAGAAACCTCCGGTTGTGTTTCACAGCTGCTTCCTGATCATACTGTCGGCTTATGGCTATGTAAAGCAAAGTTGTAACATCTTTTTTTACAGTTGACTTTTTTCCTTAATGGATTATTTTCAAGCAGGCACTTAGATCACTACACAGTCTATGTTCCATATGCAGGTGTGCATAAGTCATCCTCATGTAAATACAGAGGGATTTTTTTTGTGTATTGTAGCTTGTTTGGTACTTGATTTTTAAATGTATTAGTTTTACTTAAACATGTAAAACATGAAGCTGTACTACTGCATTCTGGTGCATGCCAATGCAGCCATTGTTTGGGAAAATGATGTTATCAAAGCTTGAAGAAGCAGTAGCAATAAAAAAGAAAAGTTGGGCTTTTAATTGAAAGGTGTTTTTTTAGGAAGGCTCTGTGCAAGTTTAGCAGTGTTTGTATAGTAGAGAAACTACTTTGTGAGGGTGCAAAATGCTTTCACTTACAGAGGGTATTCGAATCAAGTGAAGTCAGTAGGATTTGGGGGTAAATCCTCATACATCGCACAAGGCCTTGCACATGCAAAGTAGTGATATTGTTCTTTTAAAGCTGCTGAGCTTTTGCTGAAACTTTTTATTCCTGAAAAACTCACTTGGACGAACTTTGAAAAACAGTTTTAAACCTGCAGTGTGTTTACTACCAGAGACAGATAGGGTTTTCTTTGCCAGGAAAGTTAAGCGCTGCTTCTTGAAGCACTGATAAAAAGGTACAGACTCCTGTGAAAGAGGTGAGATAGACACTCCGAGACCTAAGATACACACTTTTCCTCTGCTTTCAACCTCCTTTTTTCCTTAACAGTCCTTTCATTAAATTCTCCTCAACAGCCCAATATATCCTCTGCATTCATGGCAAGATACAGCAGTGTTATAGGAGACACAGTTTGATTTGTCTCACTTGCGTATACCATATTAAAGCTGGTGCTGTTACTGCAATGTGCTGGGCACTTCTTCTGAAACACACTACTGTTAAGGATGTCTGCTGCTGTTAGGTAGTATATTTCATTTCAAATTATATATGTAAGAACCTTTGTGTGTTTAAGTTTCTCTAAATTCTGTCTTGGGTCCTTTCCATTAAGTAAGCAATATATTTTTTGGTTTAGTAACTTCTTTTTAGTATATTTTTTGTTTTCACTCCCTCAAAAAGTAAATATTGGGGG
>VYXH01005817.1:491659-513782 GCA_013397275.1 Burhinus bistriatus | reverse complement strand
GGGGGGGAGGGGGGGGAATCTTCCTAAAGTGATAAGGGTTTAGTTACAACTTAAAAAATGAGGGTTTGTTGAGTTACAGATACACATTTCATGCCAGCATAACCAGATTGGTTGATTTGGAGTTGACGTTTGTGGACAAACGATCCAAACACTGTCAAATGAGTACCTGTTGTGAATTTTCACGTTCTGCATTCAGGTGCGACTCTGAAATGTTTCTGTTTGCCTTTGTGTACCATGGCACTTCCATTTTCATGAAGATACAAGCCTGTTCCAGTTCTTCCCAGAGGTGAACCATGGTCAGGTAGCAAAAGCCTTGTGGAAGAAACTTGATTTGTGGTGGTGCTGTGTGAAAATGCCTACCATGGCAGAGCTGGACCGTGGAGGAGGTGCTGAGTGATGATGTTTCCTTCTGTGGTTTGGAACCGCGCATCCATTTTAAACTGTAGAAAATAGGGACTGTAACTGTGGTAGTACTGAGTATTAATGAATAGGGTCCTCTCTACTCCAGCTGAAAGCCTGTTAAATTCAGTCCCGGTTTTGTCAGTGATTAGTGTGTGAACTGTTGGCACGCAGTATAGAAGATTAATGACCATCTCTGTACATGCTAACATGTAAGATCTTGGTTAAAGAAGGGTTTTGGTTAAATTACAGTTTCCTGAGGGGGGAGCTAAATAGGAATTGCTTCACAAAATTAAACTCATTACGCATGTTTGAAATTATCCCCAAAGTGTGCTTGGAATTTCTGTTTCAAACTGACTTGCTTGCTAAAACAGATAAAGTTTTCAGATTCATAAAGCTGCCAGTAGATGTAAAATGTACTTTTGAAAGACTGTAGACTAAAGAAACTTTTGAGGGGATCTCAAACAGGCAGCATTTTTGAATGTCACAGATGATCAAGAACATGATAACACTGGGGTTTTCATTTTGAGATTATGAGAATTTCTCTGGTTTTTTTTTTTATACTTAAGTGAAAAGAGGTTTGACTGAGCCTTGAAATGTGTCACATACAATTCAACAATATCTTTATATTCGTCTCTTTGAATTGCTTCCCTCCTTTGTTCTTTGTATGAAAGAGGGATGCAGATCTGCAACAGGTTTTCCCCGCTGCGAGTGAACCAACCTGCATTTGCTCCTTGTAGCCCCATGAAGTGTCTGCTATTTCAGAGGTGGCTGTTTGGCTGCTCTTTAAGTGAGAGTTTACGATACAAATAATTAAATTCTTCCTAACAAGAGTCACTCATGAAAGCTAATCCTAGTCTTTCAGCATTTGGGTGTTGCTGTCAGTAACAAATGCTTTTTAGGAGAATGAAGAACCTCATTTACAGCAAAACAACAGAAAGTATATTTTAATAACACGAGCAGGAGCTTGGGGTTGGTAGTTATCACCCTCTGTCAGAAACAGCCCCTGTGCAGAGCTCCAGAGAAGGGCTGTGCCCCATGTGAAGGAAAACATATGAGCTCCGTGTCTCTTCATGGGCAGGGAGCATTACACCTGCCATGCAATATAGTAATACACTGAATCACCTGAGAAAAAAAACAGCTCCCAGATGTCTTTTCTCAGCACCAGGGTTGGGGCTTTTATTCCTCCTCTGTAGTGTGTTGGGCAGAAGAGGGCTTGCTGCTGCAGCTCAGGACACCTGTGGCCTTCAAGAAACTATTTTAGCACATGTGGTTGACTCAGGACGAGATTTTTTGTTGTTGTTGTTTCACCCTCTTTTGCACTGCCTTCTTTAGCAGGGAAGGTGACAGATCTGCTGTGAAGGCTTGCTGCCATCCCAGAGCTGTAGAATCCCAAGGAATGTTAGGACAAGAGGTAATGGGCACAAACTTGACCATAGGAAGTTCCATCTAAACATGAGGAGGAACTTTTTTCCTTTGAGGGTGGCAGAGCACTGGCACAGGCTGCCCGGAGAGGTGGTGGAGTCTTCTTCTCTGGAGACATTCCAAACTCGCCTGGATACAGTCTTGTGCAACCTGCTCTAGGTGACCCTGCTCTGGCAGGGGAGTCGGACTAGATGATCCCCAGAGGCCCCTTCCAACCCCGGTGATTCTGTGAATCTGTCTGGTAAGCTTTTGACTGGCTTGCTCCTCTGGGAAGAGGATGATGCAGTATTTTTGTCTGAAGTGAAAAGGAGCTTGTCCTGAGCAGGACATTTTTTGCCGTGTATTTATCCAACTTGAAGTGATACTTTCAAATCTTTCTTGATGAAGAAAAAAAAAAAAATGTAGTTGACTGAAAGATTTTGTTTTAAGCTGTCAGAGTGTGCATGGCTTGAATTCTCACACCCTGCTTGTTCGCGTAGCCTCTGCAGGATCCTCCACAGTACTTTATTTTCTACCAAACCGCCTCTATTACACAAGTAAACTATGGTTCCGTGATATCCCCTGGGTATATCACCATCAGGGTCATCACCTTGTAGTATTTCTAAAAGAATGTTGGCTAAAATGAACTGTGGCAAAACACTTGGCATGGAGGTAGATTTGATCATCTTGATACTTTTTACGTTTTGTGCAGCTTCAAGATTTCAAGTTCTCTCTTCCCTTTCCTGTAATTGAAGCCAATAAGAAGAAATATTGGATTTTTTTTTTTCTTTTTTCACTCCTTTTGCTGTGGTAAGAACCTGTTGTTCTTGGACTGGTTTTCCTTTCTTTGTTTTTTTCCTCCCCTTTTTTCCTCTTTTTTTGCTTGTGTGTTTGTGGGTTTTGGTTTCTTGGTTTTTCCTCCCAGTGTAACCTTTTAGTGAATGTGGCTGCTGCATCAGAGCTGTGTGCCTATAACAGATAATCATAGGCATTAACAGCATATGTATTGTTATTTGTGTGAACAGGTTTGACAAACATAGGTGAATTGTGAGGGGATACTGCAATGCAAAGGGAATACAGAAATGCTTACAATTAAAGATACTTACAGAAATCCAATTTGCTAATGAGCTGGAAAGCCCATATTTTTTTCTTTTTTTTTAATTTAAAACACAGAAAATAATTCATACTAAATAGGGCAGGTCTGAAAGATGCTGTAGACTGCTCACCATTACGGAGCTGTATGTTTAGTAATGCATCACAATATGTTACGTTCATAAGACATCAGCCTAATTACTTTCCAAAAGGCAGTCAAGGATGTTTGAAACATCTTCTGCTTTGACATCCATGATGAGTTTTGAAAGACAGAATTGCAGATAATGTCAAGGAAAAAAAAAAGCATCTGTTAATTTTAATCTTCATATTTCGTCGTGTGGGGTCGATTCTTCCCCAGCATCTTGTCACTGTCATTTAAGGAATGTAAAGAGTCTGATGCCTTGCTCAATGTTGTAACCATGGCTGTGGAGCAGTGCAGTTGGCTTCAGGGAGGAACTGAAGTGTGAGAGTTGACTTTCATTAGTATTGACAACATGACAGCCTGTAGCGTTGGTTTTTCCTACTCTCACCTTGTTGACCACAATGTTCTTTAGTGTCTTTGAGGATTTCTTTTTTTCTTGTTCTGCTGTCTTTTTTTAGGCACTGTTCTTATAAAAGAAAAACTATTATAGTAAAAAATACCCTTTTTAACACAAAAATCTAGTATAAACTATACATCAAGAAGTTGCTAATTGACTAGCAGAATAAAGTACTGCATGAAGAAAATACAGAAATTTTGATGGTAATGTAAATTGTAAGTGAATTACTGTATGTCCATCAAGACACTGTGCTAATAAAGTTAAATTCAAGCTCCCTTAATAATGCTTAAGTAAAATTAACTTCATTTTCAACTTTATGCATGTATCTAATAGTTTCTTCACACAGCTTGGATGTGGTCCATGCGATTTTGAAGTACTCTGCTTTGTTTTTAATTGGATCTGTGTTTTTGTTTGCTGCTTGTTTGTTTTGACACGGTGCCTCAGTGTTCTATGATTA
Organism: Burhinus bistriatus; assembly: GCA_013397275.1. Classification (NCBI taxonomy): domain Eukaryota; kingdom Metazoa; phylum Chordata; class Aves; order Charadriiformes; family Burhinidae; genus Burhinus; species Burhinus bistriatus. The sequence continues at coordinate 509,891 of VYXH01005817.1, read as the reverse complement.
ATTTGGCAGTGAATCGAGTTCTGTTTTCTGAATTGGTGGCCAGCAGAAGTGATGGCTGTACAAATGTAAAGTTTGTGATCACACTGTCCTTGGGGACAGGAGTAGCACACACACGAGGCCAGCCTAATCGTGTTAAACAGGGCTGGGCGAAGGGAAACACACCGTGATGGTACAAGTTCCATTCCTAATGCTTGTTCCATTCCTAATGCTTGTCCCATTCTGCAGCTTCTTTTTACAGGTGAACCATCATGTGGTGGAAGGCGAGCGGGCAGGCTAAGGGGGCAACTAGAGAAAAACCTCATCTTTCCAGGTTGCAAACACTACTGATAAACATCTCCCATCCTTCCTCCTGTCCCCACAGAGCTGTATCTGGAGCCAGTTAAGCATCCCAGATTGGCATTTCTTCATGTGCATCAAGTTGATAGATATAGATGGGCAATGACACAGTGTTTTGTAGGGCAGCTTGCTACATGGTGGTGATGGTGGCTTGGCCTGATCGCAGCAGGAATCTGTTCCTTCCATGATTGAGTATGTGGTTGTCACTGTTCTGGCCCCGGGGAGACCCAACAACATTGAACTGGAGCTGGTTTGAGTGTTTACCTTTTCCTATTGGTCTCAGCTGTGGTGTAGCAGAGCCTTTGTCTATTACCGTGGGATCTGATAGATCTTACAGAATAGTCTCGGTGCCAGTTCTAGGCAGTGTGGTGTCAAAAGTGCAAGTTACACTAGTGAGGGAAAAACGCCATTTTTGCTAACTTCTTCCAGTCTTGGTTCTTGGGATTGCAGGAAGTGCAGCATTTTTAGGCAGTAATATTGATGTTCAAGAAGCTGGGGTCCCTTCAAAAGCTAAATGTGTGTGTATTTTGTGTGCTTGACCTTTTAGCAATGGCAAATAGAGTAACACTTTCTTATAAAACACATTTGTCTCAGCAATCCTTGACCTGGGCTCAGTAAATGAAAATGTACTAGCAGAGCTATATCCCCACAGGAAAAGAAGAGGGACATTGTAAGCGAAGGAGAAAATGAAGAAAAATGTACTAGTACTTGTGCTGAAGAATAGTGTAGCAGAAACTACCTGCAGGCTGTAAAAGTAATGCTCCTTATCAAAGACTTTATGCTTGGTGGATAGAGGGTACTGTCTACCTCTCTGCCTGTGAGTGGACAGTTGTGTTGGAGACAGCATTGTGTGGGCTATGTGGTGACGTAGGTCTCAACACCATGGTGTCCTTCATTTTCAATTGTTGTTATTGTTTACAGTGTAGGCCTGGACAGATCATTCATCATCATTTAGCAGGATTTGAATCAGGATGTGCACTGGCAGCCTGTGAATCAGCACACAGGGGCAAGGTGTTCTGCTGAGTCGCAGACAAAACTGCTTGTCCGCTGTGGAGTGCTGCCCCTCTCTCCTTCGCCTAGTTGCTTAATATTGTGCTACCCCAGGGCTTCTGTGTCTGTGGTCTTTATACTTTGGTTTAAAAGAAACAGGAGTACTTCTGCATTGGGAGGAAGTGAGACAAATTGCCTGAGTGTTTTGAACTTCGGTCATTAACAGGTCAAATTCAAAATACCTCCATAATTTCTTTGGTTAGTTATCCTTGTAAAGTTACATTTTGCCTTTGCAGATAGGGAGCAATAATATTCTTGCCCTTTTCTTCATAAGAAATCTCCTGTAGTAACACAGCCAGCTTTAACGAGGGTTCATAAAAGTATGCCTTTCCTTCTCGGTGTTTCCCTCCAGGAATTTTCTATCGATTATTCTGTAGACAAAAGAGGGAACTAAAGAGTTGCCTTACAAAAGTATTGTACAACATAAGAAGACTTAAGGGAGATCCTGAATGCAGTTTTAAGAATATCAGCAGGAGGAGGGGGAGGCTTGGTTCTTCATATACTTGAAATCAATAAATGCAGTTCATAAATTTAGGAGCACCCACTCCATGCTGAAGTCTAAAATCAGCTGCAAATTTGAAATCTAGTGGTTGTAACTTTTAACATTTATGTTGCTTAAAATTAGTTGAGTAGTTTAATAATAACAAAGTTCTTCCAGAGTATAATTGTTTAAAAACTGACAATGTTTGATAAAATCATGCTGTGTTTAGGCCTGCAGTTGTTGCTGGAAAGAGTAGCGTACCATTTCAGACAGGGATAAGTCTTTTCTGTGCAAGACTGCTGCATTCAGATGAGTGTGTAGTTTTTAAAAACAGATCTGGGAAATAAACAGGAACCTGTGACTGCAAAAATCCCCATGATATGTTTAGGAGTAATTCTGCTATGCAGGCTTGTGACAGGACTTACAATACGGTTTGCAATTTTTAATTTTTTTTTCAAGCTGCCTGCACGTTTGTGTAATTCTTTTTTGGAGCTGGATTGCTGTTTGAGGAATTCTGTTTTAAAAATTGCATTGAAGCACATTATTAGAAAGTTACTAGAATGTTACTTTTATAGTGCTTGTGGAAGGTTGGTATTTCTGTAGGGTTTTCTTTCCTCTGCAAAATAGATACTAGCTGGTTAAAATTAAGTGATTGCAAAAAGTATATTGGAAACTTCGGGTTTCTTGTCAGCTATTTATTTGTTGCAGTCATCCTTTTTGCTTGGTTCTCTTTTAAATATATGCATTTATTAGTATGTTTGTGTTTGGAGAGCTGAAATCTCTGTAACACGTGCAGTTTTCACCTTGGAGGTTACATGTGTTTAGCTTAGGAGACATTGACTGTGGTGTGATAGTCCTTTCTAGTTAACGTTTTTTGTTCTACAACTAAGTGTTTATCTAGCCAAAAAGAAGCTCAAGTGGGGAAAAAAAATGTAGCTATATTGCAAGAAAAAGTCGAAAATATAAGGGGATGGGAAGGTTGTCACACCCACTTTATTATTGAGGGAGTAGTTCAGGATGTATTCTCTTTCCCTGTCAGTATAAGAACAATTTGTTTCATTTCTTTCACCTTAAATATTGTGAAGAAATGAAAGCTGTTGGGAAAATTTTGAGTAGACATCTGAAGGACAATTCAGCTTTGACTGTTACCCTATTTGAATCACTCACTCTTGAAGGTTCTGATTTTTTTATTTATGTATTTTTTTTTTAGACAGAACACTTTGCTATTTTTCCAATGTTTTTTCACATACAGCGAAAGAGAAAAGATTGCTTTTGAGTGAAAGCTATGACAACCAAATATCTGCCATCATGAAACCTGCCTCTAGCCAAAATTGAGGAGGATGTTTTGTATATTTGCTTTAAACCCATATTCCCTCTTCCATTCCCTTTTTCTTTCCTGAGCAGAAGATTTTGCTTTATAGTCATAAGGACGTCATCAAATTGAAACGTGCGAGGTGGCTTCACTGACAAAGGAATAGGAGTTGTGCCTTTAAATCCCTTCAGGGAAAATGGGAAACTGAACCCAAGTCTTCCACTTTCAGGGTGAGAGCTCTGATATTCTTACTTTTACCCTATAACAAGGCTCAGGAGCAGCAATGTTTTAAGAGAAAATGTCAAATACTAGTGCATTTTCTGTAGAGCCTGATTGTAGTGCCACATGGTAAACTTTCGAAAGGCAGGATTGATCATCTCGAGGAGACACACAAGGATCTCTATTTTTGCTTCTCCAGGGCTTTATGTGAGGGCTGAGCTGTTCAGCTCAGTCACAACTGATGTGTCCAAAGGCATGGTAAGGGGTATGCTGTGGGCAATAAAAGGAGTTTGAAATAAAATAATGTGCTTATGAAACACAGGCCCTTTTGGCTGCTGCCTAGCACTTACCAGGAGTTTTCTGGAAATCAGTTTTGGGTTTACCTTCCGACTATTACAGACTTCTGTGAACCTGACCTTTAACGAGGTGTTTTACAAGTGTCCTACTTACCATAGCATTTTTCTTCCTCGTTCCTGGCAAGTTGCAGTGGTTTGAAACTGGGGACCTCTATGGACCTTCCAGACAGTCCTTGAGGCAACTTCACATGTACTTTGCTGGGGCAGATAGCACTAGCTAGCACTTTACCAGACATAAATAAAACTTCCTAATTTTTACAGTGGGCAGGCAATCAGGGATGAAATAAGAGAGCTGCCTGAAGCCTCATCTTTGTCAGGGCTAGCAACAGAATCAAGTTATCTTGCTTTTTCATCTATTGCAAAGGTCATCTTTAAACATTGGAGCCTTCTAGTGTACCTGAATAGAAATTACTTCAATGTACTCCTAATTTTTCCTTTTGATATAGAAGAAAACATTTTTAAGAACGAGTACTTCAAATATTTTATGCTGTTCCTCAATTTAATCACAGGAGTCTGAGAGTATTTACTGATCTCATTGAAAATAGAAATACTGTAATTTAGGGACTCTGTTAAAAATGACACGAGCCATAGAGCACAGACTCTGGTGTAACAAGAATACCTACTGTTTTCAGTCTGTGGATGTGCTGAAGGTCCCTTCAGTGCAGCAGAGAGTGCTGGTATGTGTGGACGCTTAATTATCTGAATAGGCTTCTCTAGAAAACTCAAGAAGGAGGAGAAAGACCGTGTACAATTTGTTCATTTCAAGGTAATTTTTATTTTTATTGGTTTTGTGTTATGCTTTGGTAACAACTTTGGTAAAGACTGTATATTGGTAATCTGCTTTATGAAAATACTTTCCAGAGTGTGCTTGGTCATAGCATCAAGACTGCATTTCAGCTGTATGCTGCCTGTGTTTCTGCAGGACGATCTTTTGACAATATTATTCCAACTTCTGATTCACATGGCTTGATTTGGTTTGCTTTAAAATGGAGGGAGGCTTTTAAGAGATAGTACTGAGCATTGATTTCTGTATGTTTCTTCAGCTGGGTGCATCCATTTGAAGCTCTTTAGCTTGAAGGTAAACAGTTGACACTTACAGTGTAGGTAGCTTAGAGTGCATTTGTGATCCACTGGTTGAGGCAAACTTGTACACAAAAGATGACAACCATGGAATTTTAGCCAGCTGTTTCCCAGCATGAAATTTTCTTGTGGATCTCTTTCAGTAGCGCACAGCATCTGTTGCATTTTAAAGGTGAAACTTCAATTCTGTTTGCTTTGTTGGCCTGCCATACGAAACGTTCTTCTCTGTGCTCTAATGAATGTAGTTAATATTTTATAGTATTGTTTGCCTATATTATCAAGCTTCAGGAGCACAATTAGAAATGTTATAAACTGGGGGAGAAAGCATGCATTTTATATGGCTAATTCCAGTCATTTTGCAGTTTCTATCTTATGGCAAATCTTCCTTTCCAACCCCCCACTCCAGTAACAGCCTTTAAACTTTTTCTCAGCAAGCACAGCAAAGAAGCTGTATTTTGTATGTCACACTGTATATGCACAGAACCACATACCTGCAGATGACAAGCTGGGAAAGCGCCACACTGTTTACTGTAAGTAGAAAACAAATGCAAACCCATGTCATGAAAACATATTCTAAGAATGTGTGTTACCTGAGATCAGAAAATAAGCTGTCCTGGTATCACATGTCAGAATAAATGAGCAATGAGCTAGTTCAACAGAATGTTTTTCTATGGCTGAAAGAAGCCTTTAGGGTCGTAGAGTGCTATAGAGGAGGTCATTGCAAGTTGTATTGTATCTCTTAAGTATAGAGGAAGTAACCTACTAAGTCATGTGTCTGAAAACTGGGGGGTGGGAGAGTGTGGGTAAGGGGGTCTCCAGAGTTACATCATTTAGCTTTCTTTGAATGTAGGCAGGGATCTCAACGGTGATAGCCATTCGAGTTTTTCATTTTATATATATGTCTGTATTTTTGTTAAGGATAAATAAGCCACAAAATATTTTACCAAAACATGTACAAGTATGGCTTTCTGCACTGGCAGGTTTCCATATAAATTATATTGATGATTTGAAAGCAGAGCTGAAACCAGGTGTTAAATTGACCCTGCCTGAAAAAACGCCTGCAATGTTGTTCTGTTAAAGTGACAAAACAGAGCTGATGTTATAGATCACAGCATCGATCACATGAGCAGATGGCATTAAGAGCAAGCTTCTTGGGTTCAGTATTTGAAAGTTCAGCAGGTCATTGTTGAAATTTGTTAAGGCGAAGCTAAGTCACCAAATATATGAGAACTTTAAAAAAAGGATATATGTAATAGCAGCCATGCTCCAAAAAAGAAATCACCGTGGACTGTAACTTTAGAATTAGGTAATTATTTTTTAAAGTTAGGCAGCTCAAAATGTTTATAGTCATTACGTTATTTAGTGAGACATTATTACTTAAAATAACCTTCTGTATCTTAATTCTTTAAATACATTTTTTTAAATTAAACTAGGTATGTTGGGTATTGAAGAAGTTATTTTCACTTTTATTATCTTGTAAGTTTGCTGGATTTTTTTGATATCGTTGCTTCTCTGCATAGTTAGCAACGTTTACTCTCTCTCCAAGGTGCTTTCATTACTACACTTGCGAAAGTAAGTTATTTAGGAAAACTCAGTCTACAAAACCTGATTAATACAAAAGCAGGTTTAATTAATTGAATTTCTTCCTTTAGATTTTTTTGAAAATCAGGAGATTCCAGATTCAGAACGTGCTCACAAGGCAGTATTATATACACCCAGTTCATGACGAGCATCCAGGCATTCTGATACATTTGTGTGGTTCCCTGAGAAATTCAAAGTACCTAAAATCAAGAATTTATTATTTTAAATTTATTACCTTCAGACTTGTAAAAGAAATTGTCAAATTTGAACTGGTTGTAATAACTGCGGTATTTAGGTGTCTCTGCGCTGAAGACTGGAGTATAGATGAGAAATACCGAAGCTGAAGAAAAGCGTGAAAGACAGCCTGTGTTTGATCTCCTACGGGCAAGTTACATTAGGCTCCTCTGGCATTGCCTTTGCTGCTATCCTGTCAACCCCTCAGGAAATGGCAATGAAAACCTGTACTTCATAGCCTTTCATATTCACTAGATTGAACATATTTCTTAGATACAGTCACCCGTGATTACTACCTATGGTTACTAGTGAAATTCCAAACACTGCTGTTTTCCTGTAGTCAGTATCCATTATTGATCTTCACTTGTGTGTCGCCTAGACTCCATCACGTGTGGGAATTGCAGAGCCTAGAGGAGGGATGCTGGGAGCAGAAGGGGTTCTTGGTGTCAGCAGGGCTGAGAGACCACAGGGAGATTCCAGTATTTGGGTTACACGAGGCAGTTTGAGCAAGCCAGCTAGATGAAATTTTTCAACTTGATAAAAGATTTTTTTTTTTCATGCTAATGTTTCATGAGCTATTCTTTTATACCCTCGATTTCATAGTAGGAGTTTGTAAGCTTGAGATTTGAAATAAACAACAATTTTTTGAAAATGTTATTCAAAGAAAATGTCATTCCTTAAGGCTCTGAAAAGCTACAGGAGAAACAGGTCCCACAGTCCACACTATCAAGAGTAGAAAATAACTGTTTACATTTTGTTCAAGAACTGGGAAATACTGGAAGGGACTGTGTGGATGGGTGGAAGTGAACATACATACGTGGATTTTATCTCATCTGATAATTTTTAGTCCTTTAAGAAGAAGCTAATAATACTTACATTGCAGTTGAATTCTTGAAGAGGAGAAAAATAGAGGAAATCGGAATAACATTTTTGTGATTTTTACCTTCTATTGGGTTATTTCTTGTGGTGAGGTTGTTCAGAAAGTGTTCAACTACAGCTGTTAATGGTGTGTCTGTTACCAGCTCTGCTTCTTACTTCACTGAGTGATCAGCCTTTGTTGCAGCCTCCTCTCCATATATCTTTTTTTACTAATAGATCTTAGAAACATTAGGCAGCGTCACAGCAAAAAGAGAAAAATTTTGGCAGTTTTATTCCTGTTGAATGTCACTTGTGCTCAGTTTTGAAGATAGATAACCTTTGTGGCAGGAGGAAAACATCAAAGCTCGGAGTCCTGCAATGGTATTGACACCTTGTTTTGTGACAAGGCTAGAGTCAAGCTTTAGTTTTAGCTATGTGTTGTACAGTGACGAGGGAACTACATTGGAAATGAGAGGTATGTGACCACCAGAAGCAAGGAAAGAGAGGAAAAAAAGCATCAGTAGAGTTACGTCATATTTAAACTTACATTTCAGGTTGATAGTGCATGGTCAGCTAGTCTAGAGGAGAAACCCTGGAGTGGTTATTTGTATGCATAATACAAAATGAGTTGCAAGGAGAAAGATACAAAATGTGTGTGGCCTTTAGCTAATAAGGCAGTTTTTAGCATGATAGAAGGAAATTGGAGTCATACTTAAGTGATTAGAACTGCATGAATAAGCTTGTGTGTTGCATACAGTGGTAAGTGAAATCTTCAAATGCAAACTGCTGTGAAAACGTGTATAGACAGCTGTTGTTCCAGATGTCTAAAATGGGTTAACTATTAAATGTCTTTTTATAACCTTATTGCTATAGCGTGCAGAGCTCTCAGTTAGGATCAAGAGCACTAAATCAAAAGTCAGAACACTCTAAAAACAGGTGATTGGCTTTTCAGATGAGCATGACTTGGGGAGCAGTACACTAATTGGACAATCCAGTGTGCTTCTCCAAGGAAACCTTCAGAAACTTTTCTAAAAACCTTCACAAAACAGGCATTTTTTTTAAACATCCCTCTGTGTAACTGGTTCGAGAAACCTGGTTGAAGTTACAGATCTTGAGACTATACAAATTAGACTCTGAGCTTTTGAAAACACAGGCAACAATTGTGTTTTGGTTTTGTTCCTTTCAATGAGATCTTTGCACATGTGCAACTGGTGGTGGTGGGGGAAGAGGATTTACTTTAACAGCTGGAAAGAGGAGGGGAAGAATTGGAGGGAGGAAAGACTTCTGATTCTGTTATTAGGAAGAAATACCAGCCATATGTCAGGTAAGATTCATTAAAGCTGCTATGAAGACAGTTACTGTTTTGAAGAGAATAACTCATTTCTGATTTGTCTTTTGCACAAACTGCCTGTGATTTAGATAGATCCTGTCAGAGCAGTGGGATGGACTGGATGACCTCCAAACAGCTCTTCTCTTTTGTAATATGATAGACTGTTGCTGGCATGAGGAGTGGTAGAATTGCATGTAAAGAAATAACTGCCTTGATGATGAAAATTTGCCACAGTGGCACCTAGATGGATAAAATAGAGAGCAGGTAGCTATTCAGAAGTCCAGACAGCGCAGCCCTTGCCTCCCCAGTATGATCATTGTTTGCCTCTGCCGTTAACATGAACGTAATTCAGAGCTAGAGGATCTTTGGTGTTTAAGCCTGGGTATCCCTGTGCACTGCCAGAAGCTACAGCAAATCTACAGTACGGCACTAGGTTTGCACTGTGCTTGAACTAATCAGGAGAAAATGTCTATGGATTTCACTTAGATTTCTGTTAGCTCAGGTGTTCTGAGGGTTGAAAGAGAATTTTTATAGGAGGAGAAAAGCCACAGGAGGTAAAAAAGCCCTTATTCATATTGGCAAGAGAAAGAAGAGATTACTTCTGGATTCTTTTTAAAGGTAATCGCTTAAATCTACTTCCAAGGCTTTGGCTGCTTGAAGTCATCCCAACAGGGAAGGGTTAGGCCACACAGGCCAGGAGAAGATTGAATGTTAAATGCAGATTAACAGTTGTGTACACCTCTGCATTTGATCACCTAGAATTTGCAACGTTGTAGAAGCACCTCTGTGAGGTACTTTCCCTGATGTGGAGGGACCTTGCTGTAAGTGGGAGAAATCTATCTGGTTTTCAGAACCAGAGGTTCAAAGTTCCTATGTTCCCCTTTCCCGTCTATGAAATAGTCACAGAGAGATGGAAATACTTAAATGCAGTTGTTAGTTTGTTTTAAAAGGAAACTGGTACCAGGACCTCCTGTTTATGCCTAGTAGCTTATATAGTCCAGTACACAGACGGATAAAAAGATCATTTAGCAATAGTATACTTTTAAATGTAGTTGTAAGACTTAATTTTCTTTTAAATGCACTTAATTACAATTCTCATAGAATGTGATAGACTGTGTTCATTCTCTGCTTACCATCCCGATATCCAGGTCTGCCTTGCACACGTGCAAAGACAAAAATGTTTGAGGACAGCCCTTGAAAGAAAACCATTGTAGATCAAATATTTTACTAAAATATCCTGCATACCCAAACATATTATTACGTTAGGGGAAACTATTGGAAAGCTAGGACTGGGAAAGAAGTAATACCGTCATTAGTTGAAGAAGAACATATACCTTATTTTCTCATGTTAAACAGTCTGTGTTTCAAAGTTTCTCACACACATGCTTATAGAAGATGGGTGAATGACAAAAAGTGTTGTGGAATACCACAAAGGACACGTTACAATAGTACTAGTAATTAAGTTTTGAAAGTGTGTTTTATTTCATTTTAGATGTGAGAAACTAAGAGAGGAAACTCTAGAAGGTTTATATTGGGAAATACCTTCGGTGAAGGAGAATCTGCATTTGACACAGTATGTTGTCCTTTTTTTTGTTTTCCTCATGAAGAGTAGAGAAAAAAATTTTGACTTAGCAGCATTCAAAATGAATAAAAGAGACTTCAAATTAATGATGTAAATTTATTTCAGATCCTAGTCAGTAAACCTTTTACGTATAATTCATCGTATTACACTTGTTCATAGTTAACAATTGCAGTAGTTGTATTTTAATTTAAAATGATAAAAAGAAGTTGAGATTTGACGTTTTGGAGACTGAGGTTATCACTACCTTTTGTGTGAATGCACATACAAGCATTGGGAATTCACCAAGAAGTTTTATTTCTCATTTCTGTCATTTGGTATTTCATTAATGATTGGGAAAATACATGAACACTCCACCTGCTTTTCATGTCAGATATTTTCCAATAAAGATGTCAAATAAATGGCTTTGAAATAACAGGTGTAAAGTCAATGAATAGGAGAAGCAACTGGACATCAGGAAAAATATATTGGAAGTAATGTCAGGAAAAAAAAAACAGCAGAGAGAAAGGTGCCAGCGTTGATAATACACACAGTGATTATTATGAAAATAATGAATTGTGCTTCTGTTTTTAGGGTTCATTAAAAACACCTGGAGCATAGAGCCTCTGTTGTACTTTTCTTCAGATACGTCACTTGACACATCAGCGCTGTATTTTGCAGGGCTGTAGTCCTGCACTCTTACGGTCTGTTGGCACTGGCAAGGTTTCTGAGTGAGCTGCTTGTATATGCCACCCTCTGCCCTCCATGAATGGCACTACATGTGGTAGACCTTAACCTCCACGTGCTCTCAGATGTCTTTATCCATAGCACACATGATTCCAGCAAAGGCTCCAAATGGGCTACTCTAAATAATCAACTTCTTAAAATAAAACAAATGGACTCCAGTGAAGAGTCGGGTGATGCTAGCATCATCCTTGTACACACTCACTTTGACTTTGGGAAAAATGAGCTAAAAAAGAAAAAAAGATGTATTGCTATTCAGTAACCCCAAATTCTTCCCCATCTTGCACCTCAAACACAAAATAGACAATAAACGTCAAACAAATGGCCTGACAGCTAGCAGTGTTTGGTTAGTTTATGAGGTATGATGAGCTGTCATGTGGACCAGTGGATGTCCTTCAAGGTACTGTTGTTGCTAATAAAGCAGTAAGTGTGGTGTCTTGTCCTAGGGCTTAAGTGTCATCACGTGCTGTGGATCATACTTGTCTCAGACCTTTTAAAGTGAGATGCCCAAATCAATGCTGCTCTTCTCTCTCTCATCTGGGATTTTTAAATTATATTGCTTATTATCTTTAATATGTATCCAGCTAACAATTTCATTCAATGGAGGGACTGTGTCTTGTAACGCTGCAGCTGTTTACAACCCAGGTTTCATGGTGCAGAAGTATGCTATGGCAGTTGTGAAGTTCCTGCACTTGCTTCTGGGGCCCCTCACCTGCCTTTTACTTCCCCCCTCCCCTTTTTTTTTTCCCAATGCCTAAACAATTATTTATACATCTAGTATGTGGTGTACTCTTACACTTTTGTCTGATGTTTTGAAGAGTATATCCAGAAAATGTTATTTCCTGATTGTATTAGCTGTGGCACAGTGGAACAGTATTTGTACTCCCAAGGTTGGCGTGGGCCCATGGCAGCAAATGGTGTGTGAGCACTTTCTGTGAAGAGTGGCTTTCTGTAAATGAAGCTGTGAATCTTTCACGCCTGTGGACACACACAAAATGCCAGGTATTGAGCGTAGTTGTTGGTGTTTGCTAATCGGTGTGTGTGGCCACCTATGTTATTTTCTCACGGAGGTTCATTTTGATTTCCACCTATTTTAGTTCATCAAGTCTCTTTCCTTGTAGGATTTTGGATTCTTTGTAACGAGCATGTTTGAACACTGTCCACTTTCCACTGTGTTTATGAGCCAGGTGCCTTTTCTTGGTCAGTAAACATTACCAAAGTTTAGTTCTCCACTGTCCGTTCATCATTCTCTGAGGAATTTGGTTCTGAACAAAATCTGTCTGTCATCAGGGTTTGTAAAATTCCTGATATAAATTATTTGCTCTTTAACTTTATATTTGCTGTGCTTTTACTTTGTGCTTGTTTTCTGTTTGAATCATTATTGATATGCTTCCTGTTTTTCTGCGTTGAGAGCATTATTTGGAGCAAATTTCCTTGACGAGAGTGCTTTGCCTGAATTAAAAGGAAATACTTGAAATAGCAAATTCTTTAGAACAAGCCTCTCTAAAGATAACAGTTCCCAAATCCCAGTCTCCAGTCCCTCATATCATAGAATGGTTCAGGTTGGAAGGGACCTTAGAGATCTTCTAGTTATCTTATTTTCCATGTGCTTTAACAGACCTTTCAGGAGGATCTGCTGCATGATCTTGCTGGGCACAGAGGTCAAACTGACTGGCCTGTAGATCCCCATGTCTTTCTTTTTTCCCTTTTTAAAAATGGGGGTTATGTTCTCCCTTTTCCATGCACTGGGAACTTTACCAGACCGCCACGACTTCTCAAATATGATGGCTAGTGGCTTGACAACTTCGTCTGCCAGTTCTGTCAGGACCCGTGGATGAATCTCATCAGGTCCTATGGACTTGTGCACCTTAAGGCTGAATGTAAAGAACAAAGTATTGCTCGATTTTGTTTTTTCTTCATTTGTTTTGTTTTACTTTCATCTAAAAATGGAAATGTCTTCCTTTTCTTTGGGTTGTATTCATAACAACTGAGGACGTTAGTTAATTCAGACTTATGCTGAAGGGATCAAATCAAGGTGTATATGGAAAGGAGAAGAATTTCTTTAGGTCAGAGATGAAAATAGTGTTTTTTGACTTGCAGTCTAAGGACAGGAAAGAAAGTTTCCAGGCATCTGTGTGGAGTACCACCTCAAAAGCATATTCAGTGCAAGGAAAGCCTTGAAGGAATTGGAAAGGTGACTTAAGACATATCCGTTTGTTTTTTTTTTAAAAAAAAAAAAGGTTTTTTTGGATGTTGGAAAATGGTAATCTCTAAAGCAAATGAAACAGAAGCAAACTTCAGCCCTGTACATTCAGAGAGAACAAGGGGAGCAACAGCGAAGTCAGAAATGGGTGGAGGTAAATGCAATTGGAAATGCCCAAAACGCAACACATTTCATAGACACTTCTGTATCTGTTGATCTACTGTATTTGGACTTCAGACTTCAGAAAGTACTTAGTATGTTCTCACATGAGGAATTCTTAATAAAACTGCAAAAGAACGATTAAGTTGAGTATTGTTCAGGGAGTATGAAACTGGCTGAAGCAGTGATAGTGATGTGACAGGAAGCGAACTTCCAGAGGTGAGAGAGATTATTTGAAAGTACTAAAAATAGTCCATTTACTGTGGAAATTATTTGCAGGTTATCACAGAAATGAACTTTTGCAAACAGCCTTTCAGGAGGGACTGGGGAAAGCATAGGAACAGGCAATGTTCTTGTGTGTTAATATATAGCTTGATAAATTTAGGAAGTGTTTAACCGATGAATGGTGAGTAGTGGCAGGAGACTGCACAGGGAGTCCTGAGAGGTCTATTCCAGTCCTTATTCCCTGCCTGTCCACTTTGGGATGATGCATTGGCTGTTCCCATTTACAGGCACTTGGCAGTCTTTTACGCTCTGTCACGTACAGTGCCTTACCCTGAAAACAGCAGGAAAAATGGAGGCAATGTGCCTTATCTTTGCTGATTAGCGGATTTGGATATTGCAGTACTGCTAATTAGTTCAATACTAAGGCATGATAGGAGCAAAGATGATGTTCTTCTGATGTTGAATTGGAAATATATGTAAAAGATGACAATTCTTTTGATTAAAAAAAAAAAAACCAACCAAACAAAAATAAACCAAACAAAAAAACCAAAACAAGACAATCACTACCTCAAAAGAAAAAAAATCCTGTTACATTTAGAATACACTTTTCCCTGTATCCAAATAGGCTTTTATTCATTTCAGGAACATTTTGATTCAGAGAATACAAAACTTCCAAAACCAAGATGACAATATAGGTCTCAACTCAATTTCCATGGAAATTAATGGAAAAATTTCTGGGAACATTTTGTCAAGTCCTAGAAAAGTGAAAATGATAAGATAAAATAGGGCAATTCAATAGTCCCACTGGGGGAAGATCATAATCTCTGTAAAGATAAAGGTGTTCATTTTCATTTAGATTTGTTTTATGAAATGCACTGAATATGTTTCTTACTTGGTGTCATATGTGATATTGGGCTACTGAGCAAGAGCTTCATCCAGCTGCTGATACAGTTCAGAAAATTCACAGGTATTCTGTTTTACGAAAAAGGAATCATAGACTATATTTTTCCTTTTCTACAAATATAGAGAATAGAAAAGTGGCATACATGAATATTTTGTGTACATACTGAACCATTTTTTTTAGGCTACAATAAAAGAACTATATTATAGGCTCACTGTGTGCCATAGATAACGTGTTACTATAGGATCTATGTCTTTCTCAGTAGGACATTTTTCTCCTCAGTATTGGCCGCATGCCAGTATCTCCTCTTATCAAAAGGTCATTATTCCTATATAGAGGTGCAAGATGGAGCTTAGGGTAGAGAAGATTGAGCAGCCTTGTCTTTTACTGTCCTCTAAACCGGAAAAAACCGAGCTGCAGCCTGTCCCTTTGGGTTGTGTTCCCTACAGAGGTGTGCAGCCGTCCACAGCAGTGCTGGGCATGGCTTCCTTCTCTTACTGGGTTTCTTTTTTAGCCATCTGTTCTGAGAAAAATACACAATTGCTTGTAGGTTAGTTCATTTCAAAACCTCAACATATGACCTGTTGTTTTTTAGTCAGTTGCTTTTTCTAAAAGCATTCACGTTAATCTGACCCTCCTCCTCCAGGATTTGGTTCATGTCAGTATGATTTCCACTTGATCTCCATTTTTTGCCTTGCCTTGGGGCCAGCTCCTAATCTTTTGTTATATGACCCATTCTACAAACCTCTCAATACTTGAGCTTGTCCTTTGCTGCACTTTTAAGGTATTTGCAATGTTCTTTTGATCATTGTAGTTTTTAGTAGGCTAAAA
Organism: Burhinus bistriatus; assembly: GCA_013397275.1. Classification (NCBI taxonomy): domain Eukaryota; kingdom Metazoa; phylum Chordata; class Aves; order Charadriiformes; family Burhinidae; genus Burhinus; species Burhinus bistriatus. The sequence continues at coordinate 494,433 of VYXH01005817.1, read as the reverse complement.
TATTACGTTATTGACACACCTTCTCCTGCTGGGAGAAGTCAAACATGGCAGTTATTTGGGAAAACTAGAGACTCCAATTAGGTATACGCTGTGAACGCTGTTTTCTCTCCATTTATCTTCGCTACTTGACACTAAATTTATAATCCAGATTTTGTTCCTACTTCTGCTGTTTTACTGCAGTACAGTTAAATTGGAGAAGGATTTTCTCGTCTTCCATGTGTTAACAGCTCTGAGAAGATTTAAAGGGAAGTTTTCCCTTGCACAGTTGTTCTCATTCATGCCTTTATATTAATCATTGCTATGGTTTTTCATTATCTTTTGTTTGCTCTTTGGTGTGGTCTCTATCCCACTCTCTGCAAGGATCACTTGTTTTTACTGTTAGGGGGATCCTTACAGAATTAGGTATGTGTAAGTTGTCTCATTATATGGTCCTAAGCTTTACTGACGTCTGGGATTCCTTTGCTCCCTATCAGATTTCTCATGAGAAATAATTTTTGCAAGTCACTGTGTGTGATGTAATGTTGCTTTAGATTTACGTAAACTTTTTGAATTCTTGTATTATGACACTAGACTTTCTGATGATCTTTCATGTGGTGTATGAAAAATGTATATTCAGTAAGGCACAAAATTACTCAAGGTCAGTTATAGAGTGTGTTAGCCTGGGATGTTAGCTACATTTCACATTATAACATTTAAAATAGCATATGTAAAGACTACATTTAATAGTATGTACTTTTGTACATTATAAAGTCATTGGGGTGTTTTACAGGAATTGGGGCACTCTAATACAAAGTTGATTTTCTGTCGAGGGAAAAGATTTAATGTGTGTTACATTGTGTCCTTTATTCCTTCATTGTTTACATGAGCAATGGCAGTCTTTTACCTAGAGGAAGAAACTATTTGGTCAAGGTACTTCATAAAGTTTGAGAGTTCTGGGTATGTGGTACGCCTTTTATTTATGATAGACATCAGATTAGCTAACTTTGTTTGAATCTTTCTTTTTTGTGACTGTCTCCCCATTAATCACGTAATTTTTGGGAGAGGTGAAAATTAATTCTTAGAGTGACTGTCCGTTGAAGGTAGTAGTTATAAAAAACCTACTCAGCTTGTTTTCCTCAGTCATGGGAGTTACCTTGTCTTTTTCTTGTTGACTGTCTGCAATTAAAACTAAAATGGACAACTGAGAGCTCTATTTGCAGGTCAGACAAATGAACTGCCTCCCCTGGGGACACTGTGGTTTTAGTTGAATAATAACTGCTATCGAGGTTATTAAAGATTAGAGGTTTTTTGTATAACTGAGTTTTGCAACTCATATGCTAGCAGTGGATTGTGCCTACTTTGCTGAATTGTAGATTGTAGACTATTTGCTTAATTTCATATGTCTGAAGTTTATACAGGTTTGTGAAATTTATTTAGTTACTTTAAAAATATATATATAGAGAGAAAATGGCAAGAGGAAAATAAACTTGACTGCTGTTTAGCTTTTGCCGCCTCTCAGGACCTTTCTCTTACCTATGTGTTTGGCATTTTTAGAGCTGTTTTCTCTGTACTGCGTTCATGTCCTCACTTTGTGTGCCCTCTGTGACTGTTCTGTTAGAGGATGATGTTGGAAAATGCCTAGGCCAAAGTCATATTCTCTTCTTCCTTTTCTGGAGCGAATGTTTTCATATAGCATAGAAAATGAGGCTAAGATGCGTTGGATACTTTATTTTGTAAGAAAAGGCAAGTAAACAGGCAGTTTCCAGTATCATGATTTGCTGTTACAGAAGGCAGGAACCCAACTGATCAGAAATTTATTATAAAAAGGACATTTGAGCTGACTCATTAGGATAAGCCTAAGCTACGTGAAAGCATGTGTTTCGTAGCAGTTGATTTAGAAGCTTCAGAATCCTTTTGGAAGACTCTGGTGTGCTAGTATTCATGCAAAGCTATGTAATAAATCAAGGACAAAAATATTTAGATTAGTTTCACAAACTCACTCTTCACAGAAAGCAAGTTCTTTGAAGAAAGCTGTTCTTTTATGCACTTAAGTAGCTATAACATTAATCATTATGTCATTAATATTATTACATTAATAATTTTTATCATAATTTTATCCTTTTTAATCTCTGCTACAAGATGGAAGAATTAAAAACAGTCAGACTCAGTTTTCTAATATATCTTCAGAGATGGTTGATTCTTAGATGATGTGCAGAAGTCAGTTCTGTCAATTAATTAATACCAGATTTGTGAGCAAGTTTAGTAGTCTCTTCATTCTCAGTTTACCAGTGTTGCGTTTTTCCATGTTGCAATTCTTTTTAATTTAGGCCCTTGCCTTTTCTTTTTCTGTCAAGTGTTCCACAGTGGAAGATTAAAATTGTAGTTTGCATACTGTTGACTGGACAGTGAACTTGGATATCTTCAGGTCCTCTAGCTGCTGTCATGGTATTAGCTGGGTTGAATTACCCTGAGGTTGGCTATGGTATCTTTACAGAGCTGTAGCTTTTGTATTTGGAGGATATTGGAGGGCTCAATTAGAGCCAGGGAGAATCTCTACCCCTTATTGGATGCGGAGGGGAAGATTGTCAAGAAGAATGAGAAGGCTGAGGTACTTAATGCCTTCTTTGCCTCAGTCTTTAATAGTAAGACCAGTCATCCGCAGGGTATTCAGCCCCCTGAGCTGGAAGACAGGGATGGTGAGCAGAATAAATCCCCCGTAATCCAACAGGAAGCAGTTAGTGACCTGCTACGCCAACTGGACAGCCACAAGTCTATGGGCCCAGATGCGATCCACC
>VYXH01005817.1:400039-491137 GCA_013397275.1 Burhinus bistriatus | reverse complement strand
AGAAGGGCAACAAAGCTGGTGAGGGGTTTGGAGAACATGTCTTCTGAGGAGTGGCTGAGGGAATTAGGATTGTTTAGCCTGGAGAAGAGAAGGTTGAGGGGAGACCTTATTGCTCTCTACAACTACCTGAAAGGAGGTTGTAGAGATGTGGGAGTTGGTCTCTTCTCCCAAGTAACTAGCGATAGGACAAGAGGAAACGGGTTCAAGTTGCGCCAGGGGAGGTTTAGGCTGGACATTAGGTAAAATTTTTTCACGGAAAGTGTTACCAAACATTGGACCAGGCTGCCCAGGGAGGTGGTTGAGTCACCATCCCTAGAAGTGTTTAAAAGTCGTGTGGTGTTTGGAGACATGGTTTAGTGGCAGACCTGGTAGAGTAGGATCAATGGTTGGACTGGATGATCTTAAATGTCTTTTCCAACCTAAAAGATTCTATGATTCAAAGAGAAGGGTAAAATAACTGCTGTTCTGCCAGACTCCTCTCTGTGTTGAACAACATGGCTGGAGAAAGTCTGTACATCTGTCTTGAGCTTCTCACAGGGCAAATGTGGCATTTTTAGTGAGCGTGGATCTTCTCCTGACTGATGGTAATTAAGTGGCAGATGGGTTTGTTTATGGGCTTAAAAATGGTTAAATAAAAGCATAGTGTTAAAAGGGTGATGTTATCAAGGACAAAGAGTATAAAATTTAACAGATGTGGGTTTAATTGTGTGGCACCAGCTTAGAGCTTTACTGGAGGACATTTGTAGATAATACTAAGGCAAATGAGTGTATGCATTGTAAGCATATGGGTGTAGAGATAAGGCTCGATTTGCATATTTCTTTCATTTTAGTTTCCTTGTTTTCAAAAGTTGCGTTTGAGGACAAGCACAACACTACTTTTGTATCAGCTAAGTTACTTGCCATTTGGTTTTTTTAAAGTATTTTCATAGAAATAGAAAAGCTGTTTGAGGGATGGAATGACTATTTAAGCAATTGCACTTACAATGATGGTTTTCAGTAGAGATACAACTGTAGCTGAGAGAAAAATCACGTCTGAGTCTGGCTGCTTCCTTTTGTTAGGGCACTGTTCCTTGCAGCAGGGTGCAGTTGGCTGCAACATGCAACTCCAGTTTCCCATTCTATATCCTCCTTATCTTACTAAGCTGTAAGCATTTTTGGGTTGACCACTCGTGTGCAAATTGGCTGCTTGCTATCTGGTGTGTCCCTTGCTCCTGTGTTTGTGTCTCACCAGAAGCAGCGCATGGAGACCTCAGACTTCAAAGCTAAGTCCTCTGGGCTGTGTAGTGGCCAAGGGTCCAACACTTCTGCGGCTCCAAACAAGTTTCCTTTCAAATCGGAGCATTTCCAGCACAGTCAGACCTCCCCAGTTGCTTCCTTTGCCCTTCCTATTTACTACTTATCCTTTCTCTTTACTATCAGCCAGTTTCCTCAGGACCCACATAGTTCACACATATCTTAGTATATTTACTTCCTGGCCATCCAAGAGGAAAATGGAATTTTTCTTTGAAATCAGCGCAGATCCTGTCTTGGGTACAGAAGGTGGCAGATCAGACTTTGCATAATCACAAGGCAGAAAAAGTTGGGACCATGCAATGTATGGCTGCTGTGGAGTGAGGCTGTTGGAAAGCTAAAAAGATGGACAAAGACCAGTTCCCAGAGGAGATGGAATAGGTATGTAGGTTCCATGAGGAGCAAAAATATTTTTATTCCTCACAAATCCGAAGCATTAAATGTGTGTCTGACTGTAAAGCTTAAATTGTTATCATACTATGTTTAAATAGCATGTTTCCTAAATGCATAGCAAGTGCTGCCCTTTGGGAGAGGAAACCAGCAAATGGATGAGTCATTGTCATAAACGGAGTTCTCCGTTTTCATGTTCGATGCAGACTGAAAGCCTCCTTGCAATGTTGCTCAATTTAAAAAGATTACAGAAGAGATGAAGAACAACATTAGCAAAGTTTTGCTTCAAGTTGAGTTCCAGAATTATCTAGATACTTTCATTTACTTGTCTTTGAGCAGTGCCTCCAAAGAAAAGGGATTTTATAGCTGGCAGAAATAAAAGAGGGAGAAGGAAACAAAGCATGAATGTGCTGGATGGCACGGAAGGCATAATTGTCCTTGACACTGTTGCAACTGATGGAAAACAAAAGTTACAAAGGTGGGTCCCAGTTATGCTGGGAGAAATGTGAAGGAAGAGTGTGAAATGAAGCTGTAACTGTGAGCTAAGCTGTTGGAAGTGGTAGCTCTCAGAGACTGACGCCCCACTACAGGGGAAGAAGAGCATGTATTAAAAAGGAAAAAAAGAAAAAGTAATCTATACTTTATAGATGAAGTATACTTTGCTGCGCAGTTATACTTCCTCTTCTGAAGATATACATATCTAACAAAGCTTACAGAGTGTGCCAGGAAAAAAGAAAGATTTGCTACCGGTTTCATATGACGTATGGCCACCTGTCGCTTCTCTGAAAATTTACACGTTAGTTAACAGATAAAACTGTCATGCTTAGCTTTTAACATTAAAAGCATGGTCTTTAGGAAAAGAGCATACTCTCACAAATTGCAGACAGTCTAAGAATAAGATCTCAAGATTTTATGTGATTTGGCATATATAGTAAGTTTAGTTGTCTAATAAACTGTAGCAATTCATCATCTACTTTGAGAGTCTGAAGTTTAGTAGGTAGTCATATAGTATGTCTTTTGGTGCCTAGACTACGCAGGAAAAAACCCCGTGGATTTTGGAGGGGCAAGGGAATTATGGCTTGATTTATTTGGCAACAAAATTGACTATAAAACTATTTTTACTATGCTCAGGGGACCAAGGCATAGAGATGTCATATTGAGTAATAACATCAGGATAATATCAAGGTCTTTGGTCATCTCACTGATTCCACACAGGCGAAGCCTCAGATATAAAACACTTGATACCAGAGGAATAAGACGTTTCATGTGGATAATAAACACCTAGGAAAATTAATGATCTGTCTGGCTAAAAAGATAAGCTCTGGGTCACAGTAAGTGAGAGCACTGGAGGGAGAGCCAGCTACATGCATTTAACTGTTCTAGTGCTGTCCAAAGTATCACTTATTATCAGGTAAAACATGGTTTGTACATAATATACTCCTATATAAGAGCCAGTGCTGCTTCAAAGGAATGCCCTGCAGTCCACTGAGGGCTAATTGCACTGTTAATGAAAAAAGTGCATTCATTTTAAGCGTCCCTTTTCCTTACTATACATTTTAATGCCAAAGTTAGACACGAGGTTTTTATAGCTGGTAGTACCTAGTCTGAATGCATCTGTGGTCAGTAATACACTGAGAATCTACTTACAAAGTGATCAGTAATTGAGATTCCCTGATTTTTGTTTGGCTCCATACTGAGGTGCACAGGATTTTATGACAGAGTCATGGTCATGTTTTGCTCCCAGGCATCTTGTCTGGAGCTATGGGCGCTCTCAGACCCTTGCAGATCAGACCCCCGGTATCCCACTCGCGTGCTGTGTTGGAAGTGTGCAGCGTTTGGAAGCACTACCCCTTAGGATGTAGTGGCCGCAGAACCCATTGCTGTTACTGCCACTAATAAATTTAAAACAGACTTCAACAAAATCTATCCTAAAGAAAAAGGCAAGTCAGATCATGGTTTCACTCAGTTGGGTTTCTTTCTGATTTTTTGTTTGTTTGTTTGAAATGCCTTACTGCCCTGCTTTGCAGCAGGTTTTATGGAACTCTCTCCACTTCCATTGGGGTTGAGTTCAGCAAAGCATTCAAATGCACACTTAACTGCAAGCACACAGTTAAATCCTGCTGAAGACAAAACTGTGAATGAACAAGTAAGCACACGGTGGAGTAGGGAGTACGTGGTGTGCATGCACTGAACACTGTTAAATATCTGCTTAAGTGTTCTGCTAACCTGACAGGATATTTTACACTATAAACGGAGTTAAGTGCAAGGTGGAGGAAGGGCAATTTGCAGTTCTTCCCAGAAAGTGCCTAGTTTTTTCTTCCATGCAAAGAAGATTATATTCACGCTATAGGACACAACACACAAGGGAAGAAAACTGAACCAACTTCTCTGTGGGTACAAAGCACACTGCAGGCAAGCAGCTTTAAATGGTATGTTTTTTCAAGTGGATATGTCAGCTTCTCTGATCCTGAGATGCAAAGTGCAGAAAATGAAACACTGAGATTAGAGGGAGGAGAAAGGAGAGGGAAGGCAGCAGACACTGGGTTTGTGCATGTGATCAGCAGTACCCAGTGCAAAGGAGATTGCTGCTCCTTTTGCACAGCAGATCCACGGCACTTGAGTTAGATGTGGAAGCAATGCAAATATTTAGCTGTTACACTAGCGGCTTTTTCCTCCTATTTCTTAGGGCAACCAAAATTGGTTTAAAAGGCTTTAAATGGCCATGTAGTGGACGTGAGTATGTCTTCTTCAGTAAATATTTTCGATTCATTTTAAAAGAGGAAAAAAATCCCTAAGCAGTTAAAAGCAACCTTCTGAGGCTTGAGGTGAATCAGTGAATGATGAATCAATCCTGTGGAGACACAGCTAAAATAGGGACCCAGCAGAGGAGAGGGAATAAGACAAAACTGGTGTGCGTGCACACTCTCACTCAACATGAAATGTATATGGATTCCTACCCTCAACAAAAATAAAAATGGTCGAACCAAGCTTTAACGTCATGTTGGGTGGGAGAATGCCATAAGCAGTGATTTCTCAGTTCTGAACAGAATTCTAGCTTAGGACTTAGGAAGTTTCAGAATAAAAAAGTAAAAGATAACAAGAGTTGGTTTAGAAATGTAGGAGTGCAACCTGTACTCACTGGCACTTGCACTCTAATTTATGGCATGTATTTTATCAGAAATGTGTGAATTTACATTTTAAGAAAATTTTCCATGAAGTTTGACCATTCTGATATTCCCGATACTGAATTCTGTAGACGGCAAAGTTGTAAACTACTACAGTATTTGCATTTTTAATACCTCATTACATTTTATGAGTTACAGTGAATGCTTTGACATTTTTTATCATTTTATTTGGTCTGTACATGCATAGCTGTAATAGCAAAATCGCAATCTACAGCTATTCTCTCCCAGAGAATCTTTTCAAGAGTAGCCAGTAACTGTTCTCCCAAATCTCTAGTTATAAAATTAATATCAAATTGCTAACAAATGTGTACCATATAAATGATAGAGTGTAGTGGGGTATGAATACAAACAAGTGATGAAGATGCTAACACATATTGTCAATAAACTATTTAAAAAGAAATATTTATAATCAAGCACATACACATACATATAAACATGGGGTTTTTTTTCACAAAACTTAGTAGTACAGAAGTATTCCATTGTCCAGGGAACAGAGAAAATTAAAATTCCCTGAGGAATGGGAGGTGCTCTGCTGTGATTAAATATTTGTGCCTGACAAATTTAGTGCTGCTTACATATGTATTCCTTATTGTGCTGCAATATTACCTTTTCTGCCCAAACTGTATATGTATTGCAGTGTTAGTTTATAAAACAGGAAAAAAAAAAAAAAAATCTGTTTTCTTAATACATGATTTTGAGGAAGTTTTAGTATATAAGGGCTGGAACCAAACTCTCAAAGATTAAGGAAGAGAATACTAGACTGGGTGAATCAAGAAGATACGTAGTAAGCAGGGAGGAAAAGGCAATTTGTGATCCAGAGACCTCCACTGGTATAAGAAAAAAGTAAAACACAGATAGACCTCTGGCAAATTTCCATTCTAGGAACAGCAAATAAGATGGCTTTTGGACAAGGAAAGAGAAATAAGATAGTCTGCCCTATCAAATAAAGCAATCTATTGCTAGCTGTTTTCCACTGGCTTTAACAAAGGAGCAAACTCAAAACCAAAGAGAGTTAATGGAAAGTTCAAGGACATAAGAGGAGGAGGATGCAGGATGCTCATATTTAGTTAAGACAAGTTGATAAGTCAGTCAGTTGTGCGGGACGTATGTGAACTCAACCAGAGGGGTACATGAGAGTTTCTCATCTGATCCTCTTGGCAAGTAACTTGATTTAACAACTGGGGGTTTTTTGTTTAGTTTGTAAGTGCCAGATCGTGGTAAATCATTTTTCACTGTGGAGATTTGCTTGCAGAAAATGTATAAATGCTAATTGGCCTAAGAGTTTACTGAAGTACTTGAAGATGGATTGTTGAGAGTGACTTTCTAGATTGGCTTGAGTAATTCAAATTCTAGCAATGTTCTTCAAAAGTTTCCACAGTGCATAGTCTGCTATTGTTTCATTTATTTGTATTTTTCTAGAAAGCCATTGGTGATTTTTGAGATCATTTAATTCCTTTGTTTATAGGGGAGAAAAAAAGCTTTTGCCATTAGCATTTGATTAATTTTACAGGGATAGAGAAGATAAAGCAAGAAGTAGTACATTATTGTGCAGAACTATAAAAGAGATTGCTCATTTCTTCTGTAGCTTTCCATGGAGTGTGGTAAAAGCGTTGAATCATGATATGAATTAAAAAAAAAGTCTTCCCTCCCCAAAGCTATAGGTATGTACATTTTTTTACCTCTTGTTTTGACTGTGACTCCTGAAACAGCGTTTTCACAAGTAACCACGTCTCAATAGTATATGTAGTTGGTTTGTTAGATCTAAGATTACATGATGGAATAAAGACCTCATTTTTCTTAAAAACCTACTATAGTGGTAATTAAATATACTGTATAGATAAAATTTCAGTTGTGTCTCAAGCCTCCATTCTTTAGTACTTTTAATGCCACACATAAGTAGAACAAGGAGATGGGATTTTTGTTCTAGCTATGATGAGGTGAAATGCCTGAAGGATGAAGGCCATCAGTTCAGTCTGTACTTTCAGACTTGGACCATTTCTAAGCAACATAGATTTCCTTCTTGCAAACTTCTTGACGTTACAGAGGCAGTGGGTAATAATGGTTTAAAAAAGATAGCATGTTATTCAGGTTACTTTAAGTTAAATGAGATGCGTTCATTATGTTATGGTTCACAAATTTAAAAACTAAACCGAATTCTCTTTGAACTAATCCTTCTTCTTGTGCCAGTTATGTACTGCCTTGTGTATCTGTGAATTCTGTTTTCATTCATTTTTCTGTTTTTTAAAACAAAACAATTAAGAAAGACTCACTTGAAATTACGTACAAAGAAATGAACTGTAAATCTTTGATATTACAGTAAATTAAGAATATTACCGAATGGCCACGTTAGACAGTTTTTATACAGCTATATTTATGTGGTTGTTGCAGAGACTGCAACTGCCACTGGAAGAAGGATTTTGAAATTCTGATTTGTTTCTTTAGACTGGAAGTGATGCTTTACATAGGATGGTTGAGTTCTCCCAAGAGATTCCTGCAGTTAGCAAGGTCAAGGAGATCTTTCCAGTTGAGAAAAGCAGTAATCTTCAGTGTGTCTGCACAGTATATTCAGGAAAATGCAGATCCCTCTGCTTAAAATTCGTCAGATTTCAAAGTGCTTTGAATCTGAAAGGGAGTAGCTACATCTTCAGCTAGTTTAAATCACTGAATAGGCACTCAACTCAGTCCAGCTTTGTTGATTTTACATGAGGGAACCTTTGCAATTCCTCATATTATAGTAATCTAGTTCCAGAGGAAAATCATGTTTTAAACAGACTAGGTAGAGAATAATCAATTGCTCACTAGCGTGCTTTGAACTTGCTGTATTAGAGTACGGATAGCCTACTGGGGCACAGAGCAAAAGAAGTTATCTAGTATTTTCTGCTGTTTATTATCCATTAGTAGTCACAGGTTAGGGTCAGTAGTGCACAGACACAGATCTGAGAAACTCAAAAGAGTTTACAGTTTAAGACCAGAGATGAGAGGTGAATTCAAGAAATTTTAGGATGGTGTTCATTGCTGTGATAGGGAGTGGTCTCAGCAGCTGGCACCTGCCTGATGGTGTTTGCAGACTCCCTGGCAACGGAGACTTTTAGGAGAGTTTTGATCTCTCAGACTCTATACTAAATGTCACTGTGAAGAAGCCTATATTGCCAAATTGTTCATGATGTACTTTCCAGTGTTTTCAGTTTTTAGGTCCGGCAGAAGCTTTTGTGAAACTTGAGTTAATTTCAAATACATTGTTTCTAATTTGGTACTATAGAGTTGGTATTAATACTTCATGTGCTACATGATAAAGATCTTTAGTTACTGTAATTTGACTGATGGCATGCACATTAGGCAGAGGTGCAGCTTTTTGGAGACTCTATTAATTTTCAGTAGGTAGTATTTTCAATATTTATGTCTCTGCAGAAATAAATCATACCACTTTATTCAGCAGAACCTCAGTGTGAAGTCAGTCTCACAAACAGCAGCAGCAAAACAAATGCATCATGCGTAGAGACCTCGAGCAATGGAAGCAACAGCAAAACTGCACAGCTTTAGACAGAATCCAGCCCTGAGATTGAATGGGTTTGTGTAATGCGTAAATGTTGCTCTAGATTTTTGTTAGCCTCAGTCAAGTTCTTGGGATTTTTCTTTCCTTCCATGGTTTCCTTAGAGGCTCCAATTTTTTTTTCACTTGCACAGTCACTCGGTGAACGTGCCATATTTCATTTCAACAGGAAAAAACAGTATTTTGTTTGGGTGTGTCAGCCTTGCATACATGATTAGCTTGAGCTTTTCTAGTAAATACAAAAGATGATTGAAGTCTAAAAGCTGTTGTCCCATATGATTTCCTTGTTGCCCAGGGAAAATACCATTGTTTGAAAGAACAGCAAGAAGTTATATGTACTATCAAACACAGTTCCCAGTTCTAAAGTTTATTAAACTTGGATTTACAACACTATAATCTTGAGAAATCGTTTCTCATCCTCACTGAGCATACATCTGTATTATCTTGCAGAGGTGTGTGATTACAGCTTGCACAGGCAAGCATTTACGCTTCTCGCAGAATAACCTGCAACTGTAAGAATTTCAGGCAGGCTGAACTTGAAGCTTGCTGTTACAGCTGTTATCAGCCTTAGGGTCAACAGCAGCAAATTCAAACCTACTTCTAACATCTACTTGCATTGTGGACTTCTGTGCAGGCATTCTAAAACTGCAGTAAGGTAGGATCGTAACCTCTGATGCATAAGCAGGCTGGGATCCTTTCCTTGTAGCAGGACCTTATCTATGGTGCTGGACTGTCAGAGATAGGTAGTTGCTGGGGTGTTCCGGTCTTACGCAGACCCCCAGCAGAATGGGACATTTATTTCTGTTCTTACTTCAAGAGGGGACTCGGTTACTTTCCAGGCCATTTTGAGGGATAGTACACATCACTTGGTACTTTATTGGCGGAGGGAACTGCTTACGTTACTGGCAGTGAACTTCATGTACAAGAACACCTGACTTGCACATCTCTCCTTTAAAATATGCCTTTGGATTGTCTAAAAAATAGCTAGTATGTGTCGAGCAAAGAACCTTACAGTGAAGAGATTAACAGAGAGGTGAAGCAGTCTCCATCGGTCACAGCATGTTTTGCTTCCAAATCTCACCCTTATACTGTAGTGCAGGGTGGGGCTTATGCTTGTTTTCTGCTATTGTCTAAGCAAAGGCTGAAACATCCTATCCAGACTTGTTAGTTTAGTCAAAGTTAAGTTTCCCATCAGCAAAAAATTTTCTTTGCTTTCAGCATTCAAGCAGTGGAGCAGTGGTGTCTGTGAGTGCTGCCCATGAAGCAGCCAGAAACTTCACTGCTCACCTGAGCAGTGTTGGCAGCTGCTGGGTTTTTCCCCTGCAATTTTGGTTTCTTTCAAGTTGATAGTCCTTAATTCCTAATGTAATTCTCAGTTTGCATGTCTGCTTATTCCAGCACTCGTATGGTTATTCCCAGCAAACTGATTTACTGGGAGTAAAGGAGTTTGCTTCAGCTTGGCACAGGATTACTTCAAGCAATCTCAGAATTCTTTTTGTCCTGTTTAAATATTTCTTTTTTAAGTAATAGACCCACTTCCAGCAAGTTGGCTCACTGTTTTCTCTAACAGTGAGTTAGAGTTTCTCTAACAGACTGTCGTTTCTTCTTCTCTAATTTACATGTATTTAAATTAAAAATTGGATTCATTCTTTTTAGAGCATTTCAAAGATATACACTACAATTACGGGGGAAGTATGTGTAACATTTTTAATTGGCTACAAAACTGAAATTCTAGTCTTTCAAAACAGATAAAACCCTTGAAAACATGACCCATAAAGGTTTAAAAACAAGAACATAAAGCAATAAAAGTGTATAATTGAATAAACAACACTTAGAAAATAATTTCGCATTTGAGCAGGGTATTGTAATTTTTAAAGACTGGAGAGATTGGTCCTAGATGGTGTTTTGCGTACACTAAGTAAATCTTTCTCTCTTACTTAGGAAATACTGAGACCTGCTCTTTATGAGATGTCCAAGCTCGTAATTGAGCTATAGTCACTTCCCTATTGTTTGCAGGTCGGAGGCCTGAGCCCCCTAGGCTTCCTGGGCTTCTGATGGAGTGAACTAAGATCCTTCAGAGCATTGTTCAAGGTGAGAACCTGACATACTACGGTGGGATTAGTGTTACTGGCTGAAAAGCAGCAGGACAAGATTGTTTAGATGGAGGATCATGTTTTATCTGGTTCTTCAACATATTTCTATTGCGGTGTATTGAGGGTGGTAATTCCTCTTGCCATCGCTTTGTAGTGTCTCCATTCCTCGAGGTAGTTGGAGCAGCTGAGTATGCACTGATGATGATGAGGAGACATTGAGTAGAGTATGACCCGCATAATGTGAACCATAAGAACCAGGAGCCAAGTGAGCTCTTACATGGGAAAGAAGAAGGTGAGCAGCATTTCTGGGCTCCAAGAAGAGCAGGCCAGATGACTCTGGCGCCTGTCAGACAGCAGGATGTTAAAGCACCTTGCTGCTTTTTTCAGTGGTGCTTGGATTTCTCAGGTGGCATATGATCTGTATAAAACGTTGCACAGGGCATACAATGATCATCCAAGAGAGAGCTCTCTCTGTTTGCCTTTGAAATGCTACGAGCTGGTTAATCTGAAAAAGTGATACTTGTGATTATAACCACGGCACACAGAAAAATCCTAATCTAATTATATGAAGTACAGAAAAAAACCCGTAGCTCTGAGTTATTGAATTATGGTTTAAATCTGCAACACTCAAAGAATCAAGCCTTGAAGCGCAAAACTTGCCATGATAAGTTAAAAGTAGAACTGAAATTACAGAAGGTCAGAGGCAATGCAATCTCTTGCGGTTTTTTTTACGCACCATCTACTTTCCTTGATACATAGTCCATGCTTTCGAATTAGTTTTCCCCATGCCACTTTTTAAAGAGAAGTTTATTTTCTGATTATGAAATTAAGTTTGAAGCATTTGCTGCTTGCTAATGAGATGAAACTTGTTTTACCTTTCCCCTCCTGGTGAGTGTACATAGCCAGAGGCTTTGTGAAGTGTCAATAGACTCAGTTATTAATTTCAGCAAATTTAGAATTCAACAGCTTCAGAGTGGTGATATGCTGAGGTAAAAGCCTTTACTAAATTATGAGGAATTTAATTGTATTAAGTTCTCACCTCATTAGATATGTTTGAGAATTAGCCAGAAGTAAATGCTGTTTTCCTGGTTTCATAGTACATGTAGTGGTTAGCTTGGTATAAGGGTTTTAATATTTTAATTAGAACATATATATATTTTTATACTTCTTTAGTGAAATGATTTAGATTGTGCTTGTTCGAAGTTTCTCTTTGCATTCTTAGGTTTATGCTAGAGCTGTGTAAAAAAAAAAAATTTATACTCACTAGCATTAATTTTTATTTTTATCTGTAATGGATGTTCATATTAAAGAAGGGACTATAAATGCTCCAACACCTAGTTACAAGTGCTGCTTTTCATTTTCCAAGTTAACACCTAGGAACCTTGATGGATTGGTTTTGTCTGCAGAGAGCAGGGAGAAAGGTTCACTAGTTATTAAGGACTGGAATCCTTTCTCATACCGAATAAGTAGTTGTTCATTCTTTCATCCCCACATGGCCCCAAGAATTTTGGCCTGCTCTCATCATTGTGCTATATCTTTCTTTTGACTGAGAAAACACACTCCTTGAACACCTGAAATCTTGAAGGTGACACAGGTAAGTCACCTCCTGTGCAGCAGCCCCATTGTTCGCATCAGAACATGTAGTTCAAGTTACTACAAACTAACAGATGAAAGTCAGCAGGGGCAGGAGCTCACTCCGTGGGACAGTTGATAGGAAGAGGGCTTAGATGAATGTATCCTATGGAGATGCTTAGGAAGGGGGCTGGGTCAGGCAGTACAACAGGAGAACATTCTGCTATCTACAAACTCTTAACAAGATCCATGAGAAAGGTGATGAAGTCCCATAAATTGCTTGGAGTCAGGCTTGAAGTGGAAGGGTTGAGAGCAGCTTTGCTGGATAGCTCAAGATACGTGAGCAGAAGTAATTATGGGATTTGTAGAGTTTACTGGAAGATAATTCCTATGTGACTTAATAAAGTTGCAGCAAATTAAGTTATATGTTACTCTGTCATCCACAGAACAGTAACATCATTCACCTGTTTGAGGAAGGTAGAGTAGGCTTACATAATGTGTCATTGTTTTTCTTCCCATGATATTCCATTTATCATGGGAAATCTTGCAGTATTAGTGCCCCCATCCCTTTATGTACACTTTTTATTGCTGTTTAGTTCATTTATAGGTGGGGATTAAAGCTCTGCTATAAATAATAATACACTTTTCAGGATTCTCTCAGCAGGGCTTTGTGTATGACCGGTTAAAGATGTGAACACGCTCCTTTTGCTTCTAAGCCAGCTCAATGGTAACTATGAAGGTAGCTCTTGCAGTTACACTTAGGGCTTTTAAGTTCGTGAATTGCTGGATTGGCCAGTGTGTCTGGCAGCAGCCCTTGCCTTGGAGGGGTATGGCCAGAGTTGTCATCTTTTTCCATCTGGTGGAAGCTGAAAATACAAAGAAAATGTGCATTTTCAAAGAGAAGCATGGAATAGAGGCTCTCATGTTGTTGCTGGTTTTCTCTGGTGTTTCCTGACTGTATCCTTCTTCCATTGGCAGAGACATTCAAGGCACTAAATCCGTCCAAAGGATTTTCTTTCTCTCTCTCTCTTTGACAGAGTGTTCAAGCATTTGACATAATTCCTGTTCTTGATCAGTCTTTCTGGAACATTAGTGATGCATTGATGTATCGTGGCTTTATTTTGCCTAGTGGCTTTGCCTGGCTGTTTTCCTGGTGTGATAAGTGAGAAATGTGGATATAAGCTTCGTAGGGGAGTATGAACGGTGGTTGGTTCTTGGAAGATCTGTCAACCATAAGCGAAAATCCTATTGCCTTTTATTAGAGTCCAGACCTCGTAGGCTTATTAATTTCTTAACCATGTTTGTAGCTTAGTTAACTTTACAGCTTCTTTAAATTTATCTTGTCAGAACTGTGATAAGATTGATGGTCTGTTGGGGTGCTTACCCACTTTTCCACCAGCTGGGAGGCTTTCTTTTTTCTTCTTAACATCTCTTGTCTTCACTACTGAAATTAGTACTACACAGGAAATACAGGAAAGGGCAGAGATGTTCCTTTGTGAGCATTCCTCTGGACAGCAAAAGATGTATAGCAAAAGGGGATAGTATCCAGGTTGCAAGACTTAAGCCGTGCAATAGAGACTTTGATATCAGTGTGAGTGAAAGGATAATAATGATACCAGGATTTCTGGGCTAATGTGAAGTCTGTGGATCTGCCGATGACACCAAGCTTTGTGGCGCAGTCGATGCACCGGAGGGGAGGGATTCCATCCAGAGGGACCTGGACAGGCTTGAGAGGTGGGCCCATGCCAACCTCGTGAAGTTTAATAAGGCCAAGTGCAAGGTCCTGAACGTGGGTCAAGGCAATCCCATGCACAAATATAGGCTGCGTGGAGAGTGGATTGAGAGCAGCCCTGCGGAGAGGGGCTTGGGGCTGTTGGTAGATGAGAAGCTCAACATGAGCCGACAATGTGCACTTGCAGCCCAGAAGGCCAACCACATCCTGGGCTGCATCAAAAGCAATGTGGCCAGCAGGGCGAGGGAGGGGATTCTGCCCCTCTGCTCCGCTCTGGTGAGACCCCACCTGGAGTACTGTGTCCAGCTCTGGAACCCCCGGCATAAGAAGGACATGGACCTGTTGGAGCGGGTCCAGAAGAGGCCACGAAGCTGGTCAGAGGATTAGAGCAGCTCTTCTATGAGGACAGACTGGGAGAGTTGGGGTTGTTCAGCCTGGAGAAGAGAAGGCTCCAGGGAGACCTTAGAGCAGCCTTCCAGTATCTGAAGGGGACCTACAAGAAAGCTGGAGGAGGGACTTTTTACAAGGGCATGTAGTGATAGGACAAGGGTGATGGCTTCAAACTGCATGACAGGAGATTGAGATTAGACCTCAGGAAAACATTTTTCACTGTGAGGGTGGTGAGACACTGGCCCGGGTTGCCCAGGGAAGCTGTCGCTGCCCCATCCCTGGAGGTGTTCAAGGCCAGGTTGGATGGGGCTTTGAGCAACCAGGTCTAGTGGGAGGTGTTGCTGCCCATGGCAGGCGAGTTGGAACTAGATGATCTTTAAGGTCGCTTCCAACCCAAACCATTCTATGATCCCTATTTCCACACTGGTCTAAGCTGTGCTGATAAAAAAGGCTGCTCCCTGACCTGGAGATGAAGTTCTTCCTGTGTAATTTATATGTGATGTATTTGAAAAAAAGATAGGAACATTTTGAAAACACAGCCAGTTTATTTCCTGTCCTTGGTTTGGTTTCTTCTGCATGTTACCTTTGCAATTTTGTCTCCTAGGACATTGGTCACTCAGACGGATAATGGAAGTCTATCATCAAGGATGTTTCTGTTAGTTCAAACCAGAGCTGAGCTATTACATTCTCTAAAATTAATACTGCGTATTGAAAACCAGCTCCATTGACCTAACCAGGTATCACTGCTTCTCCAAGGAAGGCTACAGAGTTGCTAGTCTGAAACTTACTTTTCGTCTTTATTAGATGTACCCTGCCCTATGGGCCTGTTGCCTTAGTTATAATGAGATGCTGTGAAGAAGGGAGGAGAAGTTTATAGAGGGGGAAAAAAGTTAATCCTATTTTCTCTCCTTATTTTTCTTGTCTTCTGTTCTGCCTTTCTCACACACTCATCCTAAATGGATAAAGTAGTCTGCTTTATGCAAGGTTAAACAATGTATCTTCCAAAAGCAGTCTCCTGTCATGTGTTGTCTGAAAACTCTATGTCTCTCTTAATTGTTAATTAAATATTTGATTTCAAATAAACGGGAATTGCTGTATGGGTTTTTGTTCTGTGGCAAGAAGTGTAGAGCAGGATTTTAAGGTCTTAAATACCCATTGGCCTGTTTAAAATTCTTGCTATTGTAGTGGTTGAGGAAGAATTCTTTAAGATAGCACGAGAGAAGTGCTGCTTTATAGTCTTTTTTNTAAATATAAGCGGAGAAGGTGTCTTTTTATAGTTTTTTTTTTTTTTAAAAAAAAAAAAAAAAAAAAAAAAGAAAAGCTTTTCTTTATCTGGAAGGTAGAAGCCTCTGAGTAAAATCCTCATCTGTAATGGGCAATTCCAGGGAATGCCAGCACAAGTGACAGATCCTGCCAATGTGAGGGACTGTCATACTAAGTGTGCAAGTTTTTTCCATGTGAAAAATTAATCTTCCGTGATCTGTTATCCCATGCAATAGAAAGATTTTTTTTTTTTTTTTTTGTGTTTGAGATTGTGGGTTGTTAAAGGTCATGGTAATGTTGAATGGATGGTTGACCTGCCTGTTTAGTTCTTGGCTTTTACTTACACTGGATAACCTGAAGGAGATGTCTGTCAATTGAACTGTGTTGCAATAAAGTGGGCATTTTTCCAAACTGATAATGTGCTGATAATTTTTCCAAACTGATAATAACATTGTGAAATCTTGGTTAAGGCTAAACCAGTGTTTTTCTCAGAGGCTGTTTTCTGAAAAAGAATCATAAGCAACTCAGGTTGCTTTGAACCACACTGGACATTTGTAACTGGACATTATTCCTTTCCACAAATTCTTGCAATAATAATTTCCCCCATCTTATGGTGAAGATTTATATTTTGAGGGGTATTACATATATTGGCTACTTCTGTAAAAGTACTAACAAAACCCATCTGTGATTTTCATAGAATTTCATCAGAGATTAGATCAATGGGCATCAGAGATGATAGCAGAAAGTAGGAATAGTCCCTGTCTAGATGGCAGCATGTAAATGTATATATACTAGCATCAGCTGCTATGGTGTGGTTTCTTGGAGAAGGACTTGACAGTGGCAATTCTATAACTAGCCTGTCCCTGAGTTCTAGATTACATAAACTGAGATTTTTCTTTTTTTTTTNTTAATAAAAAGGTAGTTTTTTTTTTTTTTTTTTTTTTTTTTTTTTAATTAGAAGAATCAGCTTGAGTTGTGGTTGGCCTTTCTTCCTTATAGCAGCAGTTACTTGAGGAGCAAGTTTTGTTTGAAGCTAACGTATTTGATGTGTTTAAGGAGAAATTTATAAGGAAACTTTGAAAAGGCTGCATAAAAATGATGAATCTGAAACCATTTGAGGAATTTGCTGGTGCGTTCTGGTGTAGCTATTTTAAGGCTCTAAGTGACAGCATTTGATTCAGTCTGTTTTCCTCAGCTGATAGAACAGAACACCCATATTTAGCACCCTATGATTGAGCACCCTATGACTGAGTCCCACTTGGATTGCTTTTAGGTTTTTTTTATTGTTCCTTGGTTTTCATCTCAATTCTTTTCACGTTTAAAAATGAACTGGTTGTGCAATGCCGGTAACGTTGCCATATGTTACTTTATTATTATTAAAAATAATCTGGTGTCACAAGTTCATATAGGGCTTATTCTTATGAATAAGAAATGTTTGCTTCCCTGAAGGGATCAAATTATTTACATGTTTTCCATGTGTGTTTGTGATATTAAGTAGGCATGTCACATACCTTTGTATAATGGAAGTGAAATGCTATTGAGAGGTGTGATGCTGCTTCTGGAAACTTGCTGGAGCTTTGGAAACTTCATTTCATCCAGCTAACTGCTTCAAACTTGGCCAGGAATCCAAAATCGAGAGGTGCCGTTATTTTCCTGTCCATCTTTTCCCTTTTCACCAGCTCCATGAAGGTGTTTTTTTTTTTACCATAACTTTATTTTGGATTTAGATGAGGGTCTCGTTCCAACCAGTAGCACATTTCAGATAGTGAAGTTAAAGATATGTTTTATACTTGATATATGGAAACTTGACATGTAAGTCATACATTCTTTATGTTATAAAAGTGNAAAAAAAACACCACAAAAAAAACCCACCAAAAACCCAACCCCCCCAAAAAAAAACCCAAACCAACCAAACAAAAAAACCCTAGTGATGTCCAGACTAACACCTTGTCCAATATTGTCTCACTGCAGAAGCAGATGTGATGGTATTGTGTAGTTGTGTCAAAGACAGTCATAGCTGCTCCCTAACATAGTGAAGTATGTGCCTCTTTGGATATTTTCCAGTGTGGAATTACTGTTTCATAATGACAATGACAATAGAAATGCTTATAAAATACCTTCCACATAGAAATTAAAAAAACTCCTCCCCCCAGAAAACAAAAACAAAACAAATTCCTTCTACAAAGATAGATTGCCATGTTTTAATCCTGGAAACACTGTATAAAACAAGCTGGTTTATTGAGCTTTGTTTGGTTTGACATTTTACTATTTACAGATTCGTTTAAAAGCTGCTGTATTACTAATGTATTAAAATGCCAGCCTCCATGTTCAGCGTTCTGAATTGTTCAATGTCTTTTGGCACACTGAAAGAAGAGAAGACATTTTGCCACAACCATTCCTGTTGCTTCTTTGTAGAAGAATGCAATTCTCAGCTTTTTCTGTTGTTTTGCTTTAGGGACAGTTCATAACATGTTTAGTGATTCTCTGAAAGCTGAGTTGACCACCTCTACTTAGCTTTCTGCAGAGATGCTTTCCTTGTATGTAAAGGAGCAGAATTTTGCGAAAGCAGCACACCGTCGTCTTTTCCTTGAGTCGTTTGCTAGCAAATATGATCATTGGTTTCTTTCCAGGAATGCAAAATAAAGTTTCTTCCTTTACGGTTTGCTTCCTAATTACATGTGCCAGGTTGTGTTCATTCGTGGCGTTGGGCCTTAATATTGGACTTGGGGAGCTGGCAGACCTGTGAACCTGCTGACCTCAGCTCTTTTTTTGTGAATGTGCAGTGTCCAGAGCCGGCTGACACTTAGGCGTCTACTGATACAAAGACTTGGATATCCATTAGTCCTGTTGCACTCCGCATGTATGATGCGATGTTGCTATTTATTATATTACACCATAATGGCAGCTACACAAATGGTCAAGTTACTGCATGCACAGAGTGCCAAAACTGGCTCCTGTCTCCAGAAGTAGCCATGTATTGCAGTTTAGACAGGATCTGAGCTTTAATTTCTTCTGGGTGTGTTCAAGCAAAGGGATCCATTATTTCTGCAGCAATCCATAGCAGTTGTGAAGCATGGATTAGAGTTATAACATAGCTGTATCATTAGTTTTAAAGGCTGTATAAAATTTGATTTTGTTACTGATTCTGTAAGTATACTTGTAGCTCTAAGTCCTTTCTGCCTGTGTTTCCTCAGTATTTGACTGCGGGTACAATTCTACCCTTTGCTTAATTTGCTCCCTGGTGGCCTTACCACT
Source organism: Burhinus bistriatus (assembly GCA_013397275.1). Taxonomy (NCBI): domain Eukaryota; kingdom Metazoa; phylum Chordata; class Aves; order Charadriiformes; family Burhinidae; genus Burhinus; species Burhinus bistriatus. The sequence goes on along the minus strand of VYXH01005817.1, from coordinate 472,417 downwards.
GTGATAGATGGCAAGGAGATAGTGTCAGAAGGCTCTGGAAATCATTTGTTTCTAAACTTTTTTAACTGAGTGGAACATCTTCAGTGTTTGGATCCAATACTCATTTTTTTTACTTTGGGCAAAACATAATTTTTAAGTTTACCCCATGTAATTCTCAGTAGCTGCTGCTGAAGGACTTCTCAGCAAATAGCTGTGTGCGATTAAAAGCTGTCTTCCTAGCTTTGGACTTACGTGACACTGAGGAGATATATTTGCTGTTCCTGTGGGCTGCAAGGGCAGCAAATACTTCTGACCTTTCCTTAAACAGCAGCTGGTGATGCTATCTATGAGCGTATGGCTGGGTTTCTCTTCTGACCTGTTCTCAGCAGGCACTGAAATCCTGCTGAGAGCGTATCGCTCATCCTGACAGCAGCAGTCCATCGCCCCAGTCTGCATGTGAGGGGGGTCACAGAGACCCTTCAGATAAGAAAAGATGGTGAGGTCCAAGGACTCACCCTGTGGAATAACAACTGAACTAAAAAAATGTTTCACTATTAACTTGTTAATGAGTTGAAACTTGAAGAAGAGATGAGAGATTTCTGAAGTGCCCCAAACAAGAAGGTGTGTGGGATGTAGATGTCGTCACCCCAGGCTCATACTCTGCCTTTGTTTTACATGTAAAAATAAAGAGGTGTATTTTGATCTAAGTTTGAATAAGGTTCTGTACAGGACACAAAAATAAATAGTAGATTTTTGTTTGTTTGTCATGTGGAAAAATGAAATTTCTTGTGGCCTTCTGAGTAGAGGAAGTACTAAAGTGAGTCTTGTGTTCGTTTCATGCCTCAGAAACGTTACCAGTTTAATTAAAAGTATATGTTATTGTTAGAACAATTTAGATTTTTTTAGAAGTGAGAGGAATTTGAATGAAAACAAATGTGAGATTGCAATAAGCATCTGTAAGTGAGGCAGTAGGGTGGCATATTTTCAAGGAAGGATAGATTTGAGTAGCAAAATCTACAAAAGGAGTAAAGTAGGCAGGTCATTTCTAGCCCTGATGTTTTTGTTTGTTTTACCCTACAGCCACTTCAAGAGAAAGTTGTCTTTTCTGTTACCTTAACACTTACAATGTTATGTTAACACAACCTTATGTTTAAACACAGTGCTATGTTAACACAGTTAGTTTTAGGGAAAGTTATCTTTCCTGTTACTTGTCAGGTTGGACCCTAATACTCTTCTTTCCAATCCTCTGATTTTGTAGTTTGCCCTTAGGCAGAATATAAGATACTCCAACCTGAGCAACCCCATAAAATGGAGTCAAGTGTAAAACTGTGTTCCTGGAGCTGCCACTGAACAGTGCTTTACAGCATTGTAATGTATAAGAACAGGTTCTGGACTGTTGCACGTTTTGTTTCGATGCACAGAAGTATTTCGCAAAACCGGTCAAATTTTGTGTTCCTTTTGCAGCAATTGGCTTTGTGTCAGTCTTTTGTGCAGTAATGTTGTAGACCACACAAACCCTGTTAATCTCATTATTGTGCTTTACATTTTCCTCTTAAATCTTTTTTTGCAAAAAAACCCCTGCTAACTTTGTCAGGTCTTCCTGAACCCAAGAAAGAGTAAGGACGCTACAGCCTGCCAATGGATTGGGGAAAACTGCAAAGCATAAATAAAATTGGCAAATTTAAGATGGATGTAATAAAAGACAAATTTATATTTTACAGTTTCTGTCAATGTTTTATCTTTCCTGTGGCTAGCACTTTTATACAGAGATGCTATTTTTTAAACTAATAGCAAGTACTAAGCTTAGTAGATTTTTAAAGTGCTCGTGTTTCTATAAATCAGCCTTTTCTACATTCACATTTTTCTGTCCCAGTACCTCCAGGAGAAGATAAGATGTGAGAATTAGTTTAGAGTGGAATGGGAAATAGCGTCTGTCTGATGTGGCTTCCTGAAGATGAATATTCTCTAAATAAGTAATAATGCTGAAATAGCTGTAACTCGCTGTTGTGAGTTTGTTTATTGGTAGTTTCTGCCACTTGAGCTTACATTTTACTGTCTTCAAGTTGAAATGGCCATTGCCAATGGGTTTTTTTGTGTGTGGGGGGCGGTTTGGGGGAGGTGTAATGGGTCTTTTTTGATTGCTGAACTTTATTATTATTTGCCTTCCATTTGGAAAGTTGCTAATTCTGACAAGTCTTGGTAAAAGTTGTAACAACTTTGAGTTAAACTTGTGTTTCTATAGGCTGTTATACTGGTTCTTTAAAAGCTACACGAGCATTATCCTGACAGGGTAGTTACTTCTTATTACAACGTTCTCTGAGACAAGACTTGAAATTACAGTTTAAGTGACGTTGTTATAATTTACTGCATCATCTATAACTTTGCTAAGCAAAATATTTGTTTATAATGACGTTTGGGTTTCTGTAGTGCTGAACCAGTGACAAATAATAATAGTTGGTCTTCTGTGTGCAAAATTTTTTTTCATGGCTTCAGTTTTTTTATGAAGCTTATCCCAATTTGTCTCCTTCCACAGTTACTTATAATAATTAGTTTTAAAGCTTTATGTGAAACTGACTGTAGCCGTGACCTCCATTCTTGATCAGTTTCCTAACAGTGCCCTCTTTCTTTAGTTACATCCACACACACATTTTTGCTTAAGTATCTGTATAAACATTAGTCAAATATTGCAGTAGTTGATGATGTTTCTCCCCCGTTGCTATGCAGCTGACAGAGTGAGCCAGTGTTTCAGACAACCCCAGGTTGCAGCGTCCCCAGGCAGTCTTTACTTCAGTCTCATTTACATGCTGTAGGGAAAAAAATAATAAAAATGTAAAGGTGGATAAAAGCTGGAAGAGAGTGGTGTTTAACATCCTAATAACAGACAGGGCTGGACCCAAGCATTAGAAACACTTCATATGCATTAGATTGAAATTACATATCTATATTTGTTTGATGGCAAGCAATAAGCATGGAAATTTCTTGTTGTGGAGGTGCCTGTTAGCTGTTTAAATATAAGGTGTTACGTATCACTGTAGAGGATCTTCAGCTAAATATGTTAAATAATGAAAGCAGAGAGGCGGATACCTTTTGCTAGAAAAGTCTGGGGAAAAACAAAAGATGTATCAACACAGCATGTTCCTTATGTCGTGTGCTGTGTTGAGGTGGAGATGCCATGACCAAAAGTGCCCAGGGCATCAGGTGCTGTCTACTTTATTTTACCGTTTTCCCCTCTCACTTGATGTTTTGGGTTGGTTGGTCTGCATAGGAACACAGCAAATAATAAGTAACAATTTAATGTCAATGAAATAGAGATTTCTAGTATCATTGTTGAATCAGTTGCCTTGGCAGCTTTAGCACGGCTACTCCATTTCTGAGGGATGGTGGAGTCATAGCTGGGTGCAGGAGAACATTTTGGGTTATTCTGTGATGGCTAAAGAAGCCAGAAGTGCTGTTCGTTGCCTTCTGTCATTGCTCAGCAGATGTACTGAGTTACCACAGTTGCTGTTGCTTTAAATATCAAAGCAAAGCTACCGTTGCTCCTTCAAAGTTACTGAAAGCGTTGACTACACCCTTGCCCCCTGGAAAAGAACAGAACTTTGTTGTCCATGTAAATAGTGGTGCTGGTACTCAGTGCTGTTGCATTTAGCATTAGAACCAGGCTTGTTGCCTCCAGTGCTACCGGTTCTTTCTGCTTGTTTCAAGTGCTTTTATGCTCTTTCTGATTCCACTGGCATTAGTAGTAATGGCACTGAAAGAGGGGGAAGAACTTTGGGAGCAGGATTACAAGTGAACACCGGAGTCTTAAGTTTCTGGCCATACTATATCTTCAAGGTTGGAGCAGCAGATTGGTAGGGAGAAACAGAGGTCACATTCAGTTCTTGCATAGCAGAGCTATGCCACCTGCAAATTGTCGGGAGAGGAGGAGAAGACTCCAAAAGCAGAAAAGCTGGTCAGTTAGGGTGGAAAAGAAGGGCCTCATTGCAGTCTAAGGATTCAGGGCTGATGCCTTCTCCTTTGTGCGTCCCTGGGAGTCATGCTGCTGCAGGCAGTTCTTGAGTAAGGGCCAGTCTGAGCCTATGGTTCCTCTTCTCTGTCAGATGATAGTTTATCCCTTCTCTAGCATCTGGGAGAGTGATCAGGCTTATGATGCTGTAACCTGGTGTGAAGTGGCAAGAAGGAACAAATCTGCATTTGGACATGTCACAGTTTAAACAGCAGTCTGTAAGGTACCTGGATACAAGGGGTTGTTTAAGAACCTAATTAGATTAGAGCTTTTACCCTGCTTGATTATCTCACACACTCATCCCTGTGAGCCACCCTGAGCCCAGCATCACATTTATTAGATCTTAACTTTCCTTCCCACCAGGCAGATAGCTGCTGGCTGGGAAGGTTGGGCAGAAAGTGGTGTTTGTTCATGCTCTGCACTTGCTCAGTTACCAGTCTTGAGCATTACCAGCCAAGGTCCTGGGCACCACATGGTGTTTGTCTGCATGGATCTCCCCCCATTTCTAGGGTCTGCCTGCACTGCTAGTGTCTTTCCTCCAGCCAGGATGATTGCCACCATCTTTCTGGGCCCCAAACCCGTGGTTTTCCCAACCTAAACAGGCTATGTGCAAAGCACATGTGATCAGCTTCCTAATTTGTCGTTCCATCTTGCTTCTCTCTATTAATAGGAGGATTCAGGGCATGTTGATTAAGTTTAATCCTGGTGTTATCAAAATTTACCAGCCCTTACTGATATAGATAGCAAGTAAAAGGCTTCTGCTTGAGAGTCCAAAAGTTCAGTTTCACGCATTCCTGCACACCTCGGCACAATTACGTGCTGACTGTCAGTACGCACTGTTTAAGCCGTTTTAAGGACCTCATGTAGCTGCATGTACAAATGAGCTGCTGGTGTCTTACGGCATCGTTTTATTTTCCTGTGCTCGCTATTGCACAGCCTAGATGGAGCCCATTCAACAAGTGAGCATAGTTGCTTAGCTGGGGTGTAATTCTTATACTGGATGGTTTGCCACCCTCCGTACAATCCTGTAACAAATTGAATCTTTTAGAGTAGTATGATTTCTTTGCATTAGCGGGTCAATTCCAGGCCTATTCTGTCGGGCTTAATGGAGCATGGGAAAGCTTCTCGAAGCGCTTGGCTGACAAAAGGGGAAGATGGATGGGTTGTGACAGAAACCACTGTTGTTGCAAGAGAAGCTCAGTTGGTCCCTGGGTGTTGTGTTGTGTTTTGTTTTGTTTGGTTGTTTTTTTTTTTTCCCCTGCCCTTCTCAGCCCCTACTCGGACAGCAGAAAGCTTGTTTTTCAGCGCTGGAGCAGTTGAGCTGTGTTCTGGGGCTGAGAGCTAAAATCCAGGTGGCTTTTGGCATTTGTCATTCAAGCTGGGCGAGAGTTTCGGACCCATTGCCTTCCCTTATCAGCCCTGGGTTTGTGCGTCTACTGTAGTTTGGAGGTGTTGATGGTTGTCATTTCAGTACACTCCATAGGGCCAGGGCTGACTGCGGAAACAAGTGCAGTGCAGGTAGAGACATAGGAAGAGAAAGGATGGATAAAGGGCAGACAACCACAGACGATGTTACTGCTAGAGCACTCAGAAACGTGTGGAGAGACAAGCATTTGGAAAGTTTTAAGTGAGAATTCTGTTTCTTTGGGAAGGCGATCGTTGCTGGCAAGAAGGAGCAAATGTGCAATTTAATTTATATTGCAGTTACTGAGCAAGAATAAAACAGTAGTGAGACTCTCTTTAGACCTGGAGTATTTGTTGATGCTAGGACACACTGTCTGAACTTCATGGTGTGCCCCACGCTCCTGGTCCCTTGTTGGTGTAGCCTGGAAAGCCATTCTGAGCACCCTTTTGCTCCCTGCATGCTCTTGATTTTTGCTATAAAGGGAAGTAGATCAGGAAGAGAGCTGAATGGAGTTGCGTGCAAGGTGTGCACCTGGGAGCTAGGAAGTGCCCTGGGCCCCCCAGATTTAGTTCTTAAGAACAGTAATGTTTTGGAAAGACAGGAGCCTATCAAGCTGAGACAAAGGTCATGTTTGATGTTGTACTTGCTGGAGAAAATCTGTAAATCTTTTGAGACTGCCAAACAAAACTGTCTATGGTGAGAATTTAGTAATGGTAGAGGATCAGTCTGTGCTTGGTGTAGATTGTTGTATACTACAAAAAGTTAAATATGGTTTCTTAGTTCTTACTCCAGCTATCCAGAAATAATTTTACTGAGGGATGTGACTGATTTTACATGGGATCTCACAGCGAACATGTATACAGCTAGGAATGACATACTGACTATGGTAATGACACACGATGAGACTGTTTGGTGTGAGTTTTGCTGAAGAGTATAATTTTAGGCACATTATATAGCAGCCAGGATAGTTGCAATCTAGTGGTTATGTGGAAAATGTCAGAATTCAACAGCCAAACAGTCAAATTCAGAAAGCTCTTTGGCACCACTAAATTATGATCGTTCAGAATGGAGATCATCACCTGCTGAAATGTTCATTTAAAAGACATTGTCTCACTTTACAGGCACCATTGTTAAAATATAACCATGTGCAGAAATATGTTATAATCACTATTTTTACTTCCTGTGCTTGCAAAGACATGCCATCTGTAACAAAAACAGATGGGCAAAAAGTACAACACTGTCTTCTGGTGTTTTCCACTGTCTAAGAGGTGGTGATGATCTTGGTCTCATCAAACCTCAATTATTCAGTGATTCTCTGAATATTAAATAAGGACCAAAGTAGAGAGAACAGAAAATACCTGGAGTCTTTTCCATAAAATGGAGGAAAAATAAAAGAGGCTCAGTGACTCCAAAGTCTCGATCAGGATGGGTTGTAGAGAAACGACTGGCTAAACAGCATCGGTTATAGTAGTGGTACCTTGAAAATCCAACTCGGAACCTGAGAGCTCCTCGTACATACACACTCTTAATAAGAGTCACTTACACATATTTCCCTGTAAAGGGGAGATATTACTGTAACTGGCTCTGTAAGAAGTCACCACCAAATACTACAAAAAGTTGAGTTGCTCTACTGCAGCTTGTTTTGTGGGTCATTTGTCAGGCCAGACAGGGCAGGAGGTACTTCTGCTGCTGGTTTGCACTTGCAAGCCATCTCTTCTCTCAGGACATCTGAAGTAACTGGGGTTAGTGTGCTACACTGGTATGTAACTCCCATCACTGGGGACCTGCGGTATTTAACTGCCTTTCTCTGCGTTTTCATGTAGTTGCAGCAGCTCTAAAGGTTTTACCAGCCTGCTCTAAGGCAAGAAAAGTATGCTGTCATGTCACAGACGCATGCATTGAGCTTCCTGATTTTAACAGAAGTCTGCACCAAGTTTACATGTCCACGATGCTTTCACATCCATGACCAAGGAGTGTAATGGCAGGCTGCTTTTCTGGCTATCTATTTCTCCTTTCTTCTGCCATTTACTTTGGATTTACTAGAATTCTTGCTTTTTGTGCAATATAGCAATATCTGAACCAATATAATCAAAATCCCCTGTATCTGTCTGTCTCACTGACGTGTCAGTCCTGATGTTGTAGAGCAGGGTTATCAAAATGAAAAGTTACGGTCAGGATTTGGACCATGAATAGACTTTGCTTGAGTGCATCCAGGTTCTAGAGAGATGCTGTTTTATACCAGTACCGCAGGAAACCCGGTGTTTCCTCTCAGTTTGTGAGACCACAGTCTCTAGCTGTCCCTTCAGAGGTAGAGTTGGAGAACAAATCCCAGCTAAGCAGACCTTAAAAGAAAGGATCAAGTAGTCCTTTTATATAAGTGCTTTTGCATAGTATTGTACCGCTTTTATTATAGTATTCAATAAAAAGTTCTAGGCCATATATTTTCAGTAAAATAAAATGCAAGGAAATAAAAGTTTCTGTTGAATTGTGTTTGCTGTAACTAGACTCTCCCCAGATCACTGGTATTCACCTGTATCTCAAATGGCAGTTTTTTATATTGTAATAATAGGATCTTAAAATATGCCTTAATTTTGGAGAGAATGTAATAACTCTGTGAGAATTATTTATTGAAAAATACGTTCTGTCATTAGAGATTGATAGTTTATAGAATTAATCCTACTTCCATAGTAATCACTGACATATTTAAATAACTGATATGGCTCCATATTCAATTATATTGAAACCGTGATCCTGAAAACCATAGGTCAGCTGGGAACGTTAGTGCCTATTTGCATTTCTTTCAGTATGGCACAGTCAGTCACTTTAATATGCAGTATTAATACTAGTAGATAGGACCAGGATTAATAGGTTAAAGACTAATTTAATCTATTTGGTGATGATGATTTCTGTATACTAAAAGAAGTGTAGATGTGGAACAGCAACTGTTCCTGATTGAATAGTATCTATGTAAACAATTGCATATGCTGTGAAAACCTGGAATGCTTTATTTGGCTTTGTTCAATGTTGTTCAGTAATTGCTAAACGGAAGGTTGAATGGGAGTTCAGTTAAAGTAGGAAAGAGGAATGTTAAGAATACTGTTTTATTTGGTTATTTTTCACAGCTATAGTTCTAGGTTAGTATACAATAACTTTTACTGCTGCTGTACTGTAGAGTGTATATGAAGTCACTCAGTGGTAGTGCCTCTTCACATGTATCTAAACTGTGTTTAGCATTCAGCACTAAAGGCAGATTGTTCATCAAACCGGGTGCAAATTTGCATTGCTGGCCAAAGCTCCACGTACCTTCTCCTGAACAGCAGTCCTGGAAGTCAGCTGTAGACAATAAATATTCTTCATCACCTGGCCTGACACCCAAATTTCATAACCTTACATAGAGCATGTTCATTTCTAAATATTTTTCCTAAATTGCATTTCTCTTATTTCGCATCTGCTTGGTGGTTGTTGTCTGCTTGTCTAGCTATTCCGTGAGGAATCCAAAATGCAAAAGCTATCTGCTTTTGAAACCTTCCTGTCGTGGGCAAACCCTTAAGGCCCCTGAATGGCATCTCATTGCTTATTCTTGTTATGATGGCCATGTAGTTGTAGAGAGTAACTGGAGAAACTAGCAGCTAGCTGCCTTTGGAAACTTCCTGGAGTGGCTGCTTGGAAGCCCAGTGCTGCCAGTGGTGTCTGAAAACACAGGCTGGGATCTAGTGCCTGCAACACGGAATAGGAGGGAAAGGTTCTTACTGCAAGAGCCTAGTCAAAAAATAAACAGGACTTAATGGGCTGAAATGGGTTAGGAAAAGCTGATGGAATATCATGATTGGGAAGGCAGTATGGATTCATTAGTCTTAGTAAACCAGCAGTGTTGTCAGCCATCAGTACTTTGCTAACACCAGAAATCCCCTGCTGACTAGATGGGCTTACTACGGAGATCCAAGCTTACTGTGCTTCAAAATGGAAAATGAGCTTGACAGCAAGTGGGAAAAGATTTCAGGCTTTTTCTAGATGCAGAGATAGCAGATTACTTACAAATCCTACTTTGGGAAAAACAGTGCTAAATTTCTGTGCATCCCTGAGAAGTGTAATCCAGGTCAGTTTAAAGGTGGAAGCAATTTATCACTGGCTTTTGAAATGGTAAAGATAACTGGCCCCATCATTCTTACATTGCCCTGGGTGAACAGAATCGGCGTTGATGAGGTGTAATGATATGTTTTGCACTCCTGTGGAAAGCGTGCCTTCAGGAACCACTGAGACCAGAGGAACTGCATCAGTATTGAAGCAGAGAAGTGACAACGGTCCCTCAGCCTCTCTGTCAAGGTTGGGTTGGTGTGCAAGGCTACACGTGTCAGAGAGGCAGTTCGTTGTGGTAGTTCACTGTGTTTACCATCTCTCTGACTGCCTTATTCCAGCTGTGAGAAAATTTGAATATACCCAGGGAGCAGCCACTATGCTTTGTGGCTTATTCCACTCATGATGTACGCTGCATCATAACCTCAGAAGTTATTCAAACTACTGGGCTCTTGGTTGAAACCCAAAGCATGTTGAATCTTTGTTTCACATCAGACTCTGACTCCAGCAGACACAGAGAAATGCTAATCCTGGACTTTTAGCAATGATGAAGGTGATGTGGAAATTTCAAGAAGTTTCTTTGCTGTGTCTGCTCTAGGAACAAAAGTAACCCCACAACAAACCCTAAGGTACGCATTAGTTTTCATGAACTGAGAAGGAACACGAAGGTTACTTACCTAAGTTAGTCCTTGATTCAGAACTGCCTTCAGTCCTTTACTGAGCTTACAGAAAAAGATATAATGCTACAGCAAGGGTAGGAATGAAATCTCTACTCTCCCTTTTCCAGTCCTAAGGTAGACGAATGTGCTGCTGCAGGGAAAGAGATGGCAGAGGAAGTGCTTTAGGATATAATGCTGGTGTCCAGTGGCTCTTTCTTACACCCAGGCACAAAAAAAAAGTGTGACAGCATTGCATTAACTTGCAGTTATCCTGCCTTCTGCTCACTGCAAGCTTTTTTCCCCAGAGTTCCTTAATAGAGAAATTGTAATAGTTTCCTGTGGTCAACAATATCTCTCTGCAGGAAATGTGGCGAGGCTTTCAGTTACCAGAACGAACAAGCAAGTTTTTGTGTGTGACCAAGGCCACTAGCAGAAGACTTTGAGGCCAGGAAGGTGAGGAAAGGGTTGTGAACATATGCTTGAGGAAACTCAGTCATTTACATCACCATATATTTAACATAATTGTTCCCGAAGGCTGTGAAAACCCTGAATTATTTCACATCAAGTTTACTCATTATGTAGGTTATTGGTAATGCTATGTTTAATTTTCTGGAAATCAAGTGCTGTGAGAAAAGATGTCATTTTCACATTCATGTAATCTTGTTTGGTATCGTGGATATATAAATATATATAAATAACAGTGCAACACTGACTATTACACACAATAGTCTTAGATACTTCGTGATACAGGGGAAACATCTTGTGTGAACTAACATGTTTTTTAATGAAAATGTCCCACAAACAAGTACATGCTTTTAGTTCTAATTATCTATATTTTCAACATCTTACTTGAAAATACATAAAAGAAAATAGAAAGTGGAACCTTGTTTTGCAGTCCTCGGTAATCTGAAAACTTTTGTAAAGCTTATTGTGGCTACCTGTGAGTGTGAACAAAGAAAAAAGGTGAAGTTGTAAAGACTGCATGCATGCGTCCTCTTGGTCTTGCATTACATCATGGAATTATTCTTAGATTTCATGGGATTTTAAGACCGCTCAACAGATAGCATTATAAAATTAAGGATGCTTTTACTGTAGTGTTTCATTTGTGTACTTTTTGACCTCCAGAACTTCCTCTTCAGTTTCAGTATATCTATCGAAATGTAATTTTTGAGGGGGTTCTTATATTCAAATCTGTGCCACGTGATCTCTCCTTAGCTTGGCTGAAGTGCTGCAGTAGGTCAAAATTGCTGCAATTCTTTCGTTTTCATCATAAACCAGCTTGAAGCGCAGCAGACATCCCTGAGCACCTATGGGACTGTGTAAACAGAACTGTGTGGAGTTTGGAAAGCTTGAGGCGCAGCAGGCAACTCCTCCCCTCATCCTCAAATCCTCAACCAGTACGAGGCTGAGAACCCCGAGAGGTGAAGGGGGATCAGTGTCGACTCTGCCAGTAGTTCACCTCAGATCCCTCCTGGCACTGCCGTTTTGGGTTCAGATGTCTTGCAGTTGGAAGAGTTAGAACACTGCTGTAAAGCAGGAGGGCTGAAAATGAATGAACAAATACTGTCTAAGATGATATCCTCTGAAAGTAATTACCTCCCGACTCTTTTAGGAGTCAGCTGTGAAATACTGGGTTTAATGTTAAGATTTTTGTGCATATGCATTTGTCCTCCCTGAAATAACACCTAATTACAGAAGCTGTCCAAACCTGAAAACGTTGAAGGAGGAATGTTCGAATGCATTAACTCATTGGAAACCCATTGCTTCGTAGCTATTAAGTCGTAATAGATAAAATATATTGAAAGTTTTTGCTGGCTGTAAATCATTTGCTGTCTAAGGAGGCTTGCCCTTCAAGTCTTTGCGAAGATTCTAACTGACCTCTGTCCACTTGAAGTTCAGCGGATCAACGCATTTTTATGGTTGGGCTGGCCATAGTTATGTGGCAGATAATTAAACATCCTCGATGGGAAGGTTGCTTAAGGTTCATGTATACCATAATTCCACACTATCTTGCCCATGCAGACATTTGCCCTGCAAGATACCGAGAATTTTACGGTGTTCCTCTGCAGGAGTCAACCACTGTGAGTGAGTTACGGTTTCATTTCTGAAGGGGAGAATGAACAACATTCATGTGACTTTGGGTAGCAGTTTCGTTTTCAGAATGTTGTATCCTTATCTTTTGAAGTTTCTTCTGTACAAGTCTTTGAAGCGGATGTGAAACCATTCAAATTGCATTTTATAATCTGCCTTTGTGAAAACAAATGTTTGTAAACATCTCTCTTTTAAGGCTGTAAGTAGCTACTATGTATGTTATAGCCACTGTATATGTTGTAGCCACTATACTTACAGATCCTGCTGTCTTCCCCTTCTATGTTCTTATTTTCGCCCCAGCTATTACACATTAATTTCGTTCAGATTGGTAAATATTCTTGCATGCACAGGGGAAGTTGGGTGTCGAACAAGTATGCACAAAAGGAAACTTAGGGATCCTGGGACTAGTTAGGTGCTGATATTATTTTAGTTTGTAGGCTACTGATGAGAATTAAATTGAGGTCAGCCCTGGGCATAAAGATTTATTTGATATTGTTGGTGTTGAGAGTATATACAGTTAATGTCTGGCCTCAGTCTATTTCCAAACAGCAGAGCAGATAGCATTATCTTTGCAGGTTCAGCAATGAAAGCTTCTCTCCTGCTCCAGCACCTAAGGGGGAAAAAACCAGTTTCAAAGGATGCCTACAAACTGTGCAAACAGGGTGGTGAGAGACTGCTTGGGTCTGTCATTCATAAAAATTATCATGATATATCTTAAACTTGTTTGTTTCTTCCTTTAGCTCCCGGTTTCTGAAGTCTTTCCCTCTGGTAGCTGTAAATTTAGCCCTAAGTGGTTAACTTTCTCATTTCCAGCCTCAGTGGAATCATTCCTGCTTTATAGCCGTTTGTTACTGTGTGAAATAAACAGAAAAGGTGAGCTTGAGTTGCACCTCCTCTTCTGTGCTGTTTAGTTTGGGAATATTTATTGCCAGTACCCCTATCCTTTGGTGGACTTGTGATGCTCTTATAGTAGACCTGCACTTTTCCCCATCTTTTCAATAGCCCCCTGTACACCTCTTTCAATACCAGGGCAGTGTTTCTGAGTATGTGTAGCCAGCACAAGGATATAATTTCTCTTTATATATTTCCCTGATACCTCCTAGGATTATGTCTGCCTTTCTCTGTGTCACAGTAGGTGCTACTGCACAGTCATCCTGATGCTGACTGATTTACCCAAATAGTTTCCTCACATAAAACATGCTTAATGCAGTTACCCAGTATTGTTCATCAATATGTAGAGCGATATTGGTACTAAGCTGAGTCCTTACACTTGTGACCTCTTTCACATCCTTTTTGCTAGTCATGGATACCTTTGTTGGCATATTATTCTCACATATTTTAAAAGATGAGGTGCAAAGCATTGCAACTGTGGAGTACCATTGCAAAATAGCACTTCACAGGTTTCTGGGTTTCATAATGTATTTGCCAATTGTAGGTCATTTCCCTGGACAAATTATTATTTTATAAGTTTAAAATAGGCTCTTTTTTCTTCATATAGGAGTTATTTAAGTGTAAATCACATTATTGCTATTATTAACAGTGCAGTGTTAACCTTAAAGGATAGGTGAGGCTTCTTCCCACACAAACTATGTTAAGTTAATGGAGGAATGATTTGGAGTGCCATAAGGGTATACACCCGAAGGTTATATTGTACAGATCCTGTTACTTAATAGTTGATGTGCTTACCTCCCACATGTTGCTTGGAAAACATAACCATAAATTCAGTCAGAAGCAAATAAGGTATTTTGAACTATTGGGTCTTTAAAATAAGTCCATATTTTGGATAGTAGAAGGCTGTTGTGTATCATCAAACCAAGATAACAGTACTTCCATCTTAAAAACAAATACAGGAAAATTTCCTCAAATCAGAGAAGTTTTTTGGTTGCACCTTTCCGACACAATTCGTCTTGCATATGCAGAAACCAGTTGTTCTGCTGAAAATCGTGTCTTTTCTTGCATGATAAGTGGGACAGAAAAGGTAAGTTGAAGCCCAGTTAGAGGTTTTGCCAGGAAATGTGTAATGTGATCACGCTGATTCAGCCGTGAGTGAACAACTCTGTTCTGCACCAGCGCAGCGGCACCAGGCCTGGGTGTGCTGGCGGCTCAGCTGCAGAGGGCTTGACTGGAGCCTGAAAACAGGAGCTGATGTGAAGGACAGCGGCACTTAGCTAAGGTTTCCCTCAGAACAGCAGCAAGGACGGTGGTAGTAGGTATTACCTGTTACTCAGAAAGAGTAAAGTATAATAGAGAGTAGAGATCAAAAATGTAAAGTTGTCACATTTGCCTAAATGTGAGTTACGTTTTTCTTTTCATCTGTCTTGCTAATATTCTCCCACACAAGCTACCTCTGCATTCGTACAAGTCAGTGACATTAAATCTGATGCTGTGCAATTGTACAGAGAAAGAAGGGTACGAAATTGCATCTATAACTTTACAACAGCACTATTGTTTGTGTTATACATATGTCAGATGTTTTAAAACTGAATGCTAATTTGAATTATAAGGCTCCCACTGCTGTAGAATAGTTTGGGTTTGCTTGGGTTTGGGGTTTTTTTGACAGAAAGTCACAGTATTTATGTATCAGAACGTAATACCTTTGTAAAGAACACATCTTGTCAGCTAGTATAATTGCATGGCAATTTTTCCCATGTCAAGGCTCATGCCGTTTATGCCGTACTTCAAAGTTGTAATTTGATGTGGGCTTGTTTTTATCTCACTGTTAAGATTTTGATTTGGAGGAGGTTTGCTCTCCATCTCCACCTTACGAACTAGCGTAATATTCAGATGCTGTGTGGAACCTATGTTTCAATTTGGCTCATCATTTGTAAGAAGTATGGAAAATGTTCAGCGCTGTCTAAACAAATAATTTCAGTTCTGCTAGGCCTTACACCAGGGTGAGAAGGTGTTAGGAGTGCTGAGTTTAAAAGACAAACCTGAATTACGTACAGTTTTTGGTAGGTTCCAAAGTAGCTTTGTGAAAATACTGAGGAAATTGCAATAGTGCAGGAGGCCTGTCTTGAAGTGGGAACCTGGAGAATTTGGAGAACCAAGATAAATACGGAAGCCCTTGGTGTATGGTGCATGGAGGAACAGAGTTGTTTTTGTGCTGCTGAAACAGTACTTTAGTTGTCACTGCTTCAAAGGGTCAGGGAAGCAGGGGTGGGTTAGCAGGGGTGGGCAAGCACTGGGGAAAGAGACATGGCAAAGGATCACAGTGGGGACATTGTGGTTGCCCCTGTCCTTCATACATCAGACAGTATTTGCATTTTGTCTGAAAAATGGAAGCATTTTACTGGCAGATACAGGTGCAGTATGCTCATGTAATACAGCGTAGTCCATTTCACCTGAACGAGCCAAGATTATTGTTCCCCTCTAGAAGGTGTTCATTTTATTCTGCCATGAGTTGGCATGGTCTAATGAGAGATGTACATGTATTGTGTAGAAAGCTTGTAAGGGTGAGTTGTGAGAGCAGAAAAGAGGAATTTGTTTCCTTTCATTAGTCTTCAGAGGACTGGAACAGAATCACTAATGTGAAGGTTAGCTGAGCATGTGACACACATTTTCACGTCCACTGAGGAAAATTCGTATGAGCGTGTTTGAGTTCGATACTCCTACGTGTCCATGGTAAAAGGAATACAGTAGCAAAGAGAGGGAACAGTTTAACATTTCTTTTTGTCTAGGAAAGACATTTGTAGAAGTCGTATTTTTTAGTTACGAAGGGTACCCATTTTCCTTTTGTGATAGCTGCGCTATTTCCTATGGACACTGGCTTTCTTCCCCCCACATCCAGTCTTGGTTCTTTCACTTGTTTGGATTTTTGTCGTGGTTGTTGTGGTTCTGAAGGTTTTTCTACATGTTTTCTACATAAAATTACTGTTACGTAGAGAAAACAGAAACGTACTGTTTTACTCCAGATTTTTTTGGTCTTTTTATGTTTGTATTTTAACAAACTACATTTTTAGGGGTTTTTTTCAGTGTAATTTTCTTTGTGCAGCTTATTTAAGGTAAGTTCTTCTTGATAAAAAGCACAGATTAATAAAAGCTTTCATGATGTGAGAATGAAATTACTTGTTTGTTTTAGGTTTGTAATTATTCCCAGTGATGGTTTTATAGTTGTAACTGATTTGTAAGCTTTAATAATCATAGTATGCAATCATACCTTGCAGCATTTTATGTATTAATCCATCTCTGTTTCCAACTTGGTATATCAGCACACTTAATGTGGTTGTATTTTTCATGGTTTAATTAAAACTATTAATTAACATGATTTCAAATTGCCAGTTCTGGCAGCCTGCAGATAAATGTAACAAGGATCAAATCATTGTCTGCTGAGAATGCTGAAATTTACAGTGAAATTTGTTCAGCCAGTCACAGCTCAGGTGGTTTGCTGGAATTTGAAAGCCAGTATGTGTCTGTCTTCAATATCAGTTATAGGCATTTCGTAAAATTACTTTTGTATGGCATATGGGTAATGAGTATTCTGTTTCACTGAAAAATAAAATAAGTATTTTTCCCCTCTGAATTAGAGAGGAGAAGCAGCCTGAATCACTTCCTGTCTATAATGTATTCATTTGTTACAGCAACAAACAGGCAGTGTGAAAATCCCCGAGGTATCCCTGCTGTATGCTTGGTTTCCAATTCCACTACATGATGACTTAAAGGAGAAAAAAAATCATGTAATGTTATTTTGTTATATTTGAGATGTGGAAGGAATGTAAGTTCTTTTATGCTGAGACCACTTGGACTCAGTAAATGTGTATCTAGATTTTCTGTTTCAAATGGAAACAGGAATAATATGTACCCTTAGCCTAAAAGGTTTTATGTACTAATCACAAACATGCCAATTTAAAGCATTAGATTTCCTTGCTCGTGGGGAAGTGGGCAAGGCAGATGGAGTGTTCCTTGCTGCAGGTAAGGAGGCAGAAATATCAGCCTTTATTAGTTTAATAATTAATCTTTATTATGTTGATTGTACATCTCTACTGTAGAGTATGACTTAAGCTGGTTTTTAGGTGTATTAATTAAATCTGTTCTGATGCTGTATGCAGAAGTTTTCATAGGATTCACCAAGTATTTTGCTTGAGCATAGTGAGGCCCTTCAACAAGGTCAGTCATGTACATAGGAAACAAGAGGTGAGGGAACTTAGGCAGTTTTGGCATCTGAGGGAGGGAAGCAATGAAGTTCCCCAAGGATCTGTACTATGGCTAGGCTTGATTCACTTGAAAAGTGTGTCACAGGTACTCGTGATGTGGCACAGAGAGGGGCTTGGATCTTTTGAAAGCTTCATGGGAGAAGAGGTGGAAGAGCAGTAGAGGCAAAGGGCTTGTGTAGGACATCCAGATGCCGAGTGCTGCGAGGCTGCAGGGACCTAAGGGTGGAACTGAAATCCTGGCAAGCATTTCTGAATGAGCAAGAGGATGGAGGAAAAACGCCCCTTATTGAAGTGAACAACTATGTTTAACTGTGGTCTCTAGAATGAAAACACCAAAATCATCCAGACTTTAATTTTGATTTTTTTTTTTAAATTAAAATGTCTGTATGACATTTAAATGTCCATGGAAATTAGTGCTATTACAAAGCCTCAGTAGCTTTAAAATAATTATTCCTTGCTAGTAGCAAAGGCTTAGAGTCACACTGTGATTTGGTAAAAGAGAGACCTCACAGAAAAATTGTCCTTCTTTTTGACTATGGTACTTACTGTTAAGTCAAAGCCACATTTTTTACATTACAGTCCACGTCCTTAAATTACCACCCCTTAGGCTGCTCAAGAGCAGGTGTAGTATTTCATTGTTTGATGCTGGAATAAGGAAAAAAAAAAAGTAATAGAGACATGTTAACACTGGCCACTCTGAATTCTTGATTTTTGAAAATCATATGTGTAGTTGAGCTATAGGTTCTGGATGTTGGAGGTTTCTTCATTTGTTGCTTATGGCTAAGACAGGCAAGTATGCATGCACGGGTAGCTGGCAAAAGGTGTGTATTTTGATGTTATCTTACTCTACTGCTTCTTATCCTGCAAAGGATGATGAGTTCTGAAAGACTTGCTCACAGGCTTAATTAGTGATGTAACAATGGGAAAATTAACATTTATATTACCAATATCCGGTTACTTTTTCTTTAAAGACTCTCTGATTAAGCTAATAAAATATTTTTCTCTGCATTTGATTTCATGATTATTTTGTTAGGTAAGAGGAGAGGAAAAAGGTCTACACAAGGGTCACAGTACTCCATTTTTCATTTAGATAGGGATGGTATCAGAGGATCTGTTTTTCCAAGCCTAAATACGAAAAAATACTGTATTCAAACTAGATATTATTTAACTTTTAAGTAGCGTGAGCATCATGTTTGCTAACAGTAAAGAATTTATTGTAAGAAAATAAGTTAGCACAGTTGGATCATAAAACAGTTTCCTCAGTGTGGCATAAGAAGAAATTAAACTTCTCATAGATAGCAGAAAAGTCGCACTGTGCACAAATGAGATCAATAAAAGGGGGACGCATGAAAGGAGTGGAATCAATATAAAAATATGCTTTGCTGAACATCTAATTGCTACATACAAAAAAAAAAAAAATAAAAATCTGAGCGTTCATTCTGAACGTGTTCTGAATCCAGACACAGGAAAACCAGCTAGGAAGGGAAAAACTGCAACCTTCATATAAATTCTCTGAGCTAACTCTTCTGAGTTTGTCACAGATATTCATACTTTCTTCAGCGTCATTTTTCAGAAATAATTCCACTCTCCATCTTCAACTACCCTTCCAAGATGGAGGTATAAGCAATTTGATGATTTGAGTGGAGCAGTAGTTGTAATTTTGAATAAGAGCAGATGATAATGCTGAGACAAAAACCTAGCTCACACAAAGTCTCAAACACTGGCTGCCTGTTTGGAATAGAGGTGTAATTACCATTGGAAGGGATTGTTTTCTACATGATTGCTTTCTTTGATTAGTTTTCCTTCTTACTCAAACAAGCATTCAGGTTTTATTATGCTTCAAATTTATATTCACTCTTGAATTTTAAAAAAATCAAATTTTCTCATATAGTTTTCTTGTTAAAATTCCTGTTGTTCATCCTTTTATCCACTGGGACTTGCCGTTTCCTTTCCCAGATGTTTTCCTGCTTCTACTATTTAATTATAAAATAAATAGAATTTTATTTAGAAAATAACACGCATATTAACTGTGTGCATAGGTACTTTTCTGGAATGAAATCCTATAATGAATGGGCAGAAAGAAAGGAGAGAAAAATCTATCTAGTGACTTTGTCATAGACCTTCTTTGTCATTTGCCATAGATTGAGGCAGATTTCTCTTCTTATGGATGAACTGCAAGACGGACCTCTACAAATGCATTTGTATTCTGAGGATGTTGCCGCTATCAACAAGAAGGTCAAAACTGGACATGAGGCAACATTAATGTGGTACCCACCGCAGAATCACAAAATCACCAGGGTTGGAAGGGACCTCTGGAGATCATCTAGTCCATCCCCCCTGCCAGAGCAAGGTCACCTAGAGCAGGTTGCACACCACAGTTAATGGAAAAGTTGTTTCTCTCCTGGTTATCTAGTAGCAGGGCAAAAACCTTAATTTTTAGCATTCTGTTAACGGGGCAGATCAGAGAATCAGACTGCATACCCACCAAAATTGTAACAGTTGGAAGAAAGTAACTTTTAAAAACCCCGTAACATTCATGAGATTCATACAGGTATTAAGAATCCTCAAGAAAATGATTTATAAAGTGGTACAGTTGTTGTGCAGTAGACTTACGATATGGCTGGGTGCATCCATCTGTTTCTCTGGTGTAGGAACAAGTAGCCACCAGACCTCTTTTGCCTAGTGGTTTATATTGCTTGGCACGCAAACATTGCAAATTAAATAGTAGTACAAAAATGCCTTGAAACAAAAACATTTCCTTTATACAACTAGCTTTGTGGAATACAAGAAAAGAACCAGAAAAATCATAGTAACTATCTGAAAAAAATAAGAAACCTTGTCTTGTAAAGCCAATGGATAATTTTCCTGATTTCTCTCTTCTTCGTCAGACTGAAACACTGTATGAGCAGATCTAAGTCCTTTCTGTTTATGTGGATCCCCTTCTTATTCAGCGTTTCAGGTTCAGTATTATTCTCCTGACCTGATCAGAGGTAATGAAGCACACGCTGTGCCAAAGGGGACCTCTGTGAGGATCAAGGACCAAGACCTGAGTTGGGCTGTGATTAAACAGGATCATTTGCTGCTTGGCGTAGGGGATTCATAAGCTCCGCATCCTCCTGCACAACTGCCCATCCGTCTTTCTGCTGTCGAGATGTCCAGGTACATTCAGGTAGTGGCTCCTGGTTTATATTGTGTCCTCTGGCAGTAGTCTGCTGTCTCTGATTTTAAAAATCTTTGCAGACATGGCAAGATGCTCTTTCACCCTTCAGCAGTACAGTTAGTGATTTACATTTCATGTTGAGTGTGCTAGGTTAGAAAGGCTATTGGTAAGATACACTATTCTTCCGTCTTTTTAACCACTGATAATGAAAGCAAAACAGAATTGGAAGGTGAATATCTATGGAAGTTATTTTGTGCGGTAGCAAAGGAGGCACTGAGCATAGAGCTGATCTTTGTTGTTCTTTCTGCATGCTGCCTAGTAATTTCTGTTGGTGTGAATTCTGCCTCCAGTGTAGAGTTGTGTGCGTGTAAAAATTGCTGTGGTTCTTCCTTTAAGATTACTAGATTTGTGGATTTTATGGATGGATGAGACTGCCTTTCCTTTCGTTGAACCCTGGCTGTGGAGTCGCACCAAATGAACCCTGTAATTTTTGGTCAACAGAAATATGTAACCTAGTGAACCTGTGCACAGTGAAGATATTCTTACAGATGTTGCATTATATAACACTGGCTATTTCTCTCCAATTCTCTATTTTAACATTCAAGCAGTCTTTTACATTGCCTCCTCAGCTTTGCAATTGTAGAAACACGTTCAGAAGGAAGCAGTTGGCACAGAATATTGTGTTTCCTTTAAGAAGAAACTGTACTCCTTATAATCCTTATTAGTGCATAAGGCTGTTTGCTCGTGAGTTGGCATTGCTGGGAGGGTATGAAGAAGTCACCTTCCATGCATGAATGCATAGGTTTTTTTTCCCCCCGGAAGCGCTGATGTTAGAAGGGAAGAATTGGTGGTGACTGCTCAAGTTCTTCTGCATTGCAGCATATTCTTGTAGTCAAAAAACATGAATAGGGTATAACCTCCTGTATTTGTGTGCACATTTGAATCAAAGAGCAAGTGAATTGAAGTGGGGAGGAGAAGAGTTTTGTTTACTTTTACTTTCAGTGATTTATTTAATATAACCCTAACTAATTACGCAATATTATGACCTTTAGGTCTTCCATTCTCCTTGTCTTTAAAATAAATTAAAATTCTTCATGGCAGCATATGATGGTTCTTGGCTGCAAAAACAACTCCCACAAACCTATATCCCACTGGAGGGTCCAGCACCTGTGCTTCCTGCTTTCTTTGGACTTGGCGCCTCTGTGAAGACAAATGACCAAAATTCACCAGCAACACTCTGGACAAGCAACACCTTAACTTCTCCTTTGTGCCCTTGGGCTTTGAAGGTGTCACTAGCCTGAGGATGGGCCACATAGCTCGGCATAAACCCTCTGGGTTTGCCCCTGCTTCTGTTCTTTAAATAACTCTAGTTTGTATGATCTGTGTTCAAACAGGCTAACGTCCTTTCACTAGCAGGATATTAAGTCTTTCAGGAAAAAGTAGCTGCTGGTGAAGATTTGTCTGAGCCAGGAGAGAATACACCAAATCACAGCGAGGGATTAAATGGTTCTGTTGATACCAAGGGGTAATCCTTTTGGGTAAGGCTTAATGGAGGATACCAAAATCAATTGATCCTGAACTGCAGAATGGTTTTGGTTTTTTATTTCCAGAGGTGTGATCTAGCCCCTTCTGACTTTGTTCTTTCCCCTAAAATACAGTAGAAAAGGGCCATATTGAGCAGGGTGACACTAGGTAATTCAGATTATGAACCCAAAAATGTCATCAAACTTCAGTGTATCAGAGAATTAAGAATCAGATACAGTGATGTTAAATACCATTCAATGATTGCTTAGCCCTCAAGGGGCTGAGGGGCATTAGAAGAAAAAATACAATGCTAGATGTGCTGTACTTTTGTTAGTTTTGTGAAATTTAAGAGATTAAGCAGAGAAAAGTCTTTGTCACAGTATGAGGTTCTCCCAAAGGGTAGAATAACAGATAATCCCTTCGTACTAAAGCTATATATTTCAGCTACAACAGCAATCAAAGTAAAACCGTGAGAGCCTGTAAAAACCTGCCTGAAGGGCAAGTGCTCTCTGGGTGCTACAGAAGGCAGTTTGAAAGTTGCTATAACAAGATCAATTCACTCTTTTTCTAAACACTGCATGTGGGATGTTGGGTCTCTTCTGATGCTGTCAGTAACTCTGTCCCGAGTGGAGCTCTCTGAGATGTCGCCGCCTTTAGTATCTGTGTTTAAAACAAAATGAATAAATAAAAAAAACCCCTCTTTGGATGAGGTTGGTGTGTTTGAGGAATGCAAGATTTTTTTTATTATTTTATTTTAATGGTAGTGTTAAGTTAGCCAGGTGACAGCTCAGATTGATCTTTTGCAGACACCAGCATCTGCTGACCTGCTGGAAATGGAGAGAGGTAAAATACAAGTGGATTATACTTACAAGTTGTAAAATAGGTGGTTAGTCTGAACTGCCTTTTGGCCGTCGTCAGGCAATCAGAGCAAAAATGTCTGTCGGGTGTTCAATTTTCAGTCTTCCTCCTGGGGTTACCAAGAGAGAGCCATTGTCTTTATCTGCAGCTGTATGAAGACTGCCACATTGCTAAAAGCTGACACATTGAGATGTATTTTACATGACGATGGGTGAGAGTTTCTCATTTGATGCCTTTTGATAGGTTAGGGAAGAAACCTCCAGGTGAGAGACTGTTGCAGCCGTGGTAACTTTTGAAGCTGGCAGAGCCTTTTAAGGAGTTGCACGCATACAGGAGGGACATTTCACAAACTCTGGGAGTTTTGTGTTTGTGTATAAGAATATCTTAAAGCTATTTGAATGTGGTTTTCTGGAAATTTTCCTTGAAATGAAGGCATGCTTCCTCTGTCTTGACAGACTTCATTCCGCTGTCTATGGAAGATACTGTGGGATGTTATATGCATCGGAGAACTCTGGTGGAGAACGGGTGGCTGTGTTCCTGTGATAGGTCTATGTCCTTCAGCATAACTATGCAATTTTAGAAAGGAAAGACTAAACAACACTGCTTTCATTTTCCTTTCATTATGCCTTACTTTTCTCTTGCCTTTCAGTTGTGATGTCTCCTTCTGCCAGCCAGGAGCCCTTTCAGTCGTGCATTACCCTGTTACCTTGCTTGAGCTGTGACTTTTGTTTTTGTAACTTGCAGCCATGACTTGAAGAAATGCTGTACCCTTTTTAGGTTTTTACAGCAACAGATTTTTGAAGCTTAAAACATTAGCAAGCTACTTTTTAGCATTTGCTAAAAAGCAAATTTGTGACTTTTCACAGCAAAAACAACTAACTTTGTACCAAATAAGGGACAGGACAGGTACAATATTATGTAACTTCTGCTGCACATCCCAGATTTAAATAGCTGTTAGTGATGATGGCAAGTTCTAAAATGTTTCTGAATAATTACCATAACGGAGATGAGCGATCTGTCAATGGGTGGCCATATTTGAGTGTAATGTCAGGGTATTCTTTGGAAACTACCTGCTTTATGGTGCACTCCTCCCTAGTGTCTGCTGTGCTCTTCATCTGTCATGTCTTTTCTTCTTGCTCCCTTGCTTCCTTGTTTGATTTCTTTGCTTTTCTTTCTCTCTCTCTTGACCTTTAAAACCATGGTACCTTCCTGTAGCCTTCTTTTTTTTTGGACTTAAGTGCCTTTCAAATCCATGCTGAGACAGGTGTAGAAGCACTTTTCAGGCTCTTGACTGAGCTCTGTGACTTGTGAGCGGCATTGCCTGGTGCACAGCACAGGATGGAGAGCTCTGGGGTTTTTCCCTCTTGCTTTCCAGAAAAGAAGAAAGGAGATGATCCTTAATCCCAAAAGCTCTAACCAGCGTGTGTATGTGCTAGGAGGAGGAGTGATGAAAGGTAGCAGCCTTGCATGGGAGGGGAGCGGGCAACAGGCTAACAGCTGTGTTATGATGAGCAGTTCCCCCCCCAGTATGTGCACACATTGAAGATAGCCCTGTACGGGCACAGTTGTGATACCAGCAGTGCTCAGACTGAACGCATTCAGTAGCTGACTTTCAAGATTTCCGTCTATCACTTGAATGCAGCAAGTTGTGTTCCTTTATGTCAAATGAAACATAACTGCTGAATATAAAGAAAAAAATAAGAGTAACAAAAAGAAAATCTCTTAATGCCCTAGCTGTTCTCCTTTTAACCTTTAGTTGCTACGTAACCATTGGGAAAGTACTGAAACATAAAATGCCTACCAACTGAGGACAGAAATACAAATGTGGTTCTATACAATGTATATAGAGTAGAAGATACTAGTGCTAAGTCTTGACCTAGTAGTACCTGGTAAATAAGAAAGCACTGTAGCAATAAAGTTCCCCAGAAGAGGAAAGATACGCACTTTTTTGACAAAGCGCTTGTAACAGTATTTAGTCAGTAAGTTAAAACGTCACACCAGCACGTGTGTTTGTGGGCAGTGAATTTCTTGAAGGAGCAATTAGCTGTTTGTTTTGATCCTAGAGGTTTGTAATAGCCAGAGTGGGTCTGTGCTTAAACCCCCCAGATCATGTCTGCGAGCAAGATGGGAGATTGCAGCTGAGCTGCACAAATACATATGTCTTCCCTGAGCCACCCCTCAGACTCTAGGTAGAGCTTTTATTTGAAGAGCGTATTTTTCTCATGCATTTGTGTTTGCCTGAGTCACATAGGGAGTTTCTTTCCACACTGCTGAGTGTCACCAGGGAGGCCCCCTTTCAGATTCAAGTCTGCTGTCTTTGCTTTTCTGCAGCAGTAGGCATTCCTCCTCCACCTGTGCTTCAAAGGCAATGGGAACCAGCCCGGAACCCAGCTGTGTTCCTCCCTCTCAATTAGCAATCACAAAGCACTCTCATGACATCTATATTGTTCTTCAGTGGAGGCATTTTATCCCTACGATGCGGGAAGCGTGAAAGTGGCTGAGGCACGCTCACCTTTGCAAATCAGCAGCAAGTACATTAAGGGTTGTTTCTAAGGCCGCAGATGGAGCTGCTGGGACAAAACCTAGCCTGAACTGAGTGGCAGCAAGGGTCAGGGTGGAGCAGCCAGCTCCGGGCCACTGTGCACAAACCTTTTCCTGTGTTCAAAAGACATATGTGAAGCATGTAGTTTCATTGCTCCAGGAGAAACCCCAGGGAACTGTGGCGCAGATTCATATAATGACTTGGGTTCCTTTGGTACCACCCTTCCTGCCCTCTCATGTGACAGCTTATTGCTTAGAAGCAAAACTTTACTAATTCCTCATTCTACAGAAAACACAAAAAAACAGAACCAGTAGGTTTAGGAGGAAGAAGAGTCCTGGGAAAAAAGTCAGCTCAGTAATGCCTCAAGTATAAAATACGCTGTAATTGGTGATATAAAGAGGTTGTATAGCATAGAGACCTCCATTTAAAGCCAGTCCCAACCTTGTTTTTGTTGAGTGGTCTTCAGCCTTTCGTTTTCCAGAATTTGTGTGTGAATTCTGTTAAGGCATCACTGCAGTAAAGCCGTACTGTGGACTGCAAAAATAAATAATTAGTTAAGTACTTACATTCAGGCATAAAACTTCATCTCTGCAAATACCTTTTGGGGAGGGAAAATCTAAAATAAACATTAGGACAAAGGTAGCACCCTATCAACTATTAAACAAATGTGAGATGATGCTGAGAAGTCCTACCAGCTCAGCCATCTCAAAATCTTTTTGCTAGGCTTCATAGCTGAACAGTTCCTTTTTCTAACGTTTTCTCAAAAAACTGTGGCAGTTTTGCACTATCACGGCCAGTTTGTTGGAGGGCTGTGATACAAGGTATGCATCCATTTAACATAAAACCATCCGAGTCAGAAGAGATGAACCAACCTTTGGGGCTTGGAGTGTGAAAATATTCACACTCTGTAAAATATTAATATTTGGTAAAATATCTTAAGATATTTTAAAATTTAGTTTTAAGTTTTAAATTTAGTTTTGTTACCAGGTAAGAGTAAAAAATATTCTACAAGTATTTAATTAAATGTTTCCTCTCATTGTGAGGAGCATTGGAAATACAATCAGAGTTTCTTCACTAATTTAAGGAGATAATATGAGGGTCTAAGGAGGACTAGATAAAGTTAGGACAAATAATTAGAGAGATTATTTGTACTCAAATCACGAGACTAATGAAATTCATCCTAAAGCATCTGCGGAACTGGGCAGAACAGCCCCTTGAACCGTTATCCCTGACCCATACCTGAGACTGATGGGTGACAGGAGGTGTCCCAGAGGACTGACAAGGGAGACTTCATTGCATAACTGATTTAGTAGATGGCGACAGAGCAAGGATTGCAGTTTGTTTCAATTTAGGTTGCTCTCTTAAAATTTTTCCATGTGCTGTTCTCATAAGCAAACGTTGGAAATCAGACCTAGGGTATAGGTCCCAGTAACATGGTCATGGCTGAATGTGAAACTGTTGTCTTAAGCTTGTGCTGTCATGCAGGGAAACGTTTTCAAGTCTGTCGTGAGCTTGTGACAAATATTAAACATGAGACTGTCGTGTTTAATTTCTTTCTTCATTGACTTGTGCGATATCACGAAGACTAGAATTAGAAAGTCGCAGACACAGCAGCTTCAGAAAGATTTGAAAGCATTTCAACAAGGTGGAATTATAATTTTAAATGATGTTGGCGCATGAAGAAATGATCTGAAATAATTAAGATTTAATTTAGTCATGACAAGTGCTAGGCAATACTAAACACAGACTAAATGGCTGTGCATAACTAATAGGGCTGAAAAAGGCCTGAAGAGGGGCAGTTGGACAGAGTGGCATTGTGTGAGGAGACACTGAATGGATTTGGACTCTTCAGCCTGAAAGATACAGCCGAGGCATGGACCTCATGGAGGGATATAAGCTCCAAAGTGGGGAGAAGTGGTTACAGGCAATTTATTAATTCTTTCTCATAATACAAGAAGTAGGATTAGAATATAGTAAATGAAATTATCCAGTAGTAGATTTAAAACAAGCAAATGGAGTGCTTTGCTGTGTAGTGGTAAGTGTATGGGACTCGCTGCCATGGAGTGTGGCAGATGGCAAAAGCTTAGGCGAGTTCAAGATGCAGTTTGACAGCTTCATGGGGGAAGAACTCTCCCGTGACCTCACCAGGCAAAGGTGCAACCTCTGGCTCAGTAGGTCCTAAACCCGTGGTTTGTAGGCCACTCTCAGGGACAGGCTTCTCGACTGGACGGTTACTGTCTGGGCCTGAGTACACTGGTCCAGTTTCAGCATCTCTTCAGAAACAAGGTCACTCCATTACTAAATTTCTGTGACTCTGGCTATTTTTGAGACAAACAGGATCCTTGTGCTAATCTGTAGAGAACCATTGAAATCAGTGACAGTTTTTCTCTGTAGCTGAGGTAAGAAAGAATATATGCAAAGTCTTTTTAGGCTAGTTGCTATGAAAACAATTTCACGACTGCTTTTATCGTGCAATAAATTACCCATAAAAGAGGTTAGCAGATTAATTTAATTAATTTGGTTTAATCCCAACAGTGTATTGTTTTATTAAGCAATGCCATGGCATAATTAAGAGTTGTAACTGATTAAACACACTATAACCACAGAGCTATTAATACTAAATTACAATAAAATTAACGAAGTAACATAAACAAGCCACATAAATGTTTTAAAACGACAGTGATAATGCATCAACTAAAAAGCTGCTTATGTAAACCGTTTCTTAAAGAGATTGACTGATAAAATTAGTATTTCTATAATAAGATAATTGCAAAAATGGAAACGGGGCAAGAAGAGCATTCCATATGACTTTTCAATTCAAAAGACTCCTTTGATGAGAAACATGGGGTTTTTAAGATGGATATTTTTAAGTGAGTGTTGAAGGAAAGTCCTTGAAGCCAAACTTAGAGTATGCAGGGAAAAATCTAAAAAGTAAAACATAATGTCAGCTTCAAGACCTCCTCTGGATTTGACATTTGTTTGTCTTACTTGAATACAAATCTGAACAACTCACGCATTGCTAAGCTTTAGTTTGTGTATGATATATTAATGCTACAGCTCAGATTCTGTTCTCATTTGCAGGAGTGCCAGCAAATGTATGAAACTATTTGCATGCTTAAATGATTTGCTGGATTGGATGATTCACAAATTCTGGAAATCCCGCAGGTATTCATTTATCATACGCATTGAGTAGAGAAATACAAAATACCTGATATCAAAGTGCAGGACTACAGAGGCCAGTGGCAGTATGAAATAGAGAAATCTTTTTGAACTTTTTCAGACCTGTAATCAAATCTGATTAAGACCAAATACATTACAGTAACTTAAAAGAAGTTTTATCAGTGTCTGAGGACACCTAGCAGAAAGACTGACAAAGTTTATAACGCTTTTTTTCTGTATGGGGCAATGTACAAACTCCTCTAAATATATCTGGTTCTTAATGTCATTTTGGAACCTACTGAAAATTAAAATGGACTGTTTTGATTATCTCACAATCAGAAGTTCTAGAAATATACTATTTTTTTTCCTAAATACATTATTCAAATTTATTCTAAACCTAAAACGATTATGTTTGCAGCTTGCTGTTGAATGATACTTTAAAGGCCAAATTAGTGCAGTATAGACCTTGCGTAAGTGCAAATTGAAGCCCAAACGTCTGAGTCAGCAGGCTGCTAAAAAGAAGTTTGTTATGCATATTGAAATGCCTTAGACTTCTAGTTTCAATATCTCTGGACAAATTTGGTCTTTGTTATGTGTTTTAATACATCAGTGTGACTAATCTTTGATGAATCAACAGTTTCTGTCCTGTCTTCTTGTGTGCAGTATGTAGACACACAGTAATTATATGGGAACGTGCAAATGCATTTGCTACAGTGTAGGTACTCCTGTGGAGAGATTTGTGGAAATTCATACACATAATGTATGTGTACGAATGTGTGTGACCCTTAACTTGAATGGCCTTGTAGATACCTATTTGCTTTCAGGTACCAAAGTTTTTTGCAGATGAGGGTATTGTTTTGAATAGTAAAGGGCATGAGTTTAGGATTTTGTCTCTAGTTATGTTTATCAGCAGACAGAGGGCTGGTGGAGGAAGAAGAGCTAGGAATGTATGTGTTTGGAACCATAAATCTCTACATTGCTCAAGGTTTCCTTGAATAGCTCCATGTAAGTGGGAGAAATATTAACCAAGCCAAATGCAGCTTGAAACGAGCTAACATAAATATTCCACAGACCGGGGGATGAAAGACTGTGGGAGCTTGTATTCCAGAATATGCTGCTCAAACATTCTTGAACCTCATTAAGATGGAGAGTAGGAGGGAGATTTCAGGAGGACAGGGATGAGTATGAACAAACATGGAAGAGCAGTCACTTGTTTAAGAAGCTCAGTGTAATTATGTTGTACAAGTGTGTGTCATCCCTATTTAAGAACTCTTTCTAGGCTGGGGGAAAGCAGAGTGTGAGCAAGGGATTGTGTCTGGGACTGTAACTGTGAACGTCCACCTGCTGGTTCTGCCCCGGTTCGTGATGTGGAGTGTGTGGCTGAAAGCACGACATTATTTTTATGGTCTAGGAGCAGCTGCAGCTCTGTGTTTACTTAGACAAAATCCTGAATACTTTCCCGTCTCCTGCAGATTATGCATTTGGCGTCTCTTGCTGTCAGTTTGTAACTGCAGAATATGTGGACCTGTTTGAACTCTGAATCTGGTGTAGACCTGCGTTCCTTGGGGACTAAGATTTTCAAATGCATATTGGAGGGTATCCCATCTTCTCTGAATGGAAAGGCTGTTACCCAGTGTCTCCTTGGCTGTGTTGCTGAGGTCAACCAGCTGTTCTCCACCACTCTCACTGCACTCCCACCTCTGCAAACGTCATGACTGAGTAGCTTCTAGGAGTTTTTCTGAAACTATTTTTTGCCAAATGAACCGCAACCTGTCACTGAAACGTCTTTCACTGTGATTGAAACAGATTGGAGAGCAAGCTGGTGGCCTGTGCCCCCAGCAGGGCTGGGGGAGTGGGTGCCTCTGCCAGAACAGCAGCGAGGAGCAGCTGGATGTAGGCTGGGAGACGGGTGGGCCCAGGCAGCTTTTCACTTGGCATAGCTGGAGCTGGGCGAGGCCATATTTGCAGTCTCTCTTTCTAGGTTTCTCTCTAACTTCCCTCCTTCATGAATAAGAGCATTTCAGAGGATGGGACTGGCACCATGTTTTCTGCTTTTATAATGAAGTTAGCATTAAGTGAGCTAAAGCCTTTTCAGCCTGAATGAGCCAAAGAAAGATAAAAAGTATTTTCTCATTTCTCCTCTCCTCATGTCAAACCATTGGGATGATCTCGCCTGTTGAAGGATCCATCTGTTTCATGCTTTAAGATGTCCTCTGAAAGGAATAAGATTTTGAGGGCGGCCCTAATGAAGCTGAAGGAACAAGGCAGTGTTCCTGTGTTAGCTGAATACTGTATCCTGTAATACTCAGCTGTAGCGGCACCTTGGAATGCAAGGGAGATAGCAACCTCGCCGACGGGCCTGAGAAGCAGTGAACAAGGACACAGATAAAGAAGTAGAACTGGATCTCAGCCAGACCGTAGCAGGGGTTCAAAAGTACACAGCTGTGTGTGGGTGCATGTGAAAAGAGCATAATCAGAACACTGATTGTGCGTGACTGGATGTTGATGTCCTGGAACACCGGGACATGCTGGATGTATGGGAAACAGAAAAAGCAAAGTACGTCAACACCCTGTTTGGCTGTATCGTTGAGATCCGTATCTGTAGCTATAGAACAGCAGCTCGTGTGAATAAAGTTGGATTTAGTACACCACACTGGGTCCGTGTTAATCAGCCCGCCGCACTCGGCAAAGAAAATATCGTGAAAGCACTCATTTTCCCTGTTGGGTAAGGTGAGGGCAGAAGAAGAGACTGAGGGAATGTTAGACTATCTCTGCTGCTGGTCTGCAATGATGCTGGCGCTTTATGCATTCCCGCAGCAGGGTTACAACCAGTTTCTTGAACACCACGCTGCAGATGTAGTACACGAGGAGGAGGTGGTAGGCTGCTGACTAGGCTGCTAGTAATGCTTTTTGGCTCGACCCTGCTCCAACGTGACCAGAGACCATAGGGAAGGAATTACTCTCAGTTGCTTGGGAGATATATTTACCTCTGGATGTGTTTGAAGAATCTGTGCTCCAAGCGTCGGGTATGGAAAGTGAAGGATTCTTTTGAATACTTCAAAAAAAGCAAGAGTTTACATGCATCCTCACAGTGTGTAGTTATCTTACATCTTGGTCTACAAAGAGAGAAGTGGTCCGTGTACGTGATTAATACTGTCTTGGAAACCAGCTGTGCAACTGTGGTAGTACAAAACAAAAAAATGTAAGTCAAAGAAAAGTCCTGTGAGCATGCCAGGATAAAACAGGATGGGAGGACTCTAAAGTAGATTTTCCTGTAAGAACTAGTGATGGTCAGCTGACAGAAACCAAAGGAGAGACAAATGATTGATAAATCGTGTATGTATACATGTATATATTCCAACTGTCTGTCCTTTAGGTGTCTAAGAAGCATTCTGAATATCATGAAATTCTGCACACTTTTCTGATGTTTTCTGTGAACTTTTTATTGTCTTCTCCTTTATTGTGTTTCTAAAACAATTCAAATTGTCCCATTGTAGGGCTGCCAAAGACCACAGACTGTACCAGTGAACCAGTGTA
Source organism: Burhinus bistriatus (assembly GCA_013397275.1). Lineage (NCBI taxonomy): Eukaryota > Metazoa > Chordata > Aves > Charadriiformes > Burhinidae > Burhinus > Burhinus bistriatus. Next base: position 440,273 of record VYXH01005817.1, on the reverse strand, counting down.
ATCTGTTGTTTGGGTTAGGAACCCCACACGCTTCAAGTTTTCAAAAATCTGGAAGGTTCAATGCCTAGGTTGACTCGGTTTTCTGTTAGTGTCTGATTTAACAGAAAGCCACTCTGGACTCCGAGATGCCACACTGACTAGCTTGTCATAGAGCCAGCTTCGTAACTTTGTTTTTAAGAAAGAGTCTGTGTGGAGATGACTTGTCTTTTGGAGTGGGGGAGAGTTGTAGGGAAAGAGGACGTATCTTAAACCCCTGAAACTTGTAGTAATTCACCACTTGTGGAGAATATTTGTGAGTAGAGTTGAATTACCAAGTTTAAACTTGTTCTTTTCAAAGCAATGCTAGCTCTTGCTAGCATTGTGGAAGGTCTAGTCAGGCTGTAGTTAGGGAAGATGTCTCATCTCTCCCCCACTCACTTCCCGATAGATGTAGTGTCAGAACTGGGTTTCTGCAGAGCTGAGATGTGGTCTTCCTCACAGCACTACCTACATACATGTAGGGCTTCAAAATGTGCTGAGTTAAAAACATGGAGTTTGGCAGCTGATGCCTAACGTGAATAGGCAGCCCAATGTCCTAGCTGTAAAGACAACCAGGGATTTCACAGGTTGGCTGCACAGGAATAGGAGAGAGGATGTCTCAATGACTTCTCCACTAGGGTCTGCTTCTGATATTCCCCCGCTTCACCACAGGCTGGTGTAAGGGATGAGTCATGCCTCGAGCTGGATTGTCTCCTTATGCTGAGGACCTGTTTACAAGTTACAAGACAACTGTGTGGGCTTCTTCTAAGATAACATACCAACATTTTGCAAAACCATGCTTCTTGTTTCCATTGAATCTAAACGGAACAATTGTTAGATATCTCTGTCTTTTCACCCAGTGTGATTTGTAATGGTATCCCTAGCAATTTCTACCGCAAGTGCTAGATACGATGGCATATGGCTGTTGGTGGTCAAGATTATTTTATTTATACACTTTTTTAAAGTGCATTGTATTATACAGTGAGTCAGCTGGTCGAAGCAAGCAATGCCTGAAGAATTGAGGTGTGAAGGAGTATAAAATGATACAAAGGCAAATGAGGAATATGGAATATGTTTTGTTCATTTATTCTATAAATGGAATAAACATGCAATCCTGCTGATCTATAATCAAACCTTTTTCTGAAGCACTGTGAGATTTTGAATAAAATTTTAGGAAAAAATTGACTAAGACTTTTTAAAAAACAGTTTTGGAAGTTTTGTTTTATTGCAAGCAGTAAATTCTTTAAATGCACTTTGGATACAGTTGAGTTATACAGCGAGTTTGTGTGGCACAGAATACAGGAAAAAAAAATCAGAACTGAGATTGTAATTTTGGAATTTGATCGCTGCTCCTGTGTTCAATCAACCAGGTTCCACCAGCTGTGTGAAACCAGTATTTACATACATTGTAACAGAGGCAGACGTAAATATATAAGAAATGTATACAGAAAGCAAGAAATAATGCTAAAACAAATCACTTACTTTGAATGAAGTTTCTTTTCTGTTGTCAAGAAAAATATGACAGTTGCTTTTCCAGAAAAGGATTGCAGTAAATCAAATTTTCATTGCTCCAATTTGACAAAAAAACTTACAATAGAAATGCCAGAATACTACTCTTTACATATCAGTAGACTTCTGGAAGATGATGGCTTTCTAAGAGGTTGTAGGAACACCACCTGTAAATTTTGTTTACTAGGAAGTGAGCATATTGATTTACAAACCTGGAACAGATAAGTTTTATTAGTTATAGTGCATACAGTCGCCTTTGTAATTTTTGTGATGAAAACTTAACTTACTCTTCAGGCAAAATGAAACCCCATTTCTTTCTACAGGAGAGGAGAAAAAATGTTTGCATGCAAAGCAGTTCTGCTCCCCCCACCCTAGCACTACTTACTGATTTTAGTTCGTGACTTTTCCTTGTAAGCAGCCAAAAAAAAGTAGTGATTAATCTCTGCAGAAGGCAAATTACGTGAATATTTAAAGAGCTGTTTGGTGTTCTTTAATTTCTTGAGTTATGGAATGTATCTTAGATGCATAGAAATTCAAGATCAGACATTGTGAGAAGTATAGAGATGGAGTTTGCTAGCATATCATATACAAAAATGTACATACTGTAAGACTCATTATAGGTAACATTTGCTTAATTAAAATAAAGGTGGTGATTTTCAAAGTTGCCTGAGAGATTTAGGATTCTTGCTTCATGCAAAGTGTGACTTTGCATTCCTTAGCTTAATAATACTGCTCTTCATGCTGATTTTTAACATTGGGTTTTTTTAAGTCCTTATGAGTCACTTTAGTGGAAGAGAGAAGAGGCCAAGTGAAGGTAGCGGTTCAGAGAACACACTGGAGAGAAAAAAGTAAATTTCATGGAGAAATAAATAAAATAAGGCAGGACTGACGAAATTAATGAAAACATTCTGTTTTATAAATTCCTTACTAACAGTGCCCTGTGTCCATCTCTGGTCTTGTTCTAGTTAAAGTTTTCAGTGATAAATACGCACGTGGACTAAGAGGGTGGTATGAAAGCCGCCGTGTGGAGCATGTCTCGCAGCAGAGAAGGGCAGGGAGCTTGCGGCCCAGACCAAAGGCTGGGGAGAGGCAGTGGGACCCCGGGGGGAGCTGCAGGCAGATATGACGTGGTAGGTGTGTCTGTGAGGTCACATGCATTGGAGGAAGCTGATTGGTGAGCAGCAGGTGGCTTTGTGAGGTGGTGGTGCCTGTCAGGGATAGCATAGAGGAGCAGAGCTTGGGGATGCCAGAAGGGAGGTGGGGCAGAGGCCAGCACGTGTGGGTGCTGGTGGCGAGGCCAGGTGATGGTGGCAGCATGTGAGGACATGAGGGCTGTCCTAGAGCCGGGCCAACAGAGATGGTGGAGGTAAGGGGGGGCTCAGGTAAAGGTGGTGTGGCTGCGAGACGCCTTCAGATGGGCCCTTAACCAGTGTCTGATTGCTAACCTGAAGCCCTAACTTTAAACCTAAACCTTATGCCCAGCCCTTACGCCATTTCTGACTCTAAAGGCTTACTTCTGCGTTGAAGCCTGAAATTATAACCTCTTACGCTAACTCTTCCACTAAACTGAAGCCCTAAACAAAAAAGGTTGCCCACGCCTTAAACACTAACCAGAAACCCTAGGGAGAAACCCAAATATTCACCCTAATCCTAACCCTGAGCCCTAACTCTTAACAGGTGAGCTCTCATGCCTAGCCTTACGTGTAGCTCTGACCCCAGTGTCCTAGAGCAGACACCCTCACCAGACGCCCCAACCCAACATGTTGACCTGAATCTCTAAGCCCTCACCCCCTGCTCCCACCCTGCCTCTCAGACGGTGGGCCAGCAGGCAGGAGGAGGGTAGGGCTGGGAGGTGCTGGAGGGAAAGGCCATGATAGGAGGGGGTTGCTTAGAGGCAGGGGAGAGGGAGCTGCAGCTCAAGTGAGGTGTAGGTAAATGTGACACGGTGGGTGTGGGCTGTGAGGTCACTTGTGTTGGAGGAACCCGACTGGGGAGGAGCAGAGCTTGGGGAGGGCAGAGGAGAGGCAGGGTAGAGGCCGGCGTGTGGGTGCTGGTATAAGGAGTCGTCTGTCTCAGCACCTGCCCTAAGCTTTACTTTAAAGCTTTCCCCTAGCTCTTACCCCAGTCCCCTACTGTAATTCTGAACCACCAAATCCTACTTCAAAGCTGAACCCCAACCCTGACCCTCAACACTAGCTCTGATGCATAGGCTTGACACGCTACCCCTAATAGCCTAGCCCTAATCCAAACACCTAAGAAATCTGGCCCATACCTTCCCTGCTAACCAGAAACCTTAGGCAGAGGCCCTCATCCTCATGCTCTGCTTCACTCTAATCCATAACTGTAATCCTAAAAAGTAAGTTGAATCCCCTGTCCCTAACCTGAACGCTCATACGCAGTCAGAAACCCTAACCTGATACTGATGGCACGTAGGCAGTAGGCAGCTGCTGAATGCGTCATCACCCCAAATAGAAGACTAATCCAGATAGTCTGTAGTGTTTTGGAAATGAGTAGTATTTCCTAGACTTAGCAATACAACAGAGAGAGTTTTGTACTGATTTTTCTGTGATGTGGTAATGGAGCCTGGTACAGCCCAGCTAAATGCTCAGCAACCTCAGGAGTGTTTTAAGCAGTGGGAGGGGACAAGGAGTGCTCTTAATGACAAGCAGCACTTTCCTGTTTGGGGGACAGCTGGGGAGGGCTGAGGTCATCCAACAGGGAGGGTTCAAACCTTGCCATTTCTAAGGTCAGTCCAATCACCATGCTGTGGGGCAGCCTCTCCTGTGGACCAGGCTCCAGAGTTAGCAATCTCGCCTCTGGGATCCTTCTTTCTAGCCCCTGGTTCTTCTGTCAGTTTCTGCTCTCTAGGCTTGGTCGTGCTCCAGTGCCTTCCTGCCTGGTGTGGGTTCCTGCTCTTGGTTTCCTGATCTGCCCACGTGACATCTTGTTAGAAACCCTGATGTTCTTACAGCAAAGAATTTTTCATTTTGTGAATTTTAAAGCTACTTCTGCTTCTCTTTGGTGTGGTGTGCCCTTGACTTTATCCCTGTTGCTGCTGCCTCTGCTTTGTTACATGGTTTCCATCCCCAAACCTGGTTGCAGCTTGTTCTTAAGCACTGGCTACAACTGTAAGCATTTGACTGTATATCAAAGTTCGGAAACGTACTACACGTCTTCAACAGGACATACCTAAGCAGTTGCTAGATCTGGCAGTTAAAACTGAGGGAGCACAGATGCACAGAGGGGCAGCGAGTCCTTCAACACTAACTAAAATATAACCAGCTTCACTGCATCAAAGCCCCAGGTCCTTGCCATTGCAAGCTCATAATGTCAGCGTACCAGGAGAGTCAGCAGATGTCTGTTGCAAAAGGTCAGGAACCCATTTCAGGAAAACTCAGAAATTAATCCTTAATATACTTGGAATTCTAGCATTTGTACTTTCCCAACAATTCCTTCTGTCTTCAGAAAATGAAAAATTATAAGCATCTGTGCAGAACTACAGACTGAACCTGTCCTTCAGAGTTTTGACATTGCTTGTGGATGTTCTCAGGAACAGAGACCTCTTCATTTTTCTTCTTCCCAGACTTCGCCTTTCCTTCTGCTTTAGGTGAAATATTTTATTGTATTAATAAGAAAGGAGGAGAAGGCTGTCCTCAAAAAACCAGGATCTTTGAAATAATACCAAAAATGTTTCAGATTCAATAATAGGAGTTGTTTTTCAGGCAGTCATCAATTGTAGAAATTAAGCTAGTCTTGAGTTTACAGCCTTAAAAACCTATTTACTCAGTACAATATTTTGAAATTATGATACCAACGTGCCATTTGTGCTTCCTGTGTAGTTTAAAAGAAATGTATACATCTGCTGGTTACCGGGAAACATGGCGGCAGAATTTCAGAACGCCTTTCACTGAATCTTCGATCACTTAAAGGACAGCAAAGAAATAAGAGGCCAAACATCCAGTTTTCAGTAGATAGTAGGGGTTTAATGGTTGTTTACTAGATGACCATGTCGTCATTGTTTACTGAAGGATCCCCCCAGTTCTTGCCTGAAAGGGTGAATTTTGATACTACGTGATACTTGCAAACAAGGGCTAGGAGAGGACACCGAGTTGCATAAAAGCACGTTCTTACCTTACCCCTACCATGTTAGTGTGTTTTTCTTAACATATCCCATCACTTCCTCTTGGGAATAGACATAGTTAGTAGTTTGGAGCAGTACCACAGTTTTGAAGTAAATCCTTTGATCGTTCCGGTTTATTGAGTTTTGGGTCAATTTGGAGTGCTTTGATGCGTGTGAACGAGTTTTTTTTAGAGGAAACTAAACCAGAAGGCACTGAAGTTCCAGTGGCCACAAAATGCTCTGCCCCCCCTAATGGGGGTGTGAGGCTCCAAATGAGTGACTACTCCTCCAGGCAACTTCAAACCACATGTACGGTAGGGATGTGAAGTCTGAAGTAAAACCCCAAATTATAGATTGTGTAGATGAAATGGCTACAGCGCTACCTGCTTTCATCTGCTCTTCTTGCACCAAATCGCAGGCTGATGTAATAGCCGCAGTCCGTAGCTTTGTTGTTATCTTCCAGCGCTGTAGAAAACTGTAGAGATGAAGTGTCTTTTTTTTATGTTAAAATCCAAAACAATCACAATCTAGACAGCCTATTTTGTTTTTCTAAAATAATACGCAGAACTAAAAGCCCTTGATGATTAGAGGAAAAGTGTTCTACAGTGTGTGAGCAACACACAGCATGATGCATCTTCATTACAAAAATGCAAAATGACAATCATTTATCATAAAATCTGCTGACAATAGGCATTAATCTCTTAGTAAAGCAAGTAGTAAACCCTGTTCCCATGGCAATGCAATACATTTTGTTTCTCTACCTCTACTAAATGCATGGAAGACTGGGCATTTTGTGGACAAAGTAATTGCAGCCTTTATGCTGTGGATTTTTGTGGGTGAAATATGTAATTATTTTGGTGGAATGTTGAATCAGTGGTAACCATGGTGTTGGTAGAACATGCCTGTATTCCATACAGACCAGTGCACATGCTCGATGAGCAGCTGTCTTCCCGTCCCCAATTTTATACCAACTCTGTTTAAAGGATAGGAATTCTTTCAGGAGAAATACAAACAAATGTTTGTTGTGGTGAACTGCATGTTGTTTATTCCTTATTTTTGCCATGTTGTACTGTGTTTTTTTTTTTTTTCTTTGTGTGTGTATATATATGTGTGTGTGAGTGTATATAGTAGAAATTACTTGGTCAAGCAGACCTGTTCTGGGGAAAAGTTATGTATTCCCATACACGTCTTGTTAATGAAGCTTACCAATTTTTACCTAAACAGTTATTTCGAAGACTAATAAAATACCATATTGTTTCCCCTTATGTGATATTTTGTTTGAAGTCAGCACAACATCCATGTATTTCCATCAGCCTTAAAAGCCGTGAGTTATTTTATAAATCTGACTACTCAACCTACCGTGTATTTGTTCCACCTCAGAACAAACCAACAGTTTCAGTCATTGCAAAGCAAGCCACATGTACCTATATTTATTTCTGCTTTAAAAGCATGGCAAGCTGGCTAACTCCAATAAAACAAATAGCTTCTGTTCTGTCAATTAACAGCCCTGAGCATAAGTTTTGTTCTTTTATTGGTTTACTTGTAGCTCTTTGCATATTCCGGACAATTGGGTCCTATTACATAGATAACTTACGAATACTAAAGTAAAAGAGAAAGCAGCAACTTGCAAAATGTCTTTGCTTCATGTGAAATTGTCCGAAGATAATGCTGACAGATGCTCTCTTAGTAAAGACCTGGATTATGCCGAAAAACAGGTGAAATGAACCCAAAAACTGTACGATTCATTTTTAAAGCCAACCAATAACAACTTACAATCTCAGCCCCAAAATAAAAGATCCTGTTGAAATGCAGTTTCAAACGCAATTTTTGCTGTATGGAGCAAGCAGAGCTCAGCCCAGGCTGCAGCAGGCACTCGTACCTTGCTCATTGCAAACCTTTCGATTCTGGAACTGTTTAAAATGTGTTTGTGTTAGGTGTGTGCTGCATGTTTAGTCTGAAAACCAGACGTATACACCTTTTTAACTTCAGATTACATTTTCAGACTCTATATAACCTTGGAGTCTGGAAACATTCAGAGCTGCAGTCTTGGTTTAAGTTTAATTGTACTGAATGTGGGTAACTTGCAGTCACACTTTCTTGATGACTCAGTATCCAAACAACACTGTCCCTCAATGTAGGTACCACTATGCTGGTAACTAGTAAGCTTACGCCTTTCCAAAAGTTTGGTTCCAGATGTTACCAGGATGAGGCAAGAGGGGGTACCTGCGGAGGGGAAAAATGAGAACGTAGCCAGTGACCACCCAGTTTCCCCAGTGGGTTCCAAATGCCCCCTGCTATCTTGGGTCTCACACCATTAGGAGCCCTGGGTTCCCTGCCCTGTGCCCACCATAAGGCACTCCTTGGTAGAGGTCCTTGGAGCTGTGAGAAATGTGAAATCTCCAACCCCGACAGTCTGTGCCTACAGGCCCAAATGCTTCTTGAATCCCTCAACTTTTATGGGTGTTCTAAGTTTCCCCATGGCACAGTCTCACCTGGGTAAATGCAGGAGGAATGGCCCCCAAAATACTCCTACAGCCACCAGCTGTGTTCTGCATCCCAGGGAGGTACTCAAGTGTGCGTAACAAGGGGCTGTAAAGCACCAGTTGGAGATTTTACTGTTAAATGTTTTTGCTTGGGAAAGGGCAGAGAATATATTTGAGACTAAACAAATTACAGATGAGTGCCTGACAGATATATTTTAGGATAGGTATTTTATAAGAATTAAAGTTTTTATGAATTTTTCCTTGGTTTCTGAGTTGACAGCCTTCATGAAAATATGTAAACTACTTTAATGAAAACCTCAGGCACTGTTTTCTTGTTATTTTTCTTATTTGAAACTGCCTTTATTGGGTATAAAATATCAGATATCAAAAGTTATATATTCTGTTATTGTCTGTTTGTTTAGAAGGCGAAAACTTCTATTTTAATACAGGATAAATATGTGATATTAGTTGTTTGTATTAATCAGTAATTAAAATATGAACAATATTATTAATCTTCTATTTTCTGCTTTCCAGGTGATCAGCATATGATCTCAATGGCTATGGCTGTGAAGTGCAATTAAGGTACTGTAATTTCCCTTTTAACATAGGCATGCTTTTGGTGAAAGTGATTTCCGAAATACTCTCTCCAATAATCCAGTTAATAACCTGCATTCCTTGAAGCTCAGTTCACCTCTGGATGGGTTGTTTTTTTCAGGTACCACTTTGTCCACTGTACTTCCTGAAAACTATGTAATTTTTTCCTTATATTTCTTATGTTTTCATTTCCTGTCTTTAAGTTTACTCTTGGTTTAAGATCTATATAGAGTTATGTGCTGGGAATAATGCTTACATGATACGCTTGCGACTGAAGGTCATGTCCTTGAAATATTAACTCAGAAGATGTTGTGAGGAAGTGATTGAAAATCTATCCATAGGAGGCTTTTGGACTGATGGCTGCTGCACGCTCCATGACACTAAGAATTTAATTGTTGATTTGAATCAGAAGATAGCAATCGGCACAGCAGCGCTGCTGTACCACAGGGAAAAGGTGGTTGCTTTTGTTGGAAATACAGATATCATGACCAGAGTTATCTTTCTTCAAGTCATGTTTTCACTTGTAAATTTCTGGCTGGGACTTAAAACAAAGAGTAGCAAGATAGGAGGAGGTGGAAATATTTCAGTTTCCTTTTCCTTGGCAAGTTGCACTGAACTCTGATGGCAGTGTAAACTTAAGCAAAAAAAAAACAAACACTTTCTTTCCTATAAAAAATAAAATTAAAGTGTGAACAACGTAGCACAGTGGTGCTAACATTAAAAACCTAATGAACAATATTAAAATGTTGTTTTCAAATGACACGAACTGATTCTTGCGGTAGCATTTATCATGGCAGTTTTTCCATTCCACTTCTAAATGTTCCACTATTGGTTTAATATTGCTGTTGAAGTAGTAAGCTGTAAAATCATCCTGGAATACTAGATGACCAGTCTTTTTTCTGTTGGGAGTTTCTGTTGTTGAGTCTGCGTGATTTATTTGAGGATGAGTAAAGGACAGGAAAGGTCTCATTTTTGTTAGTTACGTCCTTTGTAGAAACTGAAAGCATTACTTTTCTGATTCTTACCTCTGGTCATCAGAAGTCTCCTAGCAAAAACTCTTTAGTGTTTGTTTTAGTATGGGGATAATGCACTCTGGCTGCTGAATATGAGCATACACGCAAAAAAGAAATCCTGAAAAGTACATCCAAATTAGGTTGTTTCAACATTGTGTAATGTCTTAGGACAGGTTTTGAACAAAGACTAATCGAGAACATTATCCTAAGTGAAAAGTGGGATAAAATGTAAAATTCTGATCAGAAGGTGATTTTGTCAGACAAACTTAATGTTTCTTTTTGCTGAGACAGTGAACATCTCAGACTACAGTGATGCGGTGGGCTTAAGCTATCTAGATTTATAGGAAACATTCATTCAGTACAGTTCCCAAAGGAAATCATTATTTAAAGTGGAGATGGTGCAGATTAACACAGGAATTATAAGAAGCTGGCTTAGGCAGATAAGGAGCTGGGAGAAGAGGGGACTGTGACAGGATGTACTGAGAGGTGAGTTACCAGGTTGCAGGGGTGTTATTAGAAGTATTCATAAGGGACAGGTCTTGTGATCAGTTCTCTGTATTAATTCCTTCAGTAACCTTGGCACAAAGTCTTTGATACAGTTTTTTAAACTCCTGTAATGCTGTGAAGGACAGAAGTATCACATGGAAGAATTTTGTTGACTTTGTGGATTAGTATAACAAAGACAAGACAAAATTTAATAATAATAAGCACGCTGCCATTCTGTTAGGGACTAATGGGGGGGAGGGAGGGAGGGGAGAGTTCCTAAAAACCAGAGTTTCAGCATATGCAAGTTCAATTTTTTTTAAAAAAAAATATTTGGTTGTAGTACATAGCTAAAAGCTTTCATAATCTACATAATTTTCATGAACACCTGCTTACCAAAGAGTTGCAATTTACTCTAAATGGTTTAGAGGTATGCAAATTCTATAAATTCCTATAAAATAAAATATTAGATTTTAAATATCAAGTTCCCAACCTTATTCTATAAAATTTGAAGCGGCTGCAGGTGTGAACCCTAGCCTTGCATTAGGAGTAGGAAGTTGCCAGACTACTTACTGTAGCAGCTGAGGAACTGATCTTCATATAACCAACCCATCTGCCGCCTCCTCTCCAAAAATCCCCAAACAAACCAAAAACCTGGAAACAAGCCAGTGCAGATCTCACGCACTAAGCGAGCAGTCATGTTACTCTGAGGTAAGAAACCTCATCTAGGATGGGTGTAGCTGTAGCAGCCGCTCAGCCACAGATAGAAAGCTGGAGGCAGAGCAATAACCGTCATGAAGTAAGGGGAGGCCCAGGAGGTAGCTGGTAGATAAAACTGTGCGGTTTTGGCTCTGGGAGGGAGGAGTGCAGCAGGACACTTACTGCGGGACGGATCGACCTGCTGCAAAGGCAAACTAATGCAGTCGGTGCTCATCCCGCCTCACAGAAGAGTTACAGTTGGAGCCAGCACATGGTGTGGGGGTCCAGCTTACTAAAGTGTGTGTCAGAATATATTGGGCATCTGCCTTACGTGGCACTGGAAGGTATGTGGTGACTAGGAGGAGAGCTCAGTGTCCTGAAGGTCAGCTTCTTGCAGGAGTTCAGGAACACTGGAAGGTTCACTGATGCACTGCCTTCAGGGTCATCTCTCTCAGCAATCCTTCCTCTAGCTGACTAACCCTAAAACTACTGAGAAAGAGGAAGAAGAGGGGGCGTTTTAGGACAATCCCACCTCCAGAGTAGCAGCTGCAGAGTCATGCCGAAGTGATGTCGTGGTGGTAAAAAGGAGCAAATGAAGCCAAAAATGGGCCCTTTCCAGTGAAATACGTATGGGTATGCTATACTCTGGCTAACTCTCTGGGGATTGGTCATTAAAGCCAAAAGGATGAGAAAGCGGTACTTCATTACTGTATGCTTAAGAATCTGCACTTCCATCAGATAAAAAGAGTTGATCTGTAGATCAACAAAAAATTGGTCAAAAGATAGGAAACAGAAGGTAGGACTAACTGATCAGTTTTCTGAGTGAGAGGATGACAGCAGTAGGGTCTCAAAAGAATCTGTGCTTAAACCTGTGATAATCAACTGATAAATGAACTGGAAAAGATGACAGAGTGTGCTGATGCTGCTTTTATTCAGAGCACTGAAGATAAGTGCTGACTGTGGAAAACTGCAGAAGGATTGTGCAGAACGAAGTGCCTGGGCAAGGCAATGGCAGAATAGCGAAATAGAGAGATGTTTACTTTTTAAAAATACATTGAGGGTTCAAATATGAGTGAGGGAATAGAACATAATAATACAGATAGAAAATCAAGTGGACTGAAGTGTGTCTCGAGTATGTTTAGACTGGAAATTAGAAAAAGACATGTTAACCAGAGAGATGAGTGAAATTCTAGAAGGGCTTTCCAAACACAGCTGGGACAGAAAAACACTGTTTTTTCGAGATGAAGTTTATGGGAGGGATGATATTACTGAGTGGAAGTACACCTGCAGTTTTGAGTAATGGCTTGCAATTCTGAGAGCTGGGTGCCCGATTTGTGGGTGTCCCCAAGCTTTGAAGGAAACAGACTTGAATTATCAGTTGTATTTACTGTTGTACAGTAATACTGTATTGGATTATTCCTCTGCCTTGGGACTTCACAAGTCACCTCAGGAGTCCAGGAGGACCTTTTGGCCTCGATGCTTACTTGATTTCTTGGACGTTTCCCTTTCTCCAACGTAGTTGGGCTGGTCTTGTAGGGTCGTACAGATGTTTTCATGTAACATGTTCAGCCCCCTGAGAGTGCTACAACGTCAGTTGTACCTCCGCTTGCCTCCTCCACTTTTCCTGTCATATACTATTATTTTTGAGACTTTTCAGCTCATCTCCTGGAGATTGTAATTTGATCAAGGTGTGTGGTTTAGAAGAACATTACTTTATGGCATGCAGTAAATAGAGAGGGCAGACTGTGACATCCTGCAGGACACTTTGCTCTTAACATTTATTATATGATTGCTGGCAGTTAGTGGGGATCGGTGACCCAGGTGGTCCTTTCCAAGCCTGTGTTCTGGTGCACACACTGAATTCATTAGTTGGATTCAGTGCCTATGCGCTTAGCATTTATCTGAAAGTAGTTGAAGAGCTGTTTTCTCTCAGAGGATAAATCTCTTGCATCTGCACTTCCACTCCTGCCAACTCAGGAAGCACGCAGCTGCCTTTGGAGCACACAGGCACACGTGAGATGGCAGCGCAGAACCTGAACTGTACTGCTAGCAGTAAATCTGGTGCTACCTTAACAAGGACAATAGAAACAATAATATGTACAGTTCTGTGCATAATCTGTCAGCTATGTATAGATCACAGTGGCTCTTCAGAGCTGCTGCTAAAACATAGAAATTAAAAAAGTGTGGAGTGTAAGACCGGCTTGGAACATACCTGCCCTTGCTGTCATTTCCTATGGCAAACAGTAATAATAGTGAAGATACAATATACTAACGGTAAAGTTATAGTAAAGATACTCAGCATTGGGCAACAAATCTTCAGGCTTGTACTTGTAGAAACCCACGCTGCCATATTTTTACTGATAGAGCTAGGAGTGGAAGCTAGAGGTAAATTAGTATTGCTTATCCACAGTCTGCTGATACCTTCATGTTGCTCTGCGGACATCTTTAGATGGACAAATCCTTCTAACAGAAAGGTGGATTGTGACACTTTGATGCAGCAGGCTGTATTTATGTTCACAACACGATAGTGTTAGATATGTTAGGATCTAAAATATTTGAAGCCATATACAGCATAGATGCTAGAAGCCTCAAAGTATGTTCTGTCATTTTAAAGCATCTTAATTATATAAATAATCTCGTGGAGATCTCTTACTCTGGTAAAAATGTTAGATGAAAGAATAAAAAAAGGAGATTAAAAGGAGGCTGTGAATATGAGACCCCTAGGCATCTGAACTAACACCCTTTCGTACACTTGTTTCTTATAACAAATTTAGAGCAGTGGAAGATACTTCCCTATCCTGAGGTCTGTCATTGCAAATACAGTGTTAATATTTTTGCCAGGACTGAAAAAGTCACGAGGACTTGAAACTAATTTTTTATTTTTTTACAATGAAAGAAAGCTGTAATACTATGAGTTGATTTTGGGGATTTTAGCAACAAACAGAATACTGTACACATATAATAAGATGACAAATTGTGTCACTGTTAGCTTACATATAATAGGACCCTAAAGGACAGATGTTCTGGGAGAACAGATATCCATTAGAACATGATTGAAGGGGGAGATTTTGAAACGTAGCCAGAACCTACAGATGGAAACTTTAAATAAATAAATATCAACTTATAAGTAGCCAATATAAATAATGGAGGGAATGCATAATATGTTCTTGTTCAAACCAGCGAACAAACATGCTTCTGCATTCTGAACAATTTGCAAGTGATGGAGCCACTTTGCAATGAGGTTAGCTGAAAGGGAATCGGAGCCAGCATTTACAAAAAGTAATGTCAGGACTCCAGTAAAGAGCAAAGACTTTCATTTGCAGAACCCGTTTTTTGAACAGTGCTTCTTTCCTCTCTGGTACTGTAACAAGAATCAATTTGAGGATGCTCCATCCTAGATGAATCCTTTAGCCTATTTTGAAGATAAATAAGGGAGAAAGGAGAGAGAGGGGATGTAGAAGGACATTGCATGTATGTGCGTGTATATGAAGTGATGAAAGATGGGTAAAAGTAAAAAGAGTCATCCCAGAAACAGCTTCAGCTACAGAATAGCACTAACTTTAAGATGAAGATATGTATTTTCTGTTCTGTTATCAGTGTAATGCCCAGGTTGCTGGGCACATACACCATTGGCCTGGCGAGCCGCTGTTTTCAGCCAAGGACATTGTTTCTTAACAAAGGACGTTTCATTGGCAGAATAACATGAACAAAGACAAAGTCTCCTTTTGAGAGTGGCCCCTACAATGTACCGCTGAGTCACAGGTAACGTCAGCAGCAGCAGAGAACAGGGCGAGTGCTTTGCTAAGAGAAGTCACACATCAAAATAGTTTGGGGGATTGTTCATTTTAAGAAACCAGCAGCTGAACTCAGGAGAATATTAATGTCAAAGCAACAACTGATACAGTTTTCCCTTAGAAAGAAAACACACACTAGCAGCCAGAGTTGATTTAATTGTGCTGATTGTGAAATAGAAAACTGTAAACTCATTAGCAGAAGCTTAGCCTGTCAAAATTGCCTGCTGTTCTGCTATATGAAGAGAAAGAATTTAGCATTGGACACTGAGGACCAGAAGTTTGTGTGAGGTCAGACAAAGTTGTGGTTTTCCCAGCAAATACAACTGCCCTTCTGTTGAACATGAATGCAACTTCCCAGTTTTTGTGTAGCATTTTCCCACTAAAAAGAGATTATTTTCAAACAGTTTTCATAGTGAAATTTTAAAACATTCCAGTAACAAAAAAATCTCTAATCATATTACCTTCAGAGCTGTCCCTCTCTTAATTTCAGACCGGGGCATGCCTGTGTTGCCACCACTGGCTGTAAATCTAGTCCTGCAGCCTCTTCCACATGAAATCCTCACAGCATTCCTGCACTAGCAACATTTCCTATTGGCAAAACCTGGCACCCCTGACTTTACCAGCTTAACCCCGAACCCAGGAGCACCTTGTGAGTTCACTAATAAATGTAGTCTGCTTTCTTGGGGTGGACTGAATTCTTGAACCCTGGTTCTTGTCTTTCAGCTGCAATGCTCTACAGCAGCCCAGGTGGCCTTTGCCATCCCAGTGACCTTGGGTCATATCCTACCTTACTCTGAGTACTTGTAGCCTGACCAAGTTCTTAATGTATAGCCAGGTCATGCTAATCTCAACAGTGCTTCCAACTCTGATCCCAATTTAACTTGGTAACTTCTTTCACATCTCATCCTATAGGTAGTCAGGTAGGCTGCCTTCGTAGGAGATTCCTTCCCAGATTACAATCTTTCCCTTTTTGGTAAGCAGTATATCCATGGGAAGGCATAAAAGTCATTTGCGTAATAGCATTATGGTTATTTCTTTACTGTTTTCCTTTCCGTTAATACCTTGCTTGCTTTTTTGCGTCACAGCTGTGCAGTTATACATTACCAAGAAAATATCTATATATGTTCATTTTCAGCTCTCACATATTATTCCGTGGGTAATGTACTGAAATTAGAAACTGATTTAGAAATCCATGTTATTAAATAAATGTTTACTGATAAACATTCTGATAGGGTTTTGATGCAAGAGTGATATTGCTGGCAAAAGTATGCCGCAGACCAAAAAATTCACATTAATAAACAGAGAAGGGAGCAGACTTTGCATTTCTATATGCTAAAAACCAGCGTGAAATGAAGAAATTATTTTAAATGACGTGCAGCTCATTTGTGAAACCTCATATCTAGAAAATAGATATGTCTGGCATTTTAAAAAAAAATTTCTATACTACCGTGAAAAAAATTACCATGCATAATTGAATTAACTTGATTTAAAAAAAGGCTATGCCTTTTTATTTTCAAGTTTCTGGCAATTTGGCTGGTCTGGGAATGTGTTTTGCCACCATGTCCTATGCTACTAGGTGCTCCTCAAGTATATCCATGCTGTTTTGAGAGAGGGAGATTTAGTGAAGTACAGAGTAGGAATACCAGGTCTAGGGGTTTTTTTGTTTTGTTTTTAACATGATGCGCATCACCACAAGGTTTCAGTATTCTTTATGACATACCTTGCAATACTTAAACTTCCTTATGTGTAACAGAGCAGGATTTCAAGACGTTCCTTTGTGCTGCCCATCTATTACACTAGTAGCCAGACTGGTATGTTCAAGAAAGCTTAAGGGCACAACTGTCCTTTGTTACAACAATAATGACTTTATTCTTAAAAACAGAAGAATGTTTTTATTAATTTCACAGCAGTAGCTGCATTGCTACTATTTCTTCACTCAAGGCGGTGGTTCTTGCACATTAAAAATGTGTTCCTGCAGTGGTGTCATCTTACTGTTTATGGAGGCCCTTGCATCTGTCTCTCCAGCTAACCATGGAGCTTGATTTCTCCAGCGACAGATTTACCTTATTTTCAGAGTGATCTTCTACATTTTCTTTACTAAAACAAGGCTGTAAGGAACAAAATGTTGGTTACACTGTTGATCAAATAGCATCACAGTAGGAGCCAGCCAGCCAGCAACACCCAGCAGTTAAAGTTGATTAGACATACCTTCTTAGACAGTTTATATTCTTATGCGTGATATTATGTGTTTGCTAATAGGCCACATATCTTATTTATGTATTTCACACTCATTCATGTGCACCAGTAGTTATGCTACAAACACATGCTTTCGCACATAAATAGGTTCGTTTTTTGGTGCTAACCCGGTTTACACATGTTCTGAGTTAGGCAACGGCAGGTCTAATTTGAATAGTCAAACTGGAAGCCTTGTACTTTCATTAGCCTTTCATCAATATTGTTCAGGTTTGTTCAGAATCTGAGCTAATGGAAGACTCCTCTGATAATCTGGATCTTTCCTCCTCTTTGTGCTATGTAGTTTTACAGACGGGTAGCCCCAACCTTCATTTTATGGTTGCCTTTGCCATAATGTCACTTAATTATAAAACATCCCTTGGGGAAGTAGTTATTGGGGTTTACAAGAAGAGAAGTGAGACAGAGGAGTGTTAAGTATGTTTTTAAGGGCATTTAAAATTGGTGGAAAATAGGTGCCAGTAAGAGGAAATTCCTATGTGGAAGCTAGAGTCCACCTTTGTGGATTTTGCAGTTTTGACTTCCCCAAGAAGAGTTGGCAGCCAAATCTGGTCTTGCTGCCTGAATAAATGGGCATTCCTCCTTTGAATATGATGCTATTACATCGCTGAGTGTATTCTCTGTATATGTTTCTGTCTGCACTTCAACAAAATTAATTCTTTTGAATGTTTTTATTTAATTCAAGGCCAGGTTGGATAAGGCTTTGAGTAACCTCGTCAAGTCAAAGGTGTCCCTGCCCATGGCAGGGGGGTTGGAACTGGATGATCTTTAAGGTCCCTTCCAACCCGAACCATTCTATGAATTTAGTCTGAGGCCCTGACTTTTCTTGGTTGAAATCTTCAATGATTATTTCCATGGATAGTGAGAAAGTCCTTAATTTAAGAGTAAAATATTTCCACGGTAAGAGTAAATAACACAAACACTGATTTTTAAGTTCTAAGGAGAGTGTCTGCATAAGAACTTCACAGCTTCTTGCCTCAGTGCAGATTGACATTTGAAAGGTTGATAAGTTGCTTATTTGGATGTAAATCAACATGAAAGGAAAAACAGTCTCTATAGTTACGATAGCAGAGTCCGCTTTTTCTCTGTTTAATATAATATAATGGATAATATATCGCACAAATTCACCGTCAATGTGTAATTTAAATGATGGCTGCTGTTATGTATCAGTGTGGAGGTGTGGAAAGGGAGAGAAAGTTAAAATATTGAAAAATCTGCTACATTTAATAAAGACCAAAAAATGCCTATCGTGGAGTTTGCCAACTATGCCTTAAAGCGTCTTTGCAACAAGCTATCTGTGTTGATAGTATTTTAGGGATTAGAAGCAGGCCTTTGAATATGAGTCATTGTGAATTCTAATCAAGATGTGCTAGCATCCGATACAGAAAATTGAGAAAAAGAGAGGGTTGGATTTTTTTTATTAGCACTGCCCTTGGAGACCCTGCATCTTTTTGTATGCTTTTCTGATAGCCAGAAAGGTCAGCACTTTACTCTAACCAGCCATAGTCACAAGCAAACTGCCTGTACTCTTTGTTCTTAGTTTAGCCTAAGCTTCTTTCAAGTCTTCCACATAACCAGGATGACTGGTGCACACCTATCACGGCTTCAATTTAATGGAAGTTTTAACCTAGGAGCAGGGCAGCTGAGCATCCAGAGAACTTTGCAGGGAGCTTTTGCACATGGGCCCAGCAGAAACCCTGGAGGAAAGTGGCAAAGTCTTGTATGACATTAAGATGAGGAGAGGAGCGCAAGATCCCAACCTTCCTGACAGTGCTGGTTCCCTGAGATTTGAACAGATTCATCGCTTGTACTGGGACACTCAACAGTGCTTTGCTACTGAAAATATCAGTGCATAAGAGTAATGCTTAAACTTCACAGTCACTGAAAGAGCCTTCAGCACCAAGACTTATAGTGCCATCAGGAGAATGACAAGTCTGGCTCACCAGGTTCATGAGTTATGGCAATGTGACCCTACTGAACAACGTTGTACTGTATTATTCTCCATCTTGCCATTAGTAGATCTTCTTTTTGGAGACGGGAAAGTTGTTATGCCCACCATTGCTGTTGTGGGCAGATAAAAGTGTTTATGTAGAGGCTTCCCAGCTTAATCTGTGCTTAAGACACTCAAGGACCAGTGACTAATTCAGAGTGTTTCATTAATGTGTTTATAAAACCATACTGACTGTGTAAGACCCACTGCTTCTGAATTCTTTATGGCCACTGCAATCCCTGATTTTGCAACCACGGTTTGCCTTTGTTGATCTGTTCGACAAACTTTTAATCCTTAAGTGGATAGGGCTTAGAAAACACATTCCTGGTATTCTGCTGTTACATGTTCTTAAGCATATACAGCCCTGTCTCTCCTAAAAGTTGCTGCAAATCAAGCTGAAGCTGAGACAAGAGCATACCGTTTTTCTTGCATCCCAGAAGACTTTAAACATGGTATTTCCAAAATCGTATATATTCAAAGATACGAGTGCTAGCCTTTCATCTTTCTTGGCAATGCAGAGTGTTGTTTGAACAAGGGAGCAGATTTGATGTTAGGATTGATAACCCTCTCCCTGTGCTCTGCCCATGGGTTGTGTGTGTGAGCACACTGCCCTTTGCAACTTTGCTGCCTCTCCATCTGCAGGAGTTAGCAGTAATGGCCTGGCTCACAACACAAACTTTTCATGGCTGAAGTATTCAGACTCGGCTCCCTCTTCAGACTCTTTCGGAGCATCATCTTAGACTGCTGCAGCATGATGGTGTGTGTTCTGGGCTTTGTTCCTTCACAAAGGGAGTAATGCCAGGCTCTGGCAAGAGCACCTTGAGTGCCTTTCAGGATAGGTATTGGGGAGATCATACCCTAAATTAATTCCAAAGGTAGCCCTGAACTTTCACGAGTACTGATCCGTTACTTGTTAGCCCTTGTCTTGAAACTACCATTAATGACAGAAAAGAGGCAATGTAGTTCTTAGTATGTTTGCTAGGTACGCATTAGGCCCTCCGGGGACATTCCCACACTTTGATTTATCCAATCTGTCCCCAACTCAACCCTGGAACTTTTTATTACATTTCTAGAAAAAGAGCCTTACAGAATATATTTATATTCATTTATTTTAAAATTATTGGCAAGCTTCTGTCCTCAATATTAAGGCAAAGCCAACACCATCTCCTTCAGTCTCCGAGACCTGCAAGTCAGCAGAGTGAAACAGCCCACTGCCTTTTATGAGTTGTTATGCACTTGACAGCCAAGTCAAATGCCAGGTTTGGGAGAGCAGTAATTCAGTTCTTGATTGAGTAATACACTGAGTGTGTCATTCCTGTCCTCCAGAGAAATGTGTGACCTCTCCACTGAGGTCCATCTTAAAATAACAGGTACCTCCTTGGCGGTCACTAGTTTCTCAGGGTAGTGCTGGCAGTGTCTGAACGCCACCTCCACCACTCTCCTTCATTTTCCAGAGTCTTCAGCAGTACGGCTTAGGAACTGGGAAATAAATGAGAGTCCGTATCTATGCTATCCCCAGAAAGACAGTAAACATATAGTTGCTGTGAAGGCATCTCATTAAGAAAGTAAAGAGAAAACTGATTTGAAAACAGTGATTTTATCACTAATTTTTGTGGGAAAAATAGCCTTGAAGCAAGCCAATGTACTTAATTACTTTACTGTGGTATTAAGGGTTGTTTCCCTAAACACTTTTCCTTCAGCTTGAGTTAGGTCATCTTTAGTATTTGCAGTAATTAATTGCCTTAAAGCGTGAAGAGACTCCTTTCCTACTCCACCCTGATGTATGGGGACGGTGCATGCCTGCCTTCTCCTCATGCTGAGCTTTTTGAACTTGAGCTAAAAGCTTCATCTTTCTGATGCGCAGCAGTTCGGTGAAACCTCCTTCATCCTTTGTGCAGAAAACAGTGGTATGGAGTGAGAGTTATCTTATTCTCCCGTGCTGCATGGAGAACTGACCAACATGCAGCCTTTAAAGGCAAGCAGAGCTCAGCCGATTATGTTGAGATTACAGGAAGATAACCGTGAAGATCTGCTTCAGCCACTCAACTGTGGTGGGCTGAAATAAAATATATCTTCATTGTGCTTTTGCTGCGCAAACTACCTTAAAGCCCCTGAAGTTGCTGCTTCCTTATTCTCTATGTACAAGTCTTTTTTACTGTACCGGTGTATTATTTTGCAAGCAGAAACTAGTCCAACTGGGACTACATTGCCTTTGAATTTTAAACTCAGCACAGCCTTTAATGATCAGGTCGTGGCATCGGGCTTCCTAATTAGAGCACTTTCAAAGGTGCATCTTTATTATGGTCCAAATGGCCTTCAGAGGTGAAGCAGAGGGTACAGCAATCATAGAGCTGCAAATGGGTGAGAGTCATCGTGTTCAGGAATTTGCGTGTTCTCCTGGTGATAATTTTGATGTATACTTTTTTTACTCTAAGTAAAATTTGAAAACAAGATGATTTTTTAACATCAGCATATTTTTGCTTAAATGTACAATTCATGTTATAATGGGTGATACTGTCTTTGAAATATTAGCTTATTTCTAGTGGGAAAGTTTTTAAATTGAATTTCAGTATCATGTGGATTAAGAGTTTGGGGTCCAAACATGTGCCAAGAGTTAGCCAATTTATTTCGTGAAGGTAAAATTTACACCCTCCTTTTTGGTAGTTTGGTAGTTACGCTCAGGATCAACGCAAGATTTCTCGTCTAATGGCAGGCAGTCTATGCAGTGAGGAAAAAAGCTTCTGCCTTTGAATAAGTAAATAAGCAAACACAACTAAATGGCAGATGGTAACAATGAAACTGTTTTAAACATCAAGTAACAGACTGACAAAGAGACAAGACATAACATGCTGAAGCAGGATTAGTTAATTGCCATGTATGTAAATTTATAAGTCAAACAAAACTTCAGCTTCCATCCATATGGAAGTCCCTCAAAACCTTTCACTTTGCATGTTAGTAGTGCAGTAGAAGGGGGAGGTTTGCTGACAGCCTTGCAGCACACGGCATCCCTGTCAGCCTCCAGCCAAGTGCCTGAGAGACCTGATTGAGCAGAAGCAGGGCTGTAAGTGCCTGCAGCTGAGAGCAGCCCAGAGGGAGGCACCTCATTCTGCTCTTCCCTCCTCCCCCCAGTCTTGTGAGCATCGGGCTGCAAGGAAGCAGAGGTTGCTGAACATTGAGGAGGAAAATGAGGAATGGATGTTAAGGGTGAGTGACTTTTACTAGGAAATTCGTTTATGAAGAACATGAGATAGATGGGTGCGTACCAACCAAGTGGTGTGAGGTAGGTCCTTGTGATGAGAGAAGTCAGGTGCTGCTCTGAAATGATTACGAATCAGAACGTTTCCTCACTTTACATTAGATTGCAGCTGTGTTACGAAGTTACAGACCCATCACATGTCAAGTACTAGTCATACGAAATTAATCTAAAAGACCTTGCGGTTTCTAAGGATCGTATAATGTCCACTGACTATAAACTCATGGTGTAACTCCACTCTACAAGCTCAGCTTCAGAGGTCAAAAACTGCTCGAGCTATGAAAGCAATCAGTCTAGTTGTCCGTGAACTGTGTATTCATGATTTCGGAGCATCTCCTAAGCCATCTGCACCTAATCATTGTAAGAATATATTCACAGTCCAAATGGTGATTATCAGTGGGAGACATTGACATGAAAGAACTTAAGCCACCTGCTTAAAATGTGTAACTGCTTGCTGTTGTAGGCAGCTTGTTAAACTGCACTGCATGTCTTCCTCTAGGATTGGAACTAGGATTCATCTAAGTGACTAGTTTTAAAGAGAAATAAGTTACTGCAAAAAAATTATGCAAGAAGAAAAATCTCCAATCTCTCATCTTCATTTTTTTCCTGAAGAAACACGTAATAGCAGCCATTCCAACACAAAGACAAATTGAATATACATGTCCTTAATTTAACATGTCATTCAACATGTCCCTCTGTCCTTTTTCCATGTGGATTTTTCAGGAGCTTTTGAAATGTCAAAAGGCAAACTAGACTAAAACAAAACACGAACAGAAAACGCTTTAAAAAATACAGTAGATAAAGACATCGTTGCCATTGAAGGTGACAAAGAGCAATTCGAAAATTATATTTTCCGTGCTTCTGCTAGCCATATTGGAAGGCTCTGCTGTGATATATAGCACTGGGTTTAGGATAAATCATAACTTTATCTGAACAGATATAACCGATCTGCACCAATTGTAATTTTTTTCTTACACACTTGGGAAGGCAGGATCACTCCTCAGCTAAACAGGATAGGACCTCATAGGCATAAAAGCAGTCTTGCCCATCAGCTTGCTGGTTCCTAACTTTTTTTTGGAGCCAGCAATGCTGCCGTCATCATCTTAACCCTTCTACTGGCTTCTTGCCTCTTGGCCACCTTCCTGATTGTCCCATACTTCCCTGCCATCAGCAGGACCTCTGAGAAAAGACCTAAGTGAGTCTAGATACATTAGGTGATGACTGTTGAAAGGGGGAGACATTGAAAAGGAAAGCAAATTAGCTCTCTTAGAATAGAGTTTAAAATAAATTAATTTACTGTTGTATACTTACATTTTCTCAGTGTCAAGAGGTATTGCATGTATTGAGTAGAACCAACATGGCAGAATTGAGTTAATTGTAATTCCAGCATGAGTGCAATTTATATTTCTTGCTCCCTTTTTCATACACTGGTATAAATTTTGGTCAGTGCTATTGTTTTATTTAGAAAGTTGCAACATGGGGGTTAGGCTTTCTTGCCTTTAGCCAGGTTGTTTCAAGTGAACCTCCTGCTTTTTCTGGAAGGTCTGGAAGCCAGCTGCATGGTTAGGCTATGTGTCCCATGCCCAGGAGGGTCAGCAGGAGCTGCTTGCTCTTGTAGAGGAAGAGAAACGGCAAGTGACCTCTGTGTTCCAATTTAAAAAATGAAGCAAACCCAGAATCTAACCAGGGGCTAAAATCAACGTATGTGTAAATAATCCCAGCTTGGACAAAAAAAGAAGGTTGTTTTGTTTACTTATTTTGATAGAAATGTTGCAAATTTAATCTGAAGTGGTGTTGCAGTTTTATAGCACACTGTGGGCAGGCTGGGGTTTTCTGGTGATTCTGCTAGGTAAGGCCATCGTGGTTGGCTTCTATCTCTTTTGCAGCCTCTGTTGAATTCGCATTGCCGATCTGTTTTGTTTTGCTATTCCCAATGACTTTGCTTTGTAAACAATTCCTCTTTATAACACAATTTATTGAATGTGATGATTGTTATTAGATCTTTGTTATTCTTGCAGTCTTGGCTCACAGGTTGTATTTTACAATTCTCTTAATATTCCTGTTGTTCTTGAATATTCTCCCCCCTGCCTGCATATGTAAGTTCAGTGTCCGAAACCAGATGGGTTGTCTCACTGGGAAGCACCAGTCCAGAACAGAGCCAGAATTTCTTCCTGTTCCTCACAGACAGTATTCCAGCCAGGTTTCGGGATTACATTGCAGCATTTAGTTGTGATCCTCTGCAGTCTCCCTAGTCTTTCTGTTCAGTGCAGAGCAAGTCCATGCCCATACTGTACCTGCACATGTGACTGCGTCTTACATGCAGTACGCTGCACTTGTCCTTTGCTTGCCGTCTGGTGCACAGGGTCTCCCACATGGTTTCTGGTTCAGGAAAATATATCATATACTGTGACAAAATGCGAATGTGACTGAGTTAAATTCTTCTATTTTTAAATTATGAAATACCTTCATTTGGGTGCTAGATTTGTTCTTTTTCTTTCTGTTGATTTTTATAATTTTTTCCTCTTGATTTTCCTGTTTCCTAATCGAAGAAAAATAGAGTAAGAATGAGAGCTCCCTCTAAAAAAAAAAAAAAAAAAATATATTCTCCTTAAGCCATTCATAGTACAGGCAGCTTCTTAAAGACATTGGGCCAGTCCAGGTGCTGGTTTGGAGAGAGATGGGAAATTTCATTTCTGTGTGAAACCAGGGGAAAATCAGCTGGGGTGAGTCCGGAGTCAGACAGCAATCAAATTACCTTGCTTTTTGTCTGAGGTTAATATGAGGAAGTCTTTGAAAGAACAAAGTAGAGGTGATTATAACAGTGCCTGTGTGCTGTTTTGTAGCACTTGTGATGAAGCAGGTGCTTTTTTAAAGCAATGAATGCTAATTACAGAAATGGTCTTGGGGAAAAAAAAGAAAAGGAAAAAAAATAAGGATGTTGTTCAGTAAAAATCCCACCCTTAAAGCAAGCAAAAAGTGAGGAACACCTAAGGATTATGTTGGAAGAGAAGGGAGGAGAAAAGAATGGTGGAAAAAAGCTGAATATGAATGGAAAGTGCTATTGTGATTGAGGCGGGGGGGGAAGGCAAACATAGTCCTGAGGTATGTACAGAGTGTAACCTGCAACAAGGACAAAGTAATTGTTCTGCTCTCTGCAGAGGCAGTAGCAGTCTAGCTGGGGTCTGTGTCCTGATCTGGGCAGCACATTTCAGGAAAGCTGTGAGCCAGCTGAAGTGAGTCAGAAGAGAAAGGAAAATCACCCCTGCACTGACAAATTGATATTATTTAGTACGAAGACAAAAGAAGGGAGATTTGAAAACAGTCTTCAACTACATGAAAGTCTACTTCATAGGGAAGATAGTTTACTCTTTTTATACGTAATAGATGGCATAAAATTAATGGGCATAAATGGCAATAAGGAAGGTTCGTGTTAAACATTTGGGGCATTAATAGTCCAAGTAGTGAATAAGTTGCTTGAGACCATTGTAGAGTATCCCAAATGGTGATATACTGAAGTTGAATGTCTCTCCAAAAACTTCAAACAGACACGAATCAGGACTGAAAGAAAGATCTGATCATGGAAATGGACCTGATGATCTGCTGAAGTTCCAAGCAACCTGGTGTTTGCTCCGAGACCATTAAAATAGAAGCCTTGACTCTGCTTTTGTCTTAACATACCCAAACCAGCACTGAGCATAGAGAGGAAAAGCGTATCTGTGGGACTGATAAGAAAAAAAGCCAGTGCTACCCAAAAGAACAGTGGAAGCGGAAGATGGGCAAAGGGATACCAATAGTCCGGTGTTTGGCTAAATTGAGATTTTCTTAATGCTTTATCCCTGCAGAGGACATCACCAGGTTACTCAGTAGTACACACAGGTACCCATACAGTTTTGAGTACAAGTATGCAGGGGATTTTGCTTTCAACTGTAAATCATAGTGTATGAAGACAGAAGTTCGTTTTCCTCCCATTACAGTTTCAGGATGGGAGTGCTAAACTATTGTATTTTCCAGTTTTTTATTTCTGTTTTTAATGAGTATAATGGCTATGCTTTCCAGGAGCTTCTCAGTGTACTTGCTAATGAGAGAAAGACAATAGATTTGGGAAATCTTTGGATTAAATGTTTCTGGTTTTGAGTGACTTACCTCCCTGTCTGTATAGGAACAGTAGATTCACAAAAGCCTTTCTAATTTGCCAGTGGCCTAAGTAGCCAAATCATTTTCTGCTGCTATGCAATTTTATTGCTGTAGTGTTTTTATTTTTTTTACCAAATTTTCTGCATAACCAGATGTGCAAGAGATTTCAGGTGAAAGACCATGAAATGGAGCAAATACCTCTGAGTTTTGCCAGCTGCTACTTTAGCTCTGTAAGAGAAGCTCCGTAGCAGGGCAGATGAATAAACCTATGAAGGGCTGGGGAGAAGGAAGGTACTCGCGACTTGGGCATCAAACTGTCTTTCTGCAGCTCTCTAAGGAAATGACTTGGAGTAGAAAGTATGTTGCAAACAGCAATAACAGCTACCAAATATACTGACCGGTGCAGAAGAAGATAAAGATCAGGATGGGTTTTATTCCTTGGGATGCTGAGCATCCAGCATGGTCTGAAAAGTGCTACCTTGGGGAGGAAGATGTATGGCTACGCATGTTGCGGTGGGAGGGCTCAGGTGCTGTAGTGTGTGCCACCACAGAGCTCCTCATGTCTGTACTGAACTTCATTTTTTCAGTGGTTTTGTTTACCTGTTTTCTGTTCTTCAGTGTTACCATCCTGATCTCGCATAATTTTAAATAATTTTATTAATAGGTAGAAATCATAAATTGGCATATACTCACTCTTGCTGACAGAGACTTTCCCTTCTCTTCTTCCCAAATAGCGCAGTCACATGATAATGTCTGTAATATGAGTGTCTGGAAGGGGCAAGGCAGATGAAGCGAAGCCTGTGAGGTCACAATGCCTTTAGGTGTAAGCACCTCTACTGATAATGTTTCGTAACAAGCCATAACTGCATTGAGGTTTGTGGTTTTGCACACAATCGTGCCTTTCTTTGAGATGTATCCTTTTATATTTACTACTTTTGTTAAAATGAAAACCTCTGTTGCACGAATGCTGGAATGAATTTCAGCACAGCGTTTGAATTACTCCCAGAGGAGCAAACCATAAGCAAATCGTTTCTTAAAGAATCCAACTTCTCTTAGTTTGTATTCAATTATGTGGTTATTTTCCAGTGGGAGAGACAAAAAAGTTACAGCTATCTCTGCTGCTTGTCTGGCTGCTTTGCTTAATCTGCTTGTAGAGGGCGCTTTAATTCTACCTATGTGGTTGGTTTGTTTTGTTGAAGCCTGTATCCCTGGGGTAGGGAGTTACTGGCTCACACCTGAGCAAAAGATTTCCATATACAAGCATGTAACTGAGATTATACACCGGTAGAGGCATTCTTCATTGCACCTCTCATACTCCCCCTTCTCTTCCAGTTTGCAATAACGGTGCGTCTTCACTGCGGGGACAGGCAGGGTGCTACTCCCGCACCTCTTCGTGATTTCCAGATTTGGATGTGCTCTTTCATCTCAGTAACAGTGCTGCACTTGTTCTAAGAATGCAACCTCTATGTGATTTAAATTACATCTGAGACATGCAGTGTCTGTAATGAGAGCGCCTGATTGGGACTCATTAGTCAGGACTGCACTGGCCTTCCTGTTCAAACAGGGGATTCGGCTTCTCATCCCTTTCTTATTCTTTGTGGTTGGGAGGGAAGAATTTCTCAAGCTGTTTGAAAGATGGACTTCAATTTAATCTTTTTGAAGAGGACTTACCTGCAACTGAGAAATCAGTATAAAGGCTGCATAGTAAAATAGGACCAATCTCCTGCTGAATGGACATAGAATCCAGCTAGTGTGAAGAGTGCAATATAAACTATTCTAGCTTTAAAGAATAAAAATACCACTTCTGAAAGATCCTGAACTAGCAGGGCTTTCATCCTCAAAAAAACAGGGAGTCCGCTCCTTAATGATGTGCACCATGTCATTCTGTGGGTGGATGCAGCTGTAGGCATCTTTACTGACTGATGAAGATGTA
Organism: Burhinus bistriatus; assembly: GCA_013397275.1. NCBI lineage: Eukaryota > Metazoa > Chordata > Aves > Charadriiformes > Burhinidae > Burhinus > Burhinus bistriatus. The sequence goes on along the minus strand of VYXH01005817.1, from coordinate 412,000 downwards.
ACAATATTTATCATCAGCCCAGGGCCATTTTTATCCAAAGCTGCTACTCCGAGGCCTTGCCACACATCTGTTTCTTCTTCTTGCCCCTTTTTGAGCTCAGATTCTTTGAATCATGATGTATTCTTACTGTTCTTTCTTGTTTGCGCCTATCTTTTGTTTTCACTTTTGACTTCTCGCTTTCTTACTCTGCCTTACCTATTTCCTTCTACAGAAAGGTGAGGTCCACAGGTAGAGCGCTGTCACCAAAAGTAGATTTCTCCTGGGAGAAAAGAGGTTCCTCCAGGCTCCATCAATAGTACAACATGCTACTGTCCCCACCTTATTTTGACATATAGATAGCTATATAATGGATGATAGCAGAATTAATTAGTTGCATTCTGTTAAAATAGCGTGAATAACATTTTCCTAATTTTTCATTCCTATAGGATATCGCTCTGTGACACTGCAGCAAGCTGCTGGAGTATGAAGAAGGCTCAGAAGTTCATGTAAGTGTGTATCTTCACAAAAGTGAATCGTAAAAGCAGCTCTTCTAAATATGAGGGAATTGGTACAGCAGGAAACACTGATGAAAAGATTGCAGGGGCATGACAAAGGTAAAAATTCACAAACAAGGTTAAAAAAAAGCAGCAGGTAATAGTAAATTGTCAGTGTCTGACTTCCTGGGAGCAGCGACAATTTATAATGGCAGTGAATCACCCAGGATTCTAGAAAGAGTGATAATGCATTGCTGATGCGCTGTTCTTGGTTTCTCTGGATTTTTGGAGGGGGTTTGCATTCAGCAAGTGTCAGGGCACAGCGAGGACTGCTGGCTCACTGAGGCAGCCGGCGCAGCTCACTGTTTCCCACCCCAGCGGCCACAGGGCCTTTGGGTGTATTAGTGCCCTCAGAGCCCTGGCATCACGTTTCAACACACAAAATTTCAAGCGTTTTGTTGCGCTGTGAGCTCCTGGTGGGTTTAGATGCATTTGCAGATCTATTCTGCATTCCAGAAATAAACATGGCATTAAGTTAAGGTGTGGACAGCTCTGCCTGTGGTAATTGCACAGCCAATTTCAGAATTGCACAAGGTTTCCAAAGTCATAAGAAGTTACTAAAGCATAGCTGAAATTATATACTCCTATGGGCTGGTGCTGTATTGATTGATACTCCTGTGTGCAAGATAAGATACAGTATACTGTATCTACTGCAATGCTGTTGTCTGCTGTGCCTAATCTAACTTTTGTCCTAAATTTTACATACTCCATTGGTAATGAGTTAATTGTATATGCCATGGTCAAATGTATAATGAAGTTATTAGCAGTATGCCTGATTCTGTGTCCTGTACAGGCATGAAAAGCAAAGAGGAATCATCTAAGAGGCTACTTTCTGCTGTAGGTCGTGGCTGTTTTGCTATTAACTTGAACTTTAATGTTATACTGTTATATACTGGGTAAACAGTCAGCTTTATTCAACTGTATTTTCCCTTTTTCTTGGCTTAATGTGACTTTCTGTAGGGGGGAAAAAAGAAATCTTGTTTGCCTGTGAGCACCATGGAAGTCAGATGACCTGCTGCATATTTTAGCTTAGGTGCAAGAAAGTGATTTCTGTCTGAAAAAAGTAAATCCCAGGGGAAGAGCACTGCTGTAAAGTCTGTCAATGCAATCTGCCAGAGAGCATAGGATTTGGTCTTGGAAAAATCCCATTGCAGTAATCCATTAATCCATAGAATTACCTAGAAGGTTTTCAATACAAGGAAGTAATTAGACGAATCTCAATTTTAAATTTGTATTTAACATTTATGGCTATTTCTGGTACTTTTATTTTCTTTTATTCACTGCCCTCTAGAGGTCTTGCAAATGAAATTAGACTAGGAAAATACAGTTGCAGCAATGACTGTCTCTGGCTGGTGCAGCTATGCACTGGCTCATACAATGTTTTGAAATAACTGCATAGATGCTCCTAGAGCTAAAGGTCATTTTCCACACTCACTAGGAAGGGAAAAAATATTTAAGGTGGGCAAAGTTCAGATTTTAATATAGTGACTGGCAGTGCAAGCTTTTATGAGTACAAAAGCAACTATATGACATTCCTCTGTAAGAGCCTACCTGCTTTATTACAGGTGATAAGACTTATGGCATAAAGTTATCAGTTCATCAAATGTTTTTCCTTTTATCCTTTTTAATATTTTCTCACTAAAAATACTTTCAGGGACTGATCATCTTTATAGATGAACTGCAGAAATGCTTCTGAACCTAAAAGTCTTGCTCTTAGTAACGGAACATGTCCTTACAGCTTCATGTCTCTCAGGCTCTGAGTGCTCTCGCGAGGCATTTTCCCCTCTGGAGAGTTGGAGCCACTGTCTTTTCGGTGGACTTCCCTTATATTTAATGAGTATGAAGTGTCACCTGCAGCACGTCCCCTTGTAGAGATGTTTGGGAATTGCTCTCCTCTATCTGGCTGCCGGCTTTCATGAAGTGATTTGCATATCAATCGCTTTGATACTACTACCAAAGACTTTTTTGGGGAAGGACAAAGAGGCAGTGGCATGGTATGATTAGGTGAACCTTGCTTCTTGGAGAAACCCAAGAAATAGAAAACAGAAATGTCTTTAAAACGTGGCAAGACTTCAGTTCAAGCTTTGCTGCATCCACTGGTGCTCGGCATCAACCTGAGAAATCAATATAAATTCATGTTTAGCTCTCTCACCCTTTGTTCACTGTCAGTTGTCATGTGTATCACTCACCAGAGATGCCCGCAATCCCATTGTTTAGCCAATTAAGGAAATGGCAGTGCTTTCTGCCTTTGTGTTTTATTGAGGAAAATGCAATTCTGCACTTGTCCCAAGTGTACTTCTGTGAGATGTTTTTTAAGACATTGTATTTTATCTTGGAAGTGAAGCAAAGTAAAGCTGGTTGGAGCAAGGTCAGTGTCCTTCACTGGCTGAGGAGAGCCAGTCCCAGGGAAGAGCAGCCTTTGGCAGGGCCCTGTGCTGGCACAGAGGCTGCTGCTGTGCAAGTGAACAGTGAGGAGCCTGCGGGGGGATTTTTTTGCATGGACTAAAGTGCGTTGTAGGATGAAACAGTTAGTGCTGAGGATCCAAAATCCACCCAAGATGTGCAGACTGTAGCACTCTCGTAGAAACACCCTTGATGTATCAGTATCTCTATCCTCAACAGAAGAATAATATTAATCATGGATCTCTGATGCAGTAATTATGTAGCCTCTGTAGATTTATATATGATACTTATCTCCATGATTTGTCTCTCCTGTGAACATCCATAAATTTATTTTCCCTGTTCAAGATACGGTTATAGATAGTTTTATAGACTCTGCAATTTGAGCTTTAGTTGAATTGTATCTCAGCACTGGGCCATTCCTCCCCAAAGTGAATTTGTTCCTAAATTATACTCCCTAAAGGAGAGAAATCTTGTCAGCTATCACAGTTGTATAGTGGCACAAGTAAAGCCACAGAGATGACTAGAGCTGGCTCTGTTCACTGGTGCTTTGTGCCTAAGTGGGAACCCAGAATTAGTTAGCAGTTTTTGAAACTTAGCTGTGGATATGGATATGGAAAATTAATTTACATAGATCTGCAGCTTTGCATTCTTCTGCTTAATTTTCCTGTTGATTGGGGATTTGGTGTATCACAGAAGAATTTGTCTTTCTTGGTATTAAAGTCTTTAAGCACAAATAAGCCATTTCAAATTGTCACTTACAGCATAATGTTTTATTATTGATGAGATTTGTAGGACTTAAACAGGGGGGAATGCTGAAGCATTTGTTGCCTTACAGAAGCTTATGGTCACAGAAATTACTGTAAGTGTAAAATACCTATGGGGAATTACTCCAAATAACTATGGGTAATAATAGTATGAAAAGATAAAAAGGTCAGATCGGTACATTTAGGATGGAGGCAGATGCAGGAGAGAGGTCTGTGCTCATGAGTTGCAGGCTCTTTGGGAGAACGGCAAAAGAATTTTCCTTCCTTTCTTCGGTGTCTTCCAATATGCCAGGCCTTTTCCTTAGCAGCTGCTGTTGGAAGATGCTTGACTGACATACTGTTCTCTCGGCTTCTTGGTTGCTCCTCTGCCTGGCCCCGTGCACTTGACACTACTAGGGAAGGTCAGCTCCCAAATTCTGGTGGTACTTTATGTTGCCTCCTTGAAGCCCCATTTGCATGCCCGGGCTTCCCATTGTCAGTTAGGAACGCGCTGCCTTCATCTAAATGATGACCATCCCAGTATTTGGCGAGAAGTGTCCTGGTTTTTTTATTGCTGCACAAATGTAGTCAAGTTTTCCGAGGGTAAATGTTGAGAAGTGGGTAATTTTGTTATGTGCTAGCATCAACCTGAAAGGGTCTACCAATAATTCATCAACTTTAAGCCAGAGCAGGACCAAACAGCTGGTATCTGTTAAGTCTATTTGATCTTTGGATCAGAACTTATTTTTGCAGTTAGCAGAGGAAGGTCTGGTTTTGTTCTCATTTTCCCCAGGTAATTGTCTCAGTTGAGGTACCTTTCCCACAAATATATTGCTCTTAATATTAATTATATCTGCAGATGGCTTTCGTATACAACTCCCTCTCTGCCATGGCTATATGTGATGGCAGGGTAGGATAAATCTTAGTGTTTTCGTTAAAAAATACCACAGAGGTAGATTGAAAGCAATTACCCTTTGCTGATCACTCAGCTCATGAAGAACTTCCCCACACAACTGCGAAGTAGCATCTGGCTGTTTGCGGCCCGTTTTCTCTAAGTAGGTCCATTACAAAGCCATCGCTGTAGATGCAACAAGCTGATACCTTGTCAGTATTGTCCCAACACTGCCTGTTTGTATGTTACGTGTCTGCATGTACCCTTGCGAAGATATTGGCTACACAAGTGCCTGTAATAGAGAAGAGGACATTGCTGTCTACCTTGACAGAATATAATAGATGCCTTGGAATAACACATAGTATCTGTGTCTTCATTTACCAGTTTCTTGACATATGCTCATACAGGATTTACAAAAGAAAGCTTCATAATTTCATATGCATTGAAATAAAATGCATCAAGAAAATTCCTAACTTCTTGGAACTGTATTTCCTTACTGAGTCTTTGTTTAATACGAAAACAGAGTGCTGAGTAGCTCCAGTAGTGCCTAACTCACTTGGCCATTGATGCTTTTTTTGTATTGGTATTGCTGCTTAAGGCTCTGATTAATACGTAAATATGGGATTTGCCACATCTCAGCTGAGGTTATTCAGGATGTGCAGCAGAGAATCTGTAGGCAAGGGGAAGGGTGGTGTCCTGTCGTCGTTTGGGCAGGTGATACTTTTCAGCAGTTAGAAGAGGCCTAGCTAAAAAGTAAAGTTACTGAACAAAATTGGTCCTGTTTTACCTCAAACCAGGACATGTCTCTATCATGGGGGAAATAACAGCCTGGCAGGTGTGACCAGAAGCCTAGATTAGCTGGTAAACGTTCAGCTATGTGGGCACAGAACAATTGCAGATATCAGAACATTTGCTTGGGCTCTCTTTTATTCTCAGCAGATGTATAGTCAGAAATAAAAAAGCTCCCGGTACTGGAGCTGAAGTATAATGGGATTATGTCTGAATAACCTCTTTCTCTTTCATTACCATTTTAAAGGTCTGCTCTTCTATCGGTTCTCTTTGATTGGTATTTAAAAATGCTACTGGATTGTTTACTTTGATGGAGACGGAGATAATCCTTAAACTACTTGAATGACTCAAGTATTTGGAGCAATTTCTCAGAGTTGAGTATTGGCTGAATTGATTTGTCTAGAATCAGAAAGAGGTTTTTTTACCTAAATGGGAGCAGAATTCCAGCGAGGCTGATTTTTTTACAAGTCAGCTTTTCTGCTCCCTGATTTAGTCCCTCCTTTATTTGTGGCTCCAATGAATGCAGCACTCGCTGATTCCTCTCCCCAGTTGCTGCTCCTGCGTTCAGTGCCTTGGCTGTGATTGCCAATGAAATTGTCACTTAGTACTTGCAACATTGGTAATTTTTATGGTCGTTAACAATTTAGTGGAGATTACCAAACTGGAATTGGGTATTTCCTGCAATTTGGGAATCTTGAAGTGGTCTGTACTCTAGGAGAACAGGCTTGGCTGCATGCTTTCCCTGCTGACAGTACCCCCAGGAGCAGCTCAAAGTGCTTAAGTTGCATTTTGGCAGTTTTGATAAGAAAGTCCAGCATTTGAATGGCGCAGTGCATCAGGGGTAACAGTTTTAAACTGAAAGAAGGTAGATATAGATTAGATACTAGGAAGAAATTCTTCACTGTGAGGGTGGTGAGACACTGGCCCAGGTTGCCCAGGGAAGCTGTGGCTGCCCCATCCCTGGAGGTGTTCAAGGCCAGGTTGGACAGGGCTTTGAGCAACCTGGTCTAGTGGGAGGTGTCCCTGCCCATCTTTAAGGTCCCTTCCAACTCTAACCATTCTGTGATTTCTGCCTGCTTTCATGTGATGCTGTGCAAATGTTTAGGGTTTTGGGGTTTGGGTTTTTGTTTGTTTTTAATGCTGTAGAAATATAGCAGGAATCTCCGTTCATGCAGGCATGGTGGAGCAGCCTGGCCTAAGCTCCCAGAGGCGGAGCAGCCTGGCCTAAGCTCTCAGAGACAGAGCAGCCTGGCCTAAGCTCCCAGAGACAGAACAGCAGGTAGTCGAGGTATTTTGAGGGGAAGTTCTGCAGAGCCCAGGAGGCTGTCTGCTAGCAGCACCTTGTCTGCGCAGTTGTCTCCAGAGCTGCCAAGAGCTGTTGGACACCGTTGCACATAGATGAGAGCCCAGCATGATTTGCTGCATGACAGTGGGTCTTGTTGTCGGTAACTGAAGATCAGAGTTGCTTTCTCCAGACAGGTATGATACTTACTAGCTGCAAAGCAGCAAGATGGGAGGCTGTAGCACCTGCTGAGCTCAGAAACAAATCCTGCTGGATTTTGGCCAGTTTAGGGACTGTATGGAGACTTGGGCCTTCTGTGGTATCCATCACTTGTTCCTCTGTGCTCTCAACAGCAGCAGCTCTGAAGGGGCTTAGCAGGATATGAGGGACAGCTGGTGAAACCTTTGAGGTCATCTTAGATTGTAAGACAGGGTTAGTAATATTTCTCTGGGATGAAAATGTCACGGATATTTCCAGACACATAATTTACTTGGACGATTCATTCTGCTGTCTTTTTTTCAGGTGCTGCTAACTGCAAACATTCAGGCCAGCCTCAAATGTGAAAGTGTGCAGAAATCACAGGCTGTGCAGAGCTGCAGATGCTTAGTGTTTTAGTTTGGGGCTGGATATTTTCATAACTCCTCAAAGTTACTACTCGCACGAAATGCCTGTTAGGTGAGGCAGGTAGGTTAGAAGGGATACAGCCATCTGCTGCTGCATTTTTGTCCATTGTCTTAGAAGTGTCAGGGTCTCCTGCACCTAGAAGACTACCCGTGGTACACAGTAGTAACACCAGGCTGTCCACAGGTGGCAACATAGCTTTGGGAGTACAATGTGGCAGAAATCTGGTCCATTCAGGTGTTCTCTATTAATTGCTATTTGTAAAAGAAGTTACAGAAATAGCGTGGAGTCTTCAGAAATTTAAGAAAGTCTGTAGCTTCAAGGTATATATCAGATGCATAATCGTTTACTTACATGACACGAAAAATATATGCAATGCTGAACAACTGTTAGTTAAAAGCATTCGGTATTAAATTGAAAGGGAAAGACGTGTCTTCACTGGAGGTCTACACGCCTGGTGGTGGTAGTATACAAATAGTATACAAATACAGTTTAAGTCTTGGTATAGCAAAGAGGACTGGGACGAGAGGGCAAAGTGTTTCTCAAATACTACTTTATTGCTAGTTAGATAGTGAAGATTCATACAGCTGAGGACAGGGAAGATACGAGGGCAGATTGTTGGGATCAGAAGAACGGTAAAATGGAATTAAGCTTACGTTTGAGTGGAAATCAGGGGAGTGCATTTATATAATGGGGAATGGTGATGTGCTCTGGCTGCGCTGTTTTGCAGGAACAGATGGGTTGGGTGTGTGCAAAGTCCAGCGCGATGCACTAATGCAGAGCCACCAGGGTTTCTCCTTTGCTATTTGTACATGATGTGCAGAGCAGTGCTCATACAACCGTTTCAGCAGCCTCATATCCAGATAAATTGGAGAGCGTGACTGAATGGTGATCGAGTGCTCTTGGCTCTGCTGGCAGTTACAGGAACAAGGACTGGCTGATGGAACAGTTGGAGGATGAGTTCATCCAAGGTCTTTATAAGCTGTTCCTGCCTGTGGCTCCTCTGCAAGCGAGATCCTCCTGCTTGTCTCCTCACCCAGACCCCCAGTGCACTGCGGCGAGGCCCTGAGTGCTGTTGTCTCCCCAAAATCTTACCACGGATAGTGGTAAGATACCTACAGTGTCTTTGAATTTCCTTCAAAGCCTGGAAGGATGAGTGCAGAATTGTCTTCGTGTTACTGGGAAGCTGGGGAAGGTAAGGTATTCAGAGATTTAGACTAGCAAGAGGCTTTCACTGCATATCAGTTTGTGTAAACACGCCTCCAGAGATGAGTAGTGCTCAAATGCACAAAGTAGTGTTTTCTGCAGACTGTCTCAAATCAAGGGAGAGGGATGGGAGACACAAGTACCGAGATATGATACATGTTTTCTAGGTCCCTTGCTGTGTGCTTTGGCAGTTGAGATACAAAATACTCCTTTACTCACCTTTTTTTTTTAAATAAAAAATTTCTTTAGTTTTTTCCTTTTTTTTTTTTTCTCCAAAATTTGGAATCTTAGGGTTAAGCAGAGAAACACCAAAATTGTTTTTGAAGGCTAAACTTTAAAAAAGAATGGGCTAAATTCAGAGCATTGTGGAGATTATAGCCCTTTCCATTTTATTTTGTTATGCTATTTAGACTTCCTTCTCAGTATATATATATGACTAGGAGAGACACTACAAGTGTATGACCCAAGGAAGAATGATATTAAGTACAAAAATGCATATGCTGAACCAGCTTGCTTTTCTATATACCTTTTGCCACCTCTCGTTTCACGGATCTGCTTTGGTGGCCTGGCTACCAAAACTATTATAACTGTTATGACTGTCCCGAGTTAGATTTCTCCAGGAAAGTAAAAAAGAATTTGAATGTGAATATTCATACCTGGGGGAGAATCTGACTGGAAGAGGGCAGATTTAGATTAGATCTCAGGAAGAAATTTTTCACTGTGACGGTGGTGAGACACTGGCCCAGGTTGCCCAGGGAAGCTGTGGCTGCCCCATCCCTGGAGGTGTTCAAGGCCAGGTTGGATGGGGCTTTGAGCAACCTGGTCTAGTGGGAGGTGTCCCTGCCCATGGCAGGGGGGTTGGAATTAGGTGATCTTTAAGGTGCCTTCCTACTCAAACCATTCTATGGTTCAGATTTTGCAGGTAGAAGTATCTGAAAGAAGGTGAAGTTTCATTGGCTTAGTCTGTCTTCTGAAGTCCATCAAATCAAAGTCTTGAAAGTTTTCTTTGAACAAGGATGGAAGAGCCGTTGCTGGAAGGCAGGAGGCCTGTGAGGAGAGATAAAAAGGAGTAGCATAAGCAGGGGAGTTTGTATATTGATTCCATGTTTACTACTGGGTTTAGGCTGTTGACTGTATTTAGCTTGTTTAATGACCTGTCAATGGTGTAAGTCATGGGATAATGATAGTGTCCTGAGATGTTGAATAAGGAATAGTCTTTGTCAAATCTTTTAATACAATGAGACAGTGACATCGCAAATAGTCTATTGACCATTTGAAGAAAACCTGCAGGGAACAGGGGTAGGAGGTGTCAGCGAGTCTGGTTATCTCTGACTGTTGCAGCAATTCCTAATAAACCCGTGGGGTTGATTAAGTGGTGACATTATTTCAGCCCAACCCGTCCTCCTGTTTTGGTTGGTTTGCTGGAGCATTTTGTTTGGGCCATGAACATCTCTGTCCCATTCCTTTTCCTGCCTCCTTGGTTGTATAGCTGCGTATCATGTTAGTAGACCAAGAAATCTGTCTTTCACCCCAAGGTGATCCCAGCTGTTTGAGCAGAGTTTTAAATTTATTAAAATAGTTAAACAAATTAAATATCTTATTTTGTGCATAAGCATTAATGACTTGGCCAAAAAAAAAAAAGACCAGAGAAAGAGGATGACAAAGAGCTTGCAGTTGTACTAACAAATGACAAATACATTCAGCGTAGTCCTTGGAGGGAAACCTCTGACTCCCTCAATTTGATAAAGAACTCAAAAAACTGTGACTGTAATTCTGTACTGCACAATTCATTGGCATTAGAATTTAATATGTATTCAGTCTATTCATTTTTGCACCTGTGAACCACGAAGTATGTTGTTTGTGACGGATATGAAAGAACTTCTGTATTTCTCCATAGCAGAACATTTCTTTCATTAATTGTTATGAGGCAGTCAACAAGGATGTGTAGTTTTTAGAGAGCAAGTTTCAATTTTTTTTTTTATTTTTAGTTTCTTTTTGCATTGTTTTAGTTACTTAAAAAAAAAAAACCTGAATGCAACACAAACAGTTGCGAGATGTAACAAAGTACTTTTGCCTATGGTATATTTTTCCCCGACATTTTTCTTATACCATATGGTTGTCTCTGTACAAGAAAATGTAGTTCAGGAGCTGTATTGTTTAAAACAGTTCTTTCTTGAAGTAGAATATTTATTTTGCAAGTTGGCAAAAACCTGCTTCTTATCATGTTGCATCTTGAGTTACGTAGCCGTTGTTTTTCAGACCGGGAAGCTTTAAGAAGGGCCAACAGGATGAATTATTTCAGGTGATTATTAATGGATGGGGCAGTATGAGCAACTAGACAGAGCTTTGGACTGGTTCCAGTTGCCAGCTCTGCCAGCACTGCTGCAGTGCGGGGACTCTGCACATCATGACATTTCTCTGGACCTCAGTTTTTGCAGTTCCTGCAGTGGCAGAAATTACATTGTTCTTGTTTGAAAAACACTATTTAAAACCAAAGCATTGCTAATCATAATTGCAACATTCAGAGCAATACAAAAGGCTATGTATTATGTTTTGACAGCTCACTGTGACCCTGATGTTTTAGGCTCTTAATGGTGTCTAGGTGAAGTCTATGCTCTGCTTATCATCTATTCCCATTACAAATAGTACCTGTATTGTAAGTCTTAGCAGTAAGGCCAGTACATAAATGAGCACAAAAATGATTTCTTTTTTCTCTGCAGCTGAAGACAGGACAGTGTAATTTTGCTCTTTATACACCTGTCCTGCAAACAAATATTTAACTTTGTCCCCAGGTTTGTTCATGCAAGAAGAGGATTGGATTATATTGGCTTCTCTTCTCTCCTGTCCCAATTGCTTCCCTCTCACTGACTGTCTTCTCTTGCCCCAATGTTTTCTAAATTCATTGTGTGTCAAACTATCTAGCATTTCCAAGATGCAATGAAAATTGAAAGCCTCAAACAGAAAGCTGGAGTTTTAATTAATACTATTTCGGACCCACTCTTCACCGATAAAATCCATGAAGTCCTCCTTATGACAATTACTTTATGTAGGTGAAGGAAGGAAAAAGGCAAAAAGCCCCTTTTGAACTAAATGTAGCCAACTTTATAGTTTCAGTAAATCAAGAAAATTGTTTCTTGATGTTGACATCTAGTGTGCTTAGTAATTCTTTACTAGAAATTACAAGGAACAATTTCCTGTAGGCTAATGTTAAGTTCTCCAATTTATTATTGTTAGTGAGTATTTTATTTTCATTTTTCATGTTGAACACCTGAGAACGTATTGGAATAAGAATTAAATTACAGCAGTGTTCTGTGCTGGCTCTCTTCAAGTTCCCCTTTCATTCTGGCTGACTCTGTGCAAACTTTCACAATTAGCATTTTGGGGAAAATCAAGTGACAGGTGGGGTGGCTGCCGTGTATAAAAGACAAACCAAACCACCTCACGCAGGAGAGAGGCAGGAGGTTGCCTTTTTATAAATAATGAGTTGTTTTT
>VYXH01005817.1:374604-399787 GCA_013397275.1 Burhinus bistriatus | reverse complement strand
GGGGGGGGGAAGGAAGGGATCAGGGTGCCACGCACTTATGATCGAGGAGCTGGAGCAGCCAGGGCAGCCTGGGGAGGTGGGGGGAGGCAGGCAGAGCAGCCTCGCCTTCCATAAAGACCTAAAGAACAAAATGTACCGGGATTGTTGTTGTTGGAAGCCTTGGCCTTTACTAGGTCTGACCCATTAACCTGAGCTGTCTTTCCAAAAGCAAACTTCCTCCCAGGTATATATTAAAGGTCTAATATAGAAGTGATAACCATGATGTATTTAACATGCTTATCTTCCTGGTCCGATGCTGATTATGAAAGCGGTATTTATCTGGAGGTTTTCCCTTACATCTCTCACTATTTAAAAAAAGAAGATTATTTCCTGGTGGTAGGTTAGTCTTTTTCAAAACATAATTCTCACTATGGCTTAATATACTAAACAACCTATTGTCCCCCACCCCTCCCTGAGGTCCCTAGAGTAAAAACCCGGCTGTTGGAATCAAACCACAGAAAATCAGGCAGGCAGGAGAAGCTTTAACGAACCGGGTTAAACTTTGTATCTTTTAAAATACTATCACATCTTTTTAGATATAAATGTGGGGATTCCCTTCCTAATCTTTGTTTACAGTTTTGAAACTGCATCTTGGTGCCAGGGACCTTTCGTGCTCCAGAGAGACCGTGCAGCAAAGGATGTGCTCAGGCAAAGGTTAGAGTTAGGGCTTTGTTTCTTGGAGGCTCCTTCCTATTGCAGGTCAGTGAAAGCCAAGAGCGCAGTCTGAGGTTTTCACTCATGAGCTTTATTTTACAAAGTCAGCAGACCTTTAGCTGCCCCTCCCCCACCCCTTTTTTTTCCCTGTATGCACCTCGCTTGCTATATTTGTAAAATGCATGAGTAGGCACAAGCTGTGGTCATTCACTGCAAAATGTAGGCAACACATCAGAAGAGCTCGTTATTTGGTGCTTTATTTCATGTTCTGCCACACTAAAAAAACCACATCATTGCTCCATTTCACATACATCCAGCTCTTACTGAGACGAAAGTTTGGGTCTACGCTAAGTAAGGTTCGTATTACAGAGCTCAGTATTGATAAAAGAAATGGTGAGAAAGTCACATCTACCAAACTCTTTCTCTAGGAAAAATCCTAAGCACATTCTTTGATATTTTAATTTTACATGTAAACCGAGGCTTACCCACTTTCATGCTCAATCCAGCTCAAATGTTGCTTACTGCTAATAAACTTTTATTTTGGTAAATAGATTGCTGATGATGATATTATTTAATTATAGCCCCATGAAGTTGGTTTTTTAGTTATGTAACAAGGCATCAAAGAGGCATGATACAGAGTATTCCAAATTTCTCTTTGAAGTTGGAATCAAAGCAAGAGAGTCTGCAACTGATTCGAGAAATAGGAAAGACAGGTATCCTGCATGAAAGTAAAATGAGAGTTTTTGGCGTTGATGATGCTTTTTTTTTTTTTTTAAATACTTGCATTTCCTTTTCTTGTAATTTTTGTTTGATGTAGACCAGTTTTCTTCACGTCAGTGAGCCAGAGTCTTCAGCTAATTAATTTCTTTGTTTACATTGCAAAGGAAATTCAGGTAGATTGAGTAAAGATAGGATCCATTCTAACACATCATCTTTAACACACAAAGGAAAAAGATAATGTAAATAATAGAACCTAAGACTTCTACAAATAAGTTGAGAAGTGTTTGATCAACCTAGAAGCTTTCTCTTGGACACTAAAAAAAAGATTGCTTCAGGAAAATCTTTCTTACTTTGCTTTTTGGTGACTGGCAGTTTTGTGCTGGCTTGGTGAAAATTCTCAAGTGATGCTTTCTTGCGGGAATGGCTGTGGAAAGCAGCTTTCCCACTGTATTCTCTTGTGAAAGTATGGGGTGAAGGGCGGTCCTTAGAAAACATCTATATGTAAAAAAGAAAACACTAATTTTATTTTGGAGTTAAAATAAGATCATTGCATTAATATATATGGTGAAGTGTAAATTTTTATGTGATGATTGCATTTATTTAGTATGTTTTGGTTTTAACCACTGTTGAAAGCAACAGTTTTGCTGGTGGATAACAATGCATTTACCAGTTCCGCACAAACGAACAGAATTGGAAACAGCTACACTTTTGCAGAATTGAACATTAATGAGTGTTTAAAAATGCCCAGATATTGTGACACTTCTGCATATTCTTTTAAATATTGAAAAATAGATTAATATTTCCTTGGTGACATCCCAAATCTTTGCCTGAACAATATATTTAATCCCAAAGTCTCCAGGTGTAAGAGAGAAATACAAACTCTGGCCTCTTTTTACCCTGTTATCCCTGAGATTTTACTGGCTTCCTGTCACTTTATTGTCTTAGTGTTTTTTATATTACTTAGTGCCATGGTGGTTTTTATGCTGCAATTTTTGCCTCAGATTCTCTAGTTCTCCTCTCATTTTAGCCTAATTGTGGTTACCAGTTGTCTGAATCAAAGCGAAATACAGCTGCAGGCTTGCTTATAGCATTAATAACTATTTATTTGGCTTGCTATGGCTATATTTTGCCTTTCCTAGGATTAGGAGTCAACATCACCACTTCTACTATTTCTTTCAAAAAATAGAGATTTGAAAAAACCCCTTGGGCTTCCCTTTCAGAAACAGGTTGCACACTGGGAGCAGCGCTGTGGAGAAAGCAGATTCCCTACACCTCCCACTTTCCATCTTCCTCCTCGTGTCTGAGAGCAGACCTGAAGAAGGCTCAAGCTCGAGCTTCAGAGGAGTTGAAGGGAAGTCGTGAGTACTGGTGAATGACGACCTGTGGATGCCACGTGTGTCCCAGACAGCCTAGTGGCAACTGGTAGAAACGTGTACAAATCTGTGTAAGATGATTGTGGCAAAAGATGGGTTTATTTGTAGCAGCAGGGTGCCGTGTCACTTAGGCAGGCCAAGTTCATCAGGAGTACCTCACAACATGCTCAGCTATTTCTTCCCTAAGTGTCGTGTCTACCTCCCCTTGGCTACGGAGTGTACCACTGCCTCTACCCTGGCTTTGTAGTGCTCTGCTGGGGATAATGAAGCCTGACAAATGCGGCTTTAAATCTCCCAGCTCCTTTCTCACTGGTTTTGCATAGCTTCCACATCCATTCCTGGACTTCTGACCACCCGGAAGCAAATAATTATAGTATTCAGGTTTCCTTTTTTAGATTATTAAATTGTTTGGGATATCAGATGGAAGGGTTCATTTATGTAATTCTGTTTTAATTAAAAGGAAAAAGCGTCACTTCAGCAAATCATGATTTTATAGCACTGCCACAATTATATTCAGACTAGGGTATACTTTTGTACTCTGGATTTAGGAAGTTGTTTAAAGACATGTGTAAAGAGGGCCAGATTTTTATTTTGTAAGTAGAAGATCTAATTTATTCTGTGCTGGATTTCCACTATTTGACAAAAAAAAAAAAGGGGTGTGTGGTGTGAGGTTTTTTAAAGTCCATTATAACCTGGTGGTGACAGGCCCATTAGAGCTATACATGCTTTCGTTTTAGCCATGCTATTAGTAGTATGCTGGTAGGTAGAGAGGCACATAGTCCTTGCCCAGCTTATGCCTTGGTAGAAAGTGGAAGGATGCGTATACTAAGGGACTATTCTAGACATCTTATGACCCTTGATTTGGCTTTTCAAATGTATTTATTCTTTCTAGGAACCTGTGGAGGAGGCTCTTTTTTTGGGAGTTGGATGTCTTGATAAGAATGTAACAAATATTGAGCACTGAAATAATAGCAAGGGTTATATATGTTCTGTGGCTGTTTAGGATGGATAGTTTCTATTTTAAGGGAAATAGTAGCAATTTTTAAAACACTTTTTTCATCTTATTCATACGATATTTTACTTATTTGCCCAGTGCCTGTAGGTTTCCACTAGATTTATAGAGGGCAACACAGTTGTTTTGTTTTATTCTGCAGTCTTCTAAATAGGAGACATTTCTGTCTTCACTGGAAAGAGAAAAAAAAAAAAAAAAAAAAAAAAAAAAAAAAAACCCACCAAANAAAAAAAAAAAGAAAAGAATAAAAGCCGTTTCCACGGAGGAAGTTTGGTGCAGACAGCAATACACAGCCAAAAAAAAGAAACTAAAGCTTGCCCATCAGATGTAATGAGAAGTCTGAGCCACATTATCAAAATCATCTGATTTTTAGCTTTCTTTGGCTTCTTGGTGCTCTCAGTGTGCATGCAAGCTTAAAATTGCCAAAGGGGTTTTCAGTGCCAGCTCTTTGAGAGCAGGAGGAGGTGAAGTGGTGCTAGGAGAGCTCCTCCTAGGGACTAGGGAGCAGGGAAAGGAGCACAACAGGCTGCAAACCTTAACATACATTCCAAAGGTAGCGTGTGAGGGGAGAGAGGGGTTGACTTTGTTGGAGCCTGGGCCAGATTTGGAGACAATAGTTGCGTGACAATGGAATGGCTTATGTCGGAAATCACAAAACTTATGCAAGAGCAGGTGCTCCTCCAAGGTGGTTTTAAAACTACATTTCAAGGAACGAAATCAAGTACACAAAGAAAAGAGAAAATAAGAAATACAGGCATGTGGGTGAGAAGGACAAATATAAAAGGGCTGTATTCATTGTAATGGAAATGAGTTATTACAGGTTTGATTTCTGATTTATGAATATTAATTTTGAAGGAAGACAAAAAGATGAATGAGGCAAAGTCAGATGTCCCTACAAATGGGAAAAATTTAGCAAAGAAAACAGGAAACAGTATAAGAAGAAAATACATTTTGAAGTAGTTAATTAAAATCTAGCTAGAAGGCAGTAAACGGGCAATGGATCATGATGGTCAGCAGAGGAGTCCCAACCTATTAATACTTATTCAAAGAGCTCAGTCCTGCTGATCTCCAAAGAATGGGTTTGGCCCTTGGGACCCAAGACATGTCAGGTCCTCCCTGCATTTCTCAGTTCTCTGTGAAATTGAGAAAGCGGAGGTGGGTAAAGGAGATAAAGCAGGATTTTACATGAGAACGATTTTTGTGTTCTGAAGGGAAAACATAGTATATTGAAAGGCGATTGAAGTATTTGGTGAAGAACAGGCAAATGTTCAAGGCATAATGGGGAATGCCACCTGGCAGTGATACATGATAGCACACAAGTGGTCAAATTGCAGTAATTAGTATGCACTTGCCTTTTAGCTGTATGTATACTTTAATTAATAAGAAAGAACAAAGTTAGACATTACCTCAAACCAGGACGGTATAACAGAAATTGTTTGCAATGTGAAGACGAGATTCTCTGGAAGCAATGACCACAACCAGTGGAGAAAGGAAACCAGAATTTGGGAATTCCAGAGGAGTGTCATGCTGCTCTGGGCTGGAGGGGGAGAACACAAGACATTTTGTGTCTCAAGGACACAAAGCAGTTTTAAAAGACACAAATGGAGGGTAAGAATAATAGTTTTCAGGCAGAGGATGGTTGCTTGCGGATTCCCACAGGATCTTAGGCTGCTCTGAAGTTTGTTGTCAAATAATGATAGTGATTGTAGAAGAAATTTTTGGTCCTCTGTGTAAGGAAACAGTGAATGCTGTGGTATTCAGTGCAGATAAAACAGTGAACTGATGCTGCCCTGAAATAACACAAGGATTAAGGTGGATATTTTTGTTTTAGCTAAAAATTATGGGTAAGTGTTCTTTGACAGTCAAGAAAGTAAAATTAAATCATGGACTTACTGGAAAAAGAACAGAAAGCAAAATAGCATAATGGTAGTCAGCTGTTTATGTGGTGCAGTTTTGGTCACTCAGCTCAAAGGGAGTTATTGAAGACCCGTTGAAGGCAGAGAGCAATGGCAACAAAGGTGATCAAAAGTGTGGAAGGGCTTAGAAGAAGCGACAGCAGAGGCTGGCAGCCTTGAGTCTGGAAAAATGAAAACTGAGTGGTGTATGACAGAGAAGCATACAGTCCTAAATACAAGAGTTAGGGAGCATGCGGTGAACCTAGAAGATAAGATGCCAGGGTCAAAATAAACAAGAGAAAGTCATTCCTCGCACGGGTGTAGTTGCTTTGTAGAGCTCCTTGCCTTGAAAGGTCCCATCCAGGTTGGACTTCAGAAAGTGCCTGGATGGTGTCATGAAGGGAAAATCCATCACAAGCCAGTAACCGTGAGAATATAACCTCAGCTTCTGGAAATCTTACCAGCAGGTTGCTGGAGATTATTCCTAGGAGGACCCACTATGTGCTTTCCTCTTACTCTCTTCCCCGGGTTTGTGCGGTAGGTGCCTGGCAAAGACACAGTGTGGCTAGGCAGAGCTCTTCTTTGAGCTGCTGTGGCTGTTCCTATATTTATATTTTAATAGAGCAATTGATGCAAATAAATGTAGTATATACAAGTTCTTAATCTTTGCCAAGCATCTTCAAGCTATAGTTTCAATTTATCTTTTGTCTTGTAGAGCAACGAACATGTTAGCAGTAGAATCTATAAGATGATTGTAATTTGAAAAATTAGCAGATTTATTCAGTCGAAGATTGGGATTAAAACAAGGAAGGATTCAATACATTAGCTAAAAGCTTGATGCCTATACAGTGTGGTAGGTGGGAAAGCTGTTACAGTGATTAGGAATTCATTTGGGAAAGTATCAAGGACTGAACATTGTGAAGTACTGCAAGATAAAATGTATAGTAATGAAATGATGAAGGACTTCTTGTGATTAAACTGGGACATATTTAGCTGTGGTAGAACACCGTCTCAGCAGGGATGCATCTGACTGCTTCTCTGTTTGAATGACTTGATATCGTGCCTAGTTTCAAATGAACGTAAATTTTCTGTTGATACTTAATTGACAGAGGTACAAATAGAAAGTAACAGTGAGAGCATGTTTAAAATTATTTGGATAATCTGAGCTTTTGGGCCAAGTTTCCGGTAGTCTGTGTAGGAAGATTTAATCATCATAAATCTGGTAATACAAAAGAGAATGCCACAGATCATTAAAAAAAAAAAAAAAGTAGTCCATTTGGGATAATAACTGAAAAGCACATGTAAAGGTGCAGTTCTCTTTCCTCTAGCAGTGATAAAACATACGATACCTTAGAGCTGTATACTGCAAGATAAGACAAGAAATGGTGGAACGTTATTCTGGCAGTGTAAAACATACTTTGTAAGACCACACTCCTATGGATTGGGCTCATGCGTTTGAGAATGGCATAACCATGTTACCATGGTACAGCAAAGTACAAACACCTTGATTCAAGTTTTGGGGACTACTGATTATGAGAAGACTCATCCACAGCCATCCAAAATCTTTTCAAAGGACCTTGTAGTGGGGGCAGACAGAAGAGAAACTGCTGAAAAGCGAGACGTGGATTGATGAGAGTTAGTTGCCTCACTACTTGGAAAAAGTCACATGGAGTTGACAAGGACTGGAATAAGACGAGGAGAAGAAGCTCGGCTATGTGTTTTGGGCATGAAAACCAATTAGCAGTGGGAGCAAGGAGATGAGCTGGAGTCAGAGAGTGAAAGAAATAACGTATAATTGGGAGGCGAAACAGTATTATTGAAAAATCTTCACGCATGAAACTAAAGACTATAGTAGAAGATGGGGATTAATGTGCTGTGTGGGAGGTGATTTGTATTGCTTGACTGTTTAAGGACACATCCTTACCAACTTCATGAAATTTTCTGTGCTTGTCATTTCTAATGTGCCTGTATCACTCTTCTCATGTCTGGCCCTTTCAGCACTTCCTGCAATTAAGAAATACCTATGGTTGCTCTAGGGGAAGTCAATGAGTATGCGATGGGTAGTTTAGCCAGGAAGATTCACTTTTTGTCAAGTAACGTATAGTCCGAGAGTTACCTCATTGGGATACTTGGCTAGAGATCAAATACAACTAGTGTAGTACTGGACTAATGGCAGAGACCATGATGAATCTATGCATTAAAATACTCCACCACTTAAGCGGCTCTGTGTTTAATTAAGCCTAGGCACTTACAAACAGGATAAGGGTTATAAAAATGTAAAAAAGAAAAGGGTTAGTTTGCTTTCATAAGTTCTCACAGGAAAGTACAGAACAGCAAAATGTTATTTTCCCAAGCTATTCATTAGCACGAGCATTCCTTGTTTTCTTTGAATAATTTGAACTTTTATGTTTACAGCATAACTATCCGGTTTTTAAAGTGACCTTTATATGTAAGCACAAAGTAAAAAAGCTTTCTCAATTGTAGTAAAATACATCCTTTTTATATAAAACAGAGATGGAAGTAAATGTGATATTTGCTTACAGAAGAAGTTAAGTTGTGCAATCTAGGTTTAAGTTTTAGATACCACTGCTACAAATGTTTAAGTATATGCAGTTTGTGCAGTACTGCTCTATCACTCCTCTGGACAGAGCCTTCCTGTATTTTGCATCGTGCTGGCAACTTGCTGTGGAGGAGCTGCCTGGCGAAATTTAAATTTCAGCTGATTGAAATAATAGCTATATTCTTGGCAGAACTGTTAAACAGGATTTATAGAGAATAAGGCATTACTTGACAGAATGAAGAAAAAAAAATGATTTGGGGTGGAGAATGGCTCTATTCATGGACTGTGTCAGTAACATGCAGAACATCTGTACAAGTAAGAGCAGAATAATTTTCTGGATAAATGTCTGTATCAATAGCTGCAAAACTGTTACTTGTCACTTAGCCCTGGACTTTTTGTAAATTCAGTGATATTCTAAAGGCAGACTTCTTTGCCTTTGCACATTTCAAATATTTTAATTAATTTCTAAAGGATTATTTAATGGTACTGAGATTTGGTTCTTGGGGATTATGTTCATCATTTTGAGTAAGGTACAAGATGGCTGTAGTTTTCAATATTGTCTTTGATTAATACTTCATTTAAATTCTCAGTCAGTGAAGATCTGATATTATTTTAGCCAGGTTGCTTCCCTTAATTGTATTTGTGTTTTAATTTGACTTTAATTTTATAACTTCCATTTAAAAAAAAAAAAAACAAAAACAAAACCAAAAAACAACAGAACTTCTGTGTCTAAATAGTTTTCTAATGTTAATTTTACTTCATGAAAAGAAAATAATTGAATGTGAAGTTTCTAAGTTACTGCTTTCAGTCTCCGAGATCTTTATAATGCTGATAACTTGTTATCCTTGTATAGCGTTTCGGATAATTATGAAAAATGAGATGTGATTGTTGTTACCTTGTTCCTAACTGGGCTTGCGCCAGCACTATGGTTGGCAGTCATCATGCTGACGGGA
This sequence comes from Burhinus bistriatus, assembly GCA_013397275.1. NCBI lineage: Eukaryota > Metazoa > Chordata > Aves > Charadriiformes > Burhinidae > Burhinus > Burhinus bistriatus. Next base: position 390,581 of record VYXH01005817.1, on the reverse strand, counting down.
ACAGCTGGGAGGCCAAGAGTTAAAAAGATGTGGAGAGCAAACTTGTTGAGTTGGACTAAATTGACACTGTTAGAGGACATGGCAAATTGGGATTGGAAACTTCAAATCTTAGCAAGTTGCCCTCTTTAGCACATGCTTCCATTAAGTCTTGGTTTTTATGCTGTAAGACTTAGAGCCATGAAATACCTTTTGCTACGTTCACACAGTGATGAGCATAAGGGCACCTACCCTTCTCTCTTAGTTATGTAGTGCGTTGACTTCTCTGCCCTGCAAGGTGTCACGGGTTACCTGTAGATCCAAATGATCAGTTTGGGGACGAAAATGAATGGTAGTGTCTGGGTGAGACAGGCAGAACTTACCTTTACTCCAAGAATTTGTACTCATCAACAACTGCAATGTGTTCTAGTCCACCACGGGTCACCGTAGACATGTTGAACCACATAATACGGTATTTGCTGCAACTTTTGAAATGATATGCAGTTGTTCCTCTTACCCAATTGCTATGCATGTAAGCAGGAGAACTGTGGATAAGTAGAAATGAAAACACATTGTGAGCCTGGACTAAATTTGAAGTTGGAGATCCCAAGAATGAAAGGATCTTTTCTATAAAACCTGCACGTTGGTTGAGATTTTGGTCTTTTTACTTAAATTTTGTTACGTAAACCTCAACTACTCACAGAAGGTTGAAAAGAAGCTTTTAATCCATATTTATTTGTTATCTGTGTTCATACATTGTCCGTCAAAAAACATGAATTCATCACCAAGAAGAAACATCCTGCAAACACACAAAGGTTCCTTATGCTCTTTAATTTACTAAGCTGGTGGCCTAAACACATTATTTTTACTATCTTTGCGATATTCTTGAATGCAAACGCTAGACTGAAGAGTCTGAACTTTCAAAGGTTTTTCAACAGTCCACTAAGAACATAGTCTGAGTGCAGATTTTCTTCCCTGTATTGCACATATACTGACGCATATCTTCTAAGAACTAAGCCATCTATTTTCGTATAAATGTAATGGCATCAGTGATGAATATTGTTTCTATCAAATATTCAGAAGAAATAAAAGCTAAGCTCCCTATTTCTGAAGAGAAATAAGAACTACACTAAATATGTGTAAAAACAGATCCAGAAAAATGCAAGGATGCCTCCATAGCTGAAACCAGAAAAGTTGCTTACAGAAACAACCAAAGGCAAATACATGTGTGGATGTATATATGCTACCCTTGTGCTTAATTTAATAAAAGGGAGCAACTTTACATGGAAAGTTGTTAGAAACAACCCTCAATTTAAATTCTTGCAGACGGCATGTTCTGAACATGCTAACTATCGAAAGAGAGACGAGAAGATCCAAAAGGAATCTTGCCTGGCTAGAAGCAAGGAATAGATAGTTGCTAGAAATATAAGAGGTCTTCAGAAAGCTGAGACTGTGTCCAGGCGAAGAAAATAGAGATGATCAATACCTGACAGATTAAACAGTAAGGCGTGCCAAGAAAGAATTGGAAGAACAATTTGAAGAAGGCATGAGAACTAATAATTCTTTTGCAAGCATGCCAGGTGGAAAAAACTGGCCACAGAGCTTGTAAGATGAGTAATAGAGGCATAAAAGGAATAGTCAGAGGAAATAAGGACAGAATAGGAAACCGGAATGAATATTTTGCATCTGTATCACTACGGAGAAGATTGAGCAGGTTGCCAAGCTCATTTTTTGAAGGTGAGTCCTTCCTTGCAACCATATTGCAGTTCCTTGGAGCTGTCGTCAAGTCTGTAGACAAAGAAACGTGGCTGAATTTCAAAAAACATTGAGTGTGGTTCCTAACTAAAGGCTCCAAGAGAACTGAGGTGCTATGAAATAAAAGGGAAAGTCTTCATCTTGATAAATGATGGAGAAATTATAGGAATTTGGCAGATGTCTTTCTCAAATACCTTTTGGAAAATCAGCTTAATCTCCTTGTCTAAGTACATGTTGATGGCTCTGCTTGGAAGAACTGCTGAGCACCATAGTTAGCTGATTTTCACCTTCAAAATGCCTTTTGGCTGAATCACTCTTATTTTGCTTTCTAGATTTTTGCTTGCTGTTTCTGAATTCTCTCTCCTTATTTGGGTTCACGTACTTAGCGATAGATTGCCTGCAAGCTGTTAGTAAATCCAGAACTGTTGGGTATTTTTACTGCACGTGAATATGTTAATAATCTAGCACCAGGCAACCTGCTTGCTAACTGCTCTTATTATGACTCTGCCACTGTTGATTCTTAAATACTTACTGCAAAATGTAAAAAAAAAAAATTGTATGTGAACTGCTGAATGGATGGAAAAAATACAGAAATTTTTGTTTACTTACCCTGTGGCTTTTGCTTTAGGATACGTTACTGGGAAGTGTTTTGAAAACCAGAATGATGGGCAGTATGCATTACAGCTTATATTTTTTTAAAATTATGAAAATTTGGGGGATTTTTTTAAGCTAGGTTGTGCTTTATACTAACTTTTGTGTACTTTTTGTATGCACATATATGCAAAGACAGTTAAATCTCTTTACCCCATCCTTAAACTCTGTGTGGCTTGAAGACATTTGTCAGCTCTAGGACAGACTAGTGTAAGCGTGAAAGCTAACATCAAGAGTCAGCCTTTTTCCTGCATACCATAAATCACAATAAACACATTTTATCATAATAAATGTATTACTTAGCATGCAATTCCAGATCTTCTGTTTCAGTAGGAATGGTAATATTTTGACCTGGAGGTCTGACGGCATTAGACTGACTTGATTGTTAGCCTTACCTATTAACACATGATGTAGTACCATGCGCCTCGCGCTCCGTGTACCTCAAAGCACGATGCCAATTATTTTCACTGGCAAGCTGTCACCTGGCAGGGTGACTCTACTTCTGCAATTTTCCCTGAAGTATATGAAACTAAATGATGCACAAACACGGCAGGACATGTTTTATTTAGAATGATTGTTTTAGGTGTTCCCGTATGAAAATGATTCTTGGGGAAGTGTACTGTAGGTACTACATATTTAAACAGAGGAAAGAAAGCCTGGCTTGGGATGGAATAAGCAAGTGCTCAAGTCAATTGGTTGTATGTTCCCTTGGGTTTCTTGCGTTGCCTAATTTCACAACGGTTGCTTTCTGTATTGGCTTTCTCCCCTTTTCTAGCTTACAGCTGTTCCTTGTCACCTCTTCGGTTTTGTAAGGGGCAAAAAATGCATATTACAAACAGCTTGGCTTTAACCTACTGGCAGCAGATAGTGCCTCCCAGAAATAACTAGTATCAGTCGTGGAAATTTTCTATTTTTAACTCAGTTTGTCACAAAAGCTCAGTCTTCTGTGACCTCTGGGTGGTCATGTGCCATGTGAACCTCCAATTATATTTGCTTTTATAGGTATCTATAAATGCATTTAGGAAGTGCTCTAACATTTGCCATTTTAAGGTAGCTGGTGGTGGTTGGATAAAAGGATCTGGAAGCACCTTGCTTTACATCTTTATGCTTACACTTGAGCATTAGCTTCTCATTTTAATGTTGTAGGCTACAACAGCATACCAGGCTGACGTACAGACAGCTCGTAGTTCTCACGTCTGTTCTGAATTTCACAGGTGATTGCCAAAGATAATTTTCTCCCACCCACTTAATTACAGAGAGTTTCATTTTCACCATTGAAAAACAGGGTTGATACGTGTTTCTGTCTCAGTGGCGTGGTATTAACTTCTGTCTTGTGTTTTGAGATCACGCGTGTGGATGTAATTTGTAAGATAAAACATAAATAATGTCAAGGTTTCATTAATAGACATCTAACCGTTACCTTAAGCAATGTATACTAGGGTTAACGAATGATGGCAGCAAGAGCCTCCATTAGGAGTCTGTATGGTCATAAATTGAAACAAAGAGGATCCTACTGGATCTGAGGAGAAAAAACCCTTCTCAGCTCACCATGAGGACAGTGCTTGCAGCAAGCCTCATCGCGGTACATAGTTACACACTTGCTTTTCTTACCTTTGTTTGGGAAAAAAACCTGTAACACATAATATGCAGTAAACTGACCTTGAGTGTTTACTCTCTGATATACCGGGGGGGTGGAAGCTTTTTTTCATCTCCCCCACCCCCCCACCCCCAAGATCTGAAAATGCAACTGGTACTGTCCCAGCAAGCTTGATTAGGAGGTAAAAGCAGGAATTAATAAAATGCTCTTTTGGTATTTTGCTTTTGATCCCAGCATATGGTATTTCATTCTCCTACCTTTTTTGGACTGGGGAAGAAAAAGAGAAAACTATTGGCAGTGAATGTTGATATTAAAGGTAGCATAGAAGTAGAAATTCTTTTCAGTGTCTGGAAGTGTAAAGCTGAGAAACTAAAGTGCAGGGGAGTTTGCATAGAGCAGTCCGTGTTAAAAACTCTACGGCTCCTGCAGTAAGACATCTTAGTAGCTGTTCAGATTTTCTTTGCTGTTGTTGAAGAACCACGGAGCTTGAAGTTGAAGAACTTCCTCCAGAAGTAAGCAAATGTTAATATTTATAAAGAAGCTTTCTGGAAGAGAACTTGGACAGTTTTCTGCCTGGAAGTTTGGCTATGCCCTGCGGGGATTTTTCTTTTTTGCCCTTGTTTGTTTGTTTAGTTGTGTTTCAAACCTGTCTTTCCAGAGACCTCACCTGCACCAGCTCAACCCCAGTATACTGCAGCGTATTTTATGAGAGGCCCGCTTTGCATTGAGTTTGTTTAGATGCAGCACTCAGATCACTTTGTGAAAGGCAGTTTGATGTTTGGAGCTGGACGCTGGCGCTCTGTGATTTTTCTGTGGTGGCTTGGTGCTTTCTGGATGAATCCCAAGGCTGCGTTTCCATAAAATGAGACAAGTGGATTAGCGAAACATAACATAGAGGATGACTATTTCTGGCAATTCATTGAGGTAATCAGGTAAAAGTTTATTTGCCTTAAATGGGAAGGGCTACAGAAATGGTATTTTGCAGTATTTCTTAAATCATGGAAGTGTTTCTTCTGCAAACTGAACCTGATTTATTAATTTTCTTGCCATGCGTTGAAGTTTATTATTTTTCCTAGGTATCAGAGGGAAAAGTTCTTTGCAAATCAGAGCGGGTAGATGGAGGCTTCCTTTAAAAGAGTACTTTATCGGTCACTGAGAGAAATCTGTGAACCAAATACATTTTGTCGTTTGTATTGCTTTGTTGCAAGTTTTTGCATTTTGAATTATTTGTAAAGCAACTGCAGCTACAAAAATACCAGGAGAAATACCAATGAATACAAACAAATGCTATTAAATATCCAAGGCAATTAAATCAATTTACCTACCATGCATGTTGTGGTACTTCTGACGATCATAGGTAAGCAAGTTTACTAGTGAAAGTACTGAATTAATATTACTGAAAGCCCTACAGCAAAAAGGACTGTAATTGTTTAAGTAAAAATGAGAAACAAGTTTCTTGTATTATAAATACATTTGTACTTTATTATAGATAACAATAAACCCTTAACATTTAAACTGTGTTACTGAGAAACACACATGAATACAGTGCTACATCAGGAAGGGAGCGTAGAGAACAAACACAACACAAAAATCAGAGGACATGTCTTTGTATTGCTGCCTATATGAATTTGGATATGGAAATGAGAAAAGCTTAGATGACCTGGATAAAGTAAGGTTTTTGTATTTATTCTTACAAAAGTCCTCCTTTTTGGAGTGTATGGGGGGGTTAAGTTAGAAATTATTTTGTGGAAAACAGTAGGAATCCTTCCCCCTCAGCAGCTTTCAGTGATGTAAAAGACACTGAAAGCTCTGAGACAGTAAGATACAGCCAGCTTTATTCCAGATTCTGGTTTTAATTAGTGTTTTACAAAGAGACAGCTAGGTGAAAATCGTTGATGTTTATAATTCACAGTGTAAACTATAACCACTAGGTGTTAATATATTTAGAAAACTTTTCTGCCAAGAACAAGTTATTTTTATGTGAAAATAATGCCCCTCTTTTGAGACTGAAGGAGTGCTTGTGGAAAAGTTCCTTATTTTGTCACTTACGTTTATTTAATTAGGCAAATATAAAAGTGGAGGTTTAATAACTTATTGCAAATGAAGTGGGGAAAAGTAGACCTAAATTAACATTGCATAAAAATGTTGCAGGGGTTTTTTCCTCTCTCTGAATTTCTTTACTCCTTAAAATACATGCATTCCTTCATATTTCAAAATTCTTTGTGAATTTGGCTGTGAATCACTCTTTCTCTAAATTATTCAGGCTGCATAATGAATACGAGAGTAAAATCAAGCTGAAATCACAATCTGAAGTGCATGTAACTAGTTTATCTAACCAACACAGTCTGAACTTTAAGCATGTAATCCATTTATGTATATATCAATCACCCTGTAATAGTTAATTATCAAGTTATCCAGTTAGGCACGCAATCACATATGTTACCGGTTTTCACAGTCATCAAATATTTTAGGCAATCTTTTGGCAAACGTTTGACCTAAAAGCTTATTTTCACTAATTACTCAAAAAACCCAGATTCCTTGCATATTTACAAAAATACAGACATAAGGAAATCAGTGTTCATTTTCAGAAGCAGAAGCGGATTTTCTTAATTTCTGCTGGCGTTTTTCTGCTGCAGGACGAGTAAAGGTCCTTGGTGCACTCCCTGCCACTGGCCTCTCTCCTTGTCTTTGGTAAACTGCATGAAATCTCTTCTGTGCTCCAGAACCAACACTGTGTGGGTCTGCCCTGCAGGAATTGATGGCTGCGAAACTCTCAACTCTGGAAGGAAATGCAACATTTTAGCCTAGAGGAAGATAAGAGCATTAATTGCATCATGTGGAGATGATGGACAACAGAAAGGTCCTCATGTTGCATATAGATTTCTAAGCTGGTGCAAAAATCCTGCCCTAGTAAAAACCGGGTAGCAGCCCCAAAGCCTCAGATAAGGTTACAGGAGTTAAAATTTGGTTTTCCTGAGTATAAATGTTAAATAATCGCACAATTTTAATTTTTTTTAATGTTCATCTAAGGTTCTTCCCCAACGCAGATGCTGAAGTGAAGGAATCACTGTACACCACATTGTTTTTCACGCATTGTGAATTTTTTTACATACGCGGATTGTCTTGAAAAGTGGGGAATTAAAGGCTCTTTTGTTTTGTTTTCTGCAGACAGGTACTAAGAGCTAATAATAGCTGTTAAAGTATCCTCTTCCTTCTCTTTCATTAAAAGAAGATTGAGGCCAGGCTTAGATCAGTTAACAACAGACATTAGCAAATGAGTTAGTGCAGAAGGTCCATGTAAAAGGTTTTTGCGGCTGTGATGTCCTGCAGCAATTTCAGGACTGTATTGTGCAAAGGAAAGATATTCAGATATTGCAGATAAAGTTTCTTTTTACAAGGAACTCTTCAGTAATCTGTACCATGCACATGTTTTTCTTTCAGTATGTTTTAGAATCCGTGCTGAAGCTTCTAAAGCCTTTTATATTGAACAGAAAAGGAAGAAATCTGCCCTGTTAGTGTCTGTGATCCCCGAGTCTGTGTGAGATATTAATGCTTGCTGGTTTGTATATGAAGAGAATTAAGGAAAATTAACTTTAAATTCCGCACTCCCAACCTGCTGAATCAATTCTGCTGATCCTCACTAACTGGCCTCCAAAACCACGGAGTGCTGTATACCTCCAAATTCTTCTAAAAGAATAATCGGTACAGATTTAAGAAAGATAGGTGTGTTGTCTTTGTGCTGAAGTGACCTGAAACACATGGTGTGAATTACGAGCATCTTTGGAGGTGTCCTGAATTGAAAGAGGCCCTAAGGTTGCATCAGGTGATGGTTGTGCAAACTGTTGGGGCTGCTCTAGGCTGGTGCAGGGTGTTAGAATAGCTATGAGATTGTAGACCTGGAGGTAGGACTGGTACAGAGGGTGCTGCCCTAAAAGTGAAGGTGAGAAGTAACAGGGCCACCTGTTGCAGAGTTGTTTTTTGGCCAGAGAGATGAAGACAAAGGCAGCGTATCCAGGGTTTCTGCACGTAGAAGTGTCAGTGTGCTTTTTTGGCTCTTAGCGCAAGGTACGCAGAATTTATTACTTTTGTGTAAAAGATGGCATAGTTACATAGTTTATGTCGCCTTTTTGTCTCCATGAGTCATTGCGAGGTCTTCAAAGCTGCAACTTTTCAAGAAAGCAACAATAATTATACATCAGAAAACCATCTGTTTCTGTTAACATTTCAGGGTGAAATGTATCTTGGAATCTGGACTTCGTGTTAACGTTTGTGACATTGATATGTCAGGTGTGGGTTTTCCTCATGATCTAGCGTTTTTTTAAAACCTTCCTGAAAACTCCCACCCAATCCACCCTGACTACAGCTTATCCTTGCCCTAAGGCCCCAGGCTTATTTGATGCTGAAGGCAGTCCGAAAAGCTGAGGCACACTTGCTTATCTCATGGCTTCCTGGGAGGTAAAGCTAAATGAGCTCAGAAATAGAGACATTCTATGGGAAATTTTCAGCAACACGCATTGATTTTTTTTTTTTTTTTCCCCCTAGGCCATATGGATTTTCTCAAAATAGTGAGCATTTAGTGGCTGTAGGGAAATAAAATTCCCGAGTTAAAATGTTCTCTCAGCAAACCTTCAGCAGCCACAGAGCCACTCTTGGTCCTTTCTCAAGTCCTTGAGAGCATTATCAGGGTGTCTTTCTCTTGGAGGGACACTCTTTCCTTTTCTTAAGCATATTTCTTTCTCATATTTAATCCCAGAATGGGGTTTTCATTGTTGCTTAGTGGATGTTGCTGTCATTGTCTCCTGAAAGCCACCTGCCCCCAAGTTCCTCTCTATGCCAGCTTATATGATTACATATAACTACATGAGGGCTCATCCCAAAACAAGACACTGACTCATTCTTTCCTCTTATAAATAGCGTTCAGAAAGCTGAATAGAGGAAGTAAACAATGAACATAAGTATTACAAAATGCTCCCGTTCTTCACAAGTTATTTTTAGAGTAAAATCAAAATTTGTTCATGGTTTGAAAAGATCTCTATCCTCATTATTAGTGGTGTTGTTACTGCTGTGACTATTTTTACACAGTGCCTTAGATTTACAAGCGTTATTTTTGACCAAATTGAAAGATGTACATTGAAAGTTAATGGTAATCAGAGGATTGCTTCAAGATCCCTACACGGGGATGCTGCATTTCTTTGCAAACATAGAGAATTTCTTAGGATGTTTGGGTTTTGGTTTCTTTTGAAGGGAATGAGGAGAGTGCCAGGTTGTTGCACAACAGATTTCAGAAACTAATTGCCGTTGCATGTTAGCACCTAAAAAATAGTACATACATACAGACACCGGCAAAAGAAGGGAGACTTTTGTTGCTGCAGACTTTCTGCTGGTCCTTAAAGCAGAGGAGTAAACGTCAGTCTTGGTCAGGTCTCAGGGAATACATGCCTACACACGTATGCCCCTGCAGGCTCACGGTGACTTACTCTTTTCTAGCCGTAGGAAGCTTTTTGTGTGCTGTTTTTGATCTTATTTTACTTTCCTGGATACTGTTTCTGTCTGTTTTGATCTCTGATATTTTATGTTTCAAAGATGGAAGTTTTGAATCCTCCCAAAGAGGAGTTGTTATTCTCCAGGAGGGGGAAAAAGTCAACTTCCATTCTTCACTATGACTGTCTTTGATTTGTGAAACTGAGTGGTCCATAAAACAGCACCGTCGAAGAAAATTTGATGGGTTCCAGGTAGTGAACAGCAAAGCTATGAGCAAGTTAACTGGCAATAGGTAATATAAATCATGCAGTCAAAACAGCCAAAGTTTTTGGTGGAGCCAGTAAGGCAGAATGTCATCACTGGGCAAGGTTGATTGCTCTTGCAAGGGGAGGAAAACACTTCTTTCCCCCTTTTTTTTTAATGTTGAATATAAGTTAGCTACCTGTAATGACAGCAGCTGTCGCCAAGGTACTTCCCAGTGTGTGTAAGAAGGAAGCTCTCTGTTTAGACTGTACTCGGGGGTGCCACTGGCACAAGTCAATTCCCAGGAGGAAGGGGACAGGAGGAAAAACCTGCGTTTGTCATGTCATATTCTAGAATGGGAACACAGAAAAAAAAAAAAAAAATTTCATAATCAAGTTTAACAGCTTAAAACAACATGTGACATAACGTAAGTTCTGCTAGAGTCAAAATTATACATAGATCTTTGGTGAAGTGTACTACTTCAGTGCTTAGCGTCCTGAAAATTCGCTTCCTGATTGAAATGTTTCATTACTCATCTTAACCTAAAAGTTAATTTCGACGGTGAAGTTGTTACTTTTTTTTTTTCTGGATTGCCAAAGGTAGTTTTATCTCCCCAGTATAAATAAATGTCCCTAGGCAAAACCAGCTGAACTCTACCATGTTGCTTTACAAAGAAAAGATTCATTTATCACTTACTGTTGTGAGAGTTTTGCATTGTTTTTAAAGAAATGAAAATTTTTTTCCTCTCCCTTACAAAAATTGTGTGGATATTTAGAAATGAGGGCTTCTATCATGAATGGATCTATGTTCATATTTCCTTTATATGAGCATGACTTCTTACTTGTATCAAGTTATACTCAGCAGGATCTTCACTTCCTAATATTATTCTGATTTAAAATTAAGAAAGTTTAGTTGCACTGAGTGTAAATACTGGATATCCAACTTGTATAAATCATAACATGAAGTGCTGTTCTCTCTTGAAAAATAATTAGGTATAGGTCACAGAATGATAGAGGAGAAAATGCACTTGGATGCTAATGCTTCTATTTGAGAATTAAATCATAGAATCACCTAGGTTGGAAGGGGCCCTTAAGATCATGGAATCCAACCATCAACCTAACACTGCCAAAACCACCACTAAACCGTGTCTCTCAGCACCACGTCTACCCAGCTTTTAAATACCTCCAGGGATGGTGACTCAACCACTTCCCTGAGCAGCCTGTGCCAATGCTTAATAACACTTTCTGTGAGGAAGTTTTTCCTAGTATCCATCCTAAACCTCCCCAGGTGCAACTTGAGGCCATTTCCGCTTGCCCTATCGCTTGTTGCTTGGGAGAAGAGACCGGCCCCCACCTCTCTACAACCTCCTTTCAGGTATTTGTAGAGAGTGATAAGGTCTCCCCTCAGCCTCCTCTTCTCCAGGCTGAACAACCCCAGTTCCCTCAGCCGCTCCTCGGAAGACTTGTGCTCCAGACCCCTCACCAGCTTCATTGCCCTTCTCCAGACATGCTCCAGCACCTCAGTGTCTTTCTTGTAGTGTACCTCTATGATTCAAAAAGGTAGATGTGAACATTTTAGCCAAAAGGGTGTGAGGTAAGAAACGGGGTTTAAGATGTTGTCTTTGCATCAAAATTATGTTTGCTTTTGAATGTCTAACAATAGAGTATTTATTTCCGGATAATTATCATTTAGTACAATGCAAACAAAATCTCAATTTTTCTTCATTAATGATCTGCTGTCTCATTATATGAAGATTGGTAACAATATGATATTTGAGATCAGTTATAATTATCAGCAAGAATGCAAAATAGTTCAAGTGTTTCACATTTTGAGTTTATTGAATATGATTTGTCATTATTCTTAATCTGCTATCAGACACAACGTGTAATAGATGAGTGGAGCAGCACAGAAATTTGCAGGATCATCCGTATTCTTTTATAGCTGAGCTGGTTTGACTGTTCTGTTTGATGTTGACCTGCTAATGTCATGGCCATTATAGATATAACCAAGTCTAGCAAGTATGTTATTTAGATAAATTCTTCTGTTTTGAACTGCATATTGAGGGCATTAAAATGATTACCATTGTACCCTGGGCTAACTCCATTCCAAGATTATTATTAGATTTACCTGGGGCATATACTCAGACTGGTTGAGCAGGACGTACTAGGGACCATAAGCCTTCCCAGCGCCCTTGTCTCCCTGTACGTGTCCCTTAGGAAATAAAATTCCTGGTTTCTGCAAGAGCACTGTTTTCAGTGCACTTGATTCACCTTGTGCTGAGGGCGTGGCCTACTCACGGGTTATTCCTTACTCTCCCCTTTAATTGTTTTATTTGGAGAGAAAGGAGGTGGGACAGGAGGCATCCTGAATCAGCTGCACACTGGAACCTGGCATCCAACACCAAGCATTTCTTTTTTGCACTATTCAAGCAGCAAGATCAGTTCTCAGGCAGTGAGAAGCCTGGACACCACCAAGTAGTAAAGGATATACCTAGGATCGTTCACTTCAGGGTTGTTTTTATTTTTTCTTTTCCTTTTTTTTTCCAGGGTGTTTTTTAACAGATGGTTGAAAACAGTCTTCTAAAGTATTCTGCTGCTGTTAGCTGCAGGTAGCTAGTGGTGAACGCTGAGGACAGGGCAGAGATCACTCAGAGCTCAGCAGTCCCTCTGGGTTTCTTAATGAAGGAACTGTTTCCCTTTGAGAGCTGCAGAGCAGCTGCCTAGTAATGACTTCATGTGCTCACAGAGCATTGCCCTGAAGTCCATTTTCAGAAGAAAGTTTTCACCAAGCTAGACTGTGAGCATTACTTCCTTCGTATCAGGATCCCATCTGATCCAGTCTGGGTCAGTGGAAGGGAATGAAGTGTAATGTTGATTCTAGGAGTAAATCTGAGAGTCTCCTACCCAGCAGTCACAGCTCTTCAGAATGAGCTCTCTCTGTTTCCTTAGAGTTTCAAAACATTCTGGATGTATAACATTCAGGGTCAAAACACCTGGCATCTGTGCTGACAAAAAGGATGTGGGATCCCTGACCTCCCTCAGTCAGATCTGGGGCTGCTGCCATGTACCAGCACACTTGTGATATGAGTTCAGCCTCCGTAGATCCTTCTGCCCAGTGGATATGAATCACAAGAGATGGAAGTGCACCAGAATGAATGTGTGAACAGCATGCTCTGAAGGACGGTGTGTACTTGTATCTTGGTGGAAAAACATGGATGTCAAAAAGCTAGCAGATGGCTGAAAGTCAAGTTTGGAAATTCTGTAAATTTTGGAAAAGCTGATTATTGCATGCTAATACTTCGGAAGCAGAGGACCGGTGGAGATAGGAGGAGAGGAATGACAGCAGGGTTGAGGTGGAATCCACTGAATTCAGGATTTGACTGCTGAGACCTCAGCAGCTGAAAGAAGTCTTCCAAGAGCCCTCAAAAGAGTCAGTGAGTGGAAGAACACACGAGAAAGGAGGTAGGGACAGCCAAGAGGATGACAGAGAGGAAGATGGGAGGAGAAAGAGAAGTGGATCATCCAAGTATGTGAGGAGGAAATAGCACAGCAGAGAAGGAAGAGGTTCCAAGAGAGAAGAGATGCTCTGGAGCCAGGAAGAGGAAAAGAGCAAGCGGTAGGAGCTGGTGGGTGGGCACAGAGGAAATAGTGAGGGGCTGGAAAGTTGGGGAATGGCAAGGAAGGAGGAACAGAGATCCATTACTGAGACTTGGAACTAGTTAAAGGATTGGTGCAGATACGCAGAGAATGGAGAAGGAAGAGTTAACAAGAAAGGAAAGTACCAGGAGAGTTGCAAAGAAAGGAGACAATGTGGATAAGAAAGGATTAAGCTTAAAGCAAGGGAGCTATTTTGACATATTATGCGAGCATAATTAGCATTTAGAAGGCAGAGGGAAAGGGCATTGTCAAGATCTGGACCATGTTTTGAATTATATTTTCATACATATGAGTAAAAAAAAGTACATTACAAAACTGCATTCTCCATCCATCCACTTGCATTTGGCAGTTATAGCAGGAGAGTGAAGGAGAGGTTTGAAGAGGACAGCGTAGTGGTTCTGCAAGTAAATTTGTAGAAGTGGCTTCATACATACGGTGACATGAGAGAGCACAAAATAAGGCCAAATGGATGATGAAAACTAGCACTGCTGGTAGAGCATCAGTATAGGTTTCTTCCTTCATTTTGTTGCCTCATCTAAGAGGGTCTAACAAGGGTGTTTCTAAAGAGGTATTCTCTGTTAGCACAACCTATGCAACGGTTGCAGATACGGAGGTTTCAGTCGGAAAATCATCAAAGCATAAGGAGAACCTGCCTTCCTCTTACGCCTTTGCTAGGCTCAGCATATACCTGCAGACAAATTTTTCTTAACTGTAGAAGTGGGTGTTTCTCGCAGTCGTTCGAGGCAGTCAAACACCGACAGTACTTACTGCTGTGCTTTGCTCCGGAGGAGTTTCATCCAGCTCTGGAATACTTCAGCCTAAAAATCAGGAATAGGGTGGAGAGTGACACATGGAGATGGAAAAGGGATAAGGGTGTTATTTGCAAAATATTTTAACCTAGCATGTTACTCATACCGGTCTTTTCTGTATAATACTTACAAAAAAAAAAATCTCAGGTCCGTTTGAAATATTTTATCTTAAGACCTGAATCAACATAAAAATGAATTTGGGGTATACTTAAAGGTATTCTTAATCCACCTTTGTTCTTTTGAATATACTTTAAATATGTTTCCATTAACTTTCACAGTACTGCACAATGTTCCTGCTTCTAAGAGCTACTTGACCCTTGCTCAAAATCTATCACATAATAACACATTAACATAGAAATGATTCTAAGAGGTGAAGTTGAAGGCATTGAGTGGTTACAATCTTCTTTCCTCGACTGGATAAGAAATGCAAAGAAAAATATTTTATATACACATTGTACATTTTTTCTATTGCATGTATCCAAACAGTCAAGAATTTTCAACAGTAAATAAATACCAGCTATGCAGAGCATTTTAAGAAGCAAATACCACCAACTTGAGAAAAGAATCAGAAAACCTGGAAATTCAGCGCTCTGTGTTTTGTCGTGGGCGCTCTGGAGGAGCCAGAACGCCTGCATCTTTTCTGCTTCTCTTAGCTCAAGTCAGTCCTCTCCAGCCACGTGCACGATAAGCTCATTGGCACTAGAAAGGTAATTATTTGCTCTCTGCTCACTTACTGTACGTGCCTCAGCCTCGTAAAAAATGGCAATGCTGCCGTTGTGTTGAACTGCTGGCAAAGTCTCCTTTTTTCTTTAATCCTTGAGAGTCTAATATTAGTAGAGACTCAGGATTGCACGACTGTGAACTCCTGGTTATATTTTAAGACTCTCATCCTAAATATTCACGCTTACTCAGAGAAGAAAAAGTAAATCACTGTGATCCAAAGGTGGAACCAAAAGAGCAGCCTCAGAGTCATGCCAGTTGGTGCTTTTTTGAAAGGCTGATAAAAGTGCATTGAAAGTCGCCCTTTATCCAGCACTGAGAAAAAGAGGGTTTAGAGCAAAGTGAGTAATTCCTCTCTTCTGCAGGTTGCCTGGCAGGTGTGTGTGACGGGCTGTTTGCAGTTTGTGTGTATTTGAGGTGGGCAAAGGAGCACTTTTTTGCCATTGTCTTTTCTTGGAAGCTCTCCGTGATCATTTAAGACTTCTCTGTCTTCTGAGGGAGAAACAGACTGGGAGAAGGGAAAGAACTGAAGTAGGTGAAGACGTGGAGAGGTACAGACAAAATCTAAAAGGGAGAGCTCAGGCTTCTGTTTAAGTAAGAGAATGGATACTCCTGTGAAGCGATGCCCACAGACTTTGGGAACAAACCTTTGTCTAGAGGCATTAGGCATTAAGGAGGCAGGAGGGCAAACACACCACTGAATTTAGGGAAAATCTTCATTTTGTGGTGAAGCCCAGAAGAATTATCTCGATTTTCTGTCTCTGACCATTTTTCACAGAGTTTCAAAACCCCCTATTCAGAGTAACATTGCTCAGCATTGCTTGAAGAGCACTTGCATAAGGACACCAGAAAAGCAGAGGAGAGGGATTTGTGGTTGTGGGCTTGTTGCTGACAACAAGTAACTGCGTGATCATTGAGCTAATCAGGGTAAACACACATGGCGTTGGTAGTATGTGGTCTGGGAACTAATTCACAGTTAGATTGGTCTGAGTTCATCTCCTCTGGTATTTTTGGTGCAGATAGTAATAATGAATGGGCAATTCTGGTTTTGGTGATAGTTTTTTGTTTGTTTGATTTTGTGTTTTTTTT
>VYXH01005817.1:364317-374580 GCA_013397275.1 Burhinus bistriatus | reverse complement strand
TTTTTTTTTTTTTTTTTTTTTTTTGTTTTCCTAAAAAGATGATTTGGCATGAAACAAAATGTTCTTCTCTAACAGTAGGATTTAGGACCTGGGAGAGTGTAAGGATTTCTTTCTCTAATCTGTGGGAATTAGCCTTGACTGACAAGGAACTAGCGTGCAATTGACTTAGAGTCCTCAGTTAACTTGCAGGTATATGGTATATAGGACTACTGAAATAAAGCGATTCTTGTTTGGAGCAGAATTCATATGAGGATCCAGCCACAAGTGTCAATGCCGGAACAGAGGTTGCCATTGTGTCCTGGGGGAAAATCAATGCAGGTTGGATAGCAAAAAGTACTACTTTTTTTTTTTTTTTTTTTTTAAATCTTGAGTATGTGGTGATCAGGGCTGTGTGTGGTTAACTGTGAAAACAAGAATAATATAAACCATTGTGTAGTAGTTTACTAAAAGTAAATTCCCTGTATATTGTACTGTATGTATAGTATGCGGTGTTGTAGTGCAGGGCTGTAAAGCAGTATCTCCAAAGAGAGTCTTTCACCTTTCAAAAAATTTAGTTCTGAGTGATATATAAAGAATAAGCATTTGAAGAATAAGTTTCCAGGTAGCAAAAGCAGATAATGAACTAAATGCATTGAGTATTGTAGCTGGAAACAGTAAACAGAGTACGGGAGAAGATAACAGAGAGAGAAACAAATATGCCAAAAAGTTCTAGTGCAATTTTTGGGTTATTGCTGGAGCAATTAGGGAAATCTCCCAGATAGGATTACAGCTTTTCAAAAATTGCTAGTTGAGGAGATGTCAGATCTCTCATAAGAACTAATATTTGGATATAAAACACCCCTTTCCTACAAAGGGCATTTAATTTTGTGTGATGCGTTTCTCTCTCCTTTTATTGCTGAAGGATGAGCAAATCATTTACGAGTTTGATTTGTTTGTTTCCCCTGCTGCCTACTGTCACCTCACCTGGTGAGAAGGAAGCAGAATGCAACCCCAAACAAGTTGGGTTCAAGTGGGACAGGAATAAACTGGTCTTTATCTGCAGCTCAGCCGCTTACATCCTCATTGCTGCGGTAGTGAGTGGAAGCCAGGCCGTTGTTGTGTGGTTGCAAAGCTGTTGGTTTCATGCTTTGGTGAGCAGTTGTTCACAGCACAAAAAATGTTTTCAAAGGTGATATTTTTTTTGTCTGCTTGTTGACGGGCGTAGGCATCTAAACTGCAGAGATGTTTCTAGGACGAGACCATGGCATTTGGATGTTACAGTGGGTTGTCGCTACTGTGTTACTAAGGAGAGCTCTTCAGACACCCTTCTCACAGCCATTACATTCACGAAGAGAAAGAAGAGAGAATTAGAATTCCTATTTACTGTTGACTGTGACTTCAGTAGTTTGGCACTGTCTTGTGCTTGAAGTGCTTGGATTTTGTTTGGTGTTCCAAACTTGGGCAGGCTTAAAAAAGTTGAAAGGGGTGCTTCCAAGCTTCAAGAGCTACTAAACTCTTACGCCACTGAGTAAAAGGTACACATTTACTGGGCCCTTTTTAATAGTTATGTATGTGTATGTATATATATCTATGCATATTTTTATATTTGTGTTTGTGTATATATATATGTATTTGCTGTATTTGCTACATTTCTCTGCCCCTTTCAAATATTAAGTTAATTTTAACAACCCGTCTGCATCATCTGGGACACCTGGATCTTAACCCCGATCCTGTGTGAGACAGGGAGGCTCGCTAGGATGTGTTGGCCTGAAAAGCACATAGCTGTGCTAGGATGGCCACCATGCCTGTTTTTATAAATCTGGCACCCGAGCAGCTGCGGATAGCCTCAGCACCCCGTCACGCTGCCCTGGGCAGCCTGCTCAGCTTCGGAGTCTCTTTGCTACACGACACAGTGCGTGTTGTAAACATGATATCAGGTGCCACAGCACAGTGACCCCAGAGGGGATGAGCGTACTGGGGTGGCATCCTCTCTGTCAGGGCTGTTCAAAGGAGAGCTTTGTGCCCACCTACTGGATTGCTGCTTCAGGGATAGATTTTTATCCTCTTTCTTCCAAGGGTTAAGCAGAGCTCACATTTTCTGTTTAAAAGATGCCAGCAGGAGGGGATTCTGTCCTGGGACTTTCTCTGCATTTTACCTTAAACATCCTGATCACCAGGCTACAGAGAGTTACCTACTAATCTGGCTTTGCAGCCCAGTAAAACCTGCTTTGCTGGCAGGGATTCAGCAACAGAGGCGAGGAGTCTCTCTGCCAGAACTGTTGCTATCCTGGTGCTTAGAGTGATTTCCTGCAAAACAGAAGTGGTATCTTCTTGTTTTCTTCTGGTCCTGAAGGGCTTGAGTTTGGTTTCATTTCCTGTGTGGAGGATAATAGGCGCCTCTACCCCTTCTCTGGCTGAGTTTTTATGGAAAGCTGTAGTAGTAATTTTGTGAAGGGTGTGGGAGTTAGGTCATGGGAGGTGATGTATAAGGAAACCTATACATCTGGGCCCTTAGTCTCTGGATTTCCCTTGGCTTAAGGTGGGAAATGTGTTTCTCAGCCTTGGTGGGACTAAGACAGTTCTGCGTCTGCACAGAGATGGAGCTCCAGACGGCTGGGAAATGAGGAGGTTAGAATGCAGCAACACCTGTGGTCTTCCAGCCTCACAGAGTTACTATGTGAAAGAGGAGCATTTCAAGTCTGCTGTTTGATTTAGGCTTTGAAAATTCCACATGCTTCCCTGAAACCTTGTTTCAGCTCAGGGCTGCCAGGCTGGCGGCATTCTGCTGCGTTGCACTGGGGGCTTTGTCTTCCACTCTGCCCCAACAAGCCTCACAGCTGAGATGAGGGTCTCATCCATACCAGGTTGTGAGCACGTGTACGTTGGCCAAATCCTAGTTGTGCAAAGCCCCCACCTGTTTTCACAGAGTTCTTTCCTGATAGTTTTGTGCAAGTATTCTGAGGACCTGTACCAAAAGGGCTCCTGACACATCAAGCACAATTTCCTTGGCAGGACAAGATGGGATTGGGCCCAAAATGTTGCATTTTGCAGTCAGAATTACAGGCTACATAGTCATTAGCTGTGCTGTACTTTAGATGAGAAGTTACTGTGATGGTTCCATCTACTTAAACCTCCTGGTTCTTTAAATAGGTGTCCTTGGCCAGCTTTTCTCACTCCGTTAATCCTAGCACAGATGAACCGGCATGAATATAAATGTTTATGGCAGTCCTCACAACTGCGTATGGAATATATCTGATTGTTTGCATATAGTCAGTGCTGGGGGTTTGCAATTTGATGCTCTATAAAGAGTCTGAGAGAATCTTGCTGAAAGGAGCTGTGTAAATGCAGATATAATTAGCTTTATGATTTTTTTTTTTTGAAACAGATATCTTTTAATAAAGCACTGGAGCACAGAATAGCCATTTCCTGTGATTTTCATTCACATAATATTTATAGTGCTACAGAACAAATGAGCCGTTGAAAAGGGAGAAAAATTAATACTGTGAATGAACTTGCCTTGAGAGGAATTTGTGATAAAATTACGACTCTAACAAACTTCAGTAAACCAATTACTGCTCCTCCTGGATTTGCGAATATGAAAGCTCAATGGGATTTGATGTAATCCCTCCCTGTGAACAGATGGGCAGATTGCGGGTCTCTGCAGAACACGTTCCAGCCCTTCCCAGTTGTTTCCACGGTCGGCTGTGATTGTGTTTCTTTACACCTTGCCTCTTGGTGACAAAAACACTGAAAAAGGCATGAGCAGAATCAGTTAAGATGTCTGTGATGTGCCTCTGTGCAAATTGTGTTTAGGCTTTTTTACCACCTAGTACTTCAGATCTCTTCACGTGGAAGAAGGATGGTCTTTTTTGAATGCCCGGTGGCACATTATAATGGGCCTACTCCTGTTACTGTAGTTAAGAGGTGGTCAGCATTTTATTATAAACTCTTGTTTGCAGGGAATTAGAGCACAGCCAAATCTTTTAGTCCAGGTTCAAACAAACTAAATTGAAAATGTAAGAACTAAGCCAGGAGCAATTTTTAATTCTCCTCTCTCCCTGAAATCAGTTTAATCACAGTTATTGAGTTGCCATCTGCATTTACTGCCTTCTAGAGCAGCAAACTTTCTGCTTTTCAGGAAGGTAGTAAAAATGTTGCATCGGGTCATAGATAAAATGATGCTGCATTTTGTGTCATTCCAACAGCCTCCTTACGCTGCTTATGTTGCTCCTTACGTTGCAAAACATATGTGCATCTGTGCAGTGGAAAGCTGCAAGTGGTTTTGTTTGCCTCAACTAAACTGCACAAAATCTTAAAATCATTAATATTTTTAACTGTTCTGTATAGTTACGGTCTTGCTTTTAAGTGGAAATACGTAGGTTGGTAACTTTAAGACTTGATCCAACATCTGTTTCCTAAGTAGTAGTTATTATTTCTCAACTATAGAACCATAGAATATCCCAGGTTGGAAGGGACCCATAAGGATCATCGAGTCCAATTCCCTGCAGGAGAGAAATTGCCGCCTGCTTATGTGAGTATGTAAGTAACTTGGAGGCAAGAACAGAAATGATACAAGATTTGCATTGGAAGGGACCTCAGGAGGTCTGTGGTCCACCCTCCCCCTCAGAGCAGGGCCAGCTCTGGGGGCAGACCAGGCTCTTCAGGGCTTTGTCCAGTCAGGTCCTGGCACAGCCTCACTGGCAGCCTGCTGCACCGCTTGGCTCTGCTCACAGGGAAAAGTTATTCCTTACATCCAGTCTACACCTCTCTTGTTTCATCTTATGCCTGTTGTCTCCTGCCACATCTGAGCCCCATCATTCAACCACTTTTTTAGTTCACCTGCTTTTTAATTGTTCACTCATTTAGACTATGCCATCCTCACATGGATACAAAAATGTTGTGGAAGACAGTGCTGGAAGTCTTGAGAAAGTCAAGGGAAATGACAGCTGCTTGTCCCCTCATCCAATTTTTATCACTTTATTTTTTCTGTCATTTTATCGCAGTCAGGTTGGTCAGACATCATTTAGCTTCGGTAAACCCAGGCTGACTCATCCCAATTGCTGCCTTCTCCTTCATATGCCCAGAAATGTGTTTTAGGAGGACAAGCTCCATAATTTCCAATGATCTTCATGTCATATAAGGTGTTAAAATAGCTGGAAGATGGAAAGTAAGTTTATAGACATATATCTTTTAAAAGGCTAAACTGAAGAACTTGTATCCACATACGACTGCGAGCAGAATCAGAGCCATGCAACAGTTCTGCACTAAGTCAGAAGATCTATCTTGGACGGTAGTGGGCTGAACTTGCATTCCTAGGACAGGTACACCTTCCTGGAAATGGTAGGTGGGGATAAGGTCAAACAAGGCTCTAGTGGGACCTTAGTTCCCGCTTTTTACAAAAGCAGCATTTTTTTCCCCAGATGCCTTATCCCTGAGTGCAGAAAAATACACCTCTGAGTCTGGCAATAATGTATTTTTATTTTCTCCATGCTGCACTATAACTGTGTAAATACATTTCAAGAAGACTTTGGCATGCACATGAATTGATTGCAGGGAAAATCCTCTCTGCAGTGATGACCCTGGATATGTTTTGGACATATTCATTGTTGAGATACAGGATCCTCACAGAAGGTAAAGAAATTAATGAGCACCTTTCAAGTCAATCATTGTTATTTTTGTCAGATTTTCACGCTTCCAAAATAACTTCCTTATGCGAAGCACTCAAGTATTGTAGACCATAAGGTGAATTAGTTCCTTTTGATAATGTTCTGAGAAAATTTGAGACTAACAACAATAATATTCTTGTAGCATATTAAATATTTAATAGACGTGTCTGCATTGAAGTCTTTTCTCTCACTCTGCAGCAGTTTCTCTTGGGTAGTCCTTTCCGCGTAGAGTTCTTCTGTTGTTGGGAAAGCAGAATTCTGGCTCAGGGGTCCTGTGCTGTGATTTAATGGGAGCTGGTCTTAGTTGCTAGAGGACACACGTGAACACTGAATGCTGTTATGAAGTGTACGTTTGTGGCTTGTGCTATGGACAGGTGTATCTCACAGGAAAGCTAAAACTTACTAATAGATAGTAGAACAAACTAAATGCACACACCTACACTGGGGAAGAGTAATTATCCTGGGTTTTACTGTCCTTTTTTTCTGGTTCTTATTTATAGATACTATTTCTTTTCCAGTTTTCAGTGTTCAGGTGTCAATAATATTCTTGGTCTCATAGGACAAAGAAAATGCTTATTCTGGTTAGTCTCAGTGATGGTTTTGTGAGTTTCTTTTGAAAGAAATAAAGATTTGAAGTCTTGTTGGGTAAGTCTTGTTGGTGAGTAGGGCCTGTATATGAGAACCAGTGGCATTAGACAGCTTTGCAAGATGATTCTGTATATTTTTTTTAAAAGAGCTGATGAGCAATTTTAGTCCCAGCACAGGTTTTCACGTAACTGATGTGTTATGATACTGTTTCATAGAGGTTACTTCACCATATAAATCTGTTGTTGTGAGGTCCTATTTAGTCTTGCTCTGTAATCTGACAAAAAATAATCTTATTTTCAAAAAGTGGCACTTTTTTGTAATAGAGACAACAATACAGTAGGAAATGGGCCCAGCACTTCTGAAGTTCTCTCACTTTGGCCACAAAAGCCTTTTAGAAGCTAACCACCAGCTTTTCATTCCAGACTAGTCACGTTTAACTGGTGCCCATCCCTTGCGAAGAAGGTCCGAAACACCGTCCTAGCATTTTTTCCATTTCCCAGCAAATTCAGTAATTACACTTCTCTCGCTCCTGCTGCAACTTGCAGCCACAGCCGTTACTGTTTAAAGCTAAGCCCAAATTCAGGCAGCCTTGCTTGGCTCCTTGCAGATGTAGGCTCTGGTGAGGGTTGATGCTTGGTGTGAAATCCCACCTGGTCTTATGAATCATTCAGCTTTTAATAAACTTGATTAGATGCCTGTGCAGTCTCACATAATTTGCATTGTGAGTCTGTGCAGGCTGTTTTGCGAACGGGAGTTTCAATGAATGCTGTTTAAATTTAATGAAGATAAATAAAAGGCTGAAATATTTTTCAAAACGTGGTGCCGTCTTATGTTTCAGCCAATCGTGTCGGGCACCTTTATTTTGGGTAACGTAGACTTATCTAGCAGCATCGTTGTGTTGAGAAGGGCTTAAAGAGATTACTCCTGTCCTGTCAAATGATCTCATAAACAAGCGTAAGCTGCTGTCTTCCTCGCCACTGGGAAGGCAGAAAGAGCTGCTGGGACACGGAGCAGGAAAGCAGCACCTCGCACTGATTCATTGTCCCTGGGAACCGGATCCGTCCCTGGCAGCCCGGCACCCGCCGCCGGTTGCCCGGGAGCGCTCGGCTGAGCCCCGGGGCACTCGCTCGCCTGCCCGGCATCTGCTGCCAGCGCCGCACGGCGGCTCGCTCCTGCTCCTGCTCCCGCTCCTCCTGCTCCTGCTCCTGCTGGCGGTCCCGGTCGCGCTGCCGGTCCCCGGTGTGCCGGGCTGCAGGCAGAGGGCGGGCACAGCCCCGCTGTCGCCCGCCGTCTCGGGCAGCTTGAAGCAGTTGGGATGCGGAGCAGAAGGTGGAGGATGCTGGTGTGCCTCTTGGGCTGAATACGCGAAGGTAGTTGTCTTGTCGTTCCTATTCCTTCGGTGAGTTCTGTGCTAGATGCCTGAGTTGCATGGGAATCGCTGTTGCTCAGTGTTTTATCAGGTTGATTTTGAATGTAGAAAGTGGCGAGTGGTTATGGGGTTGTTACTCTGTGGTTAGACATGGGGGGGGGCAGAGGGAGAAACTTGCTGCATAACCCAAAACAGCAAACTTGGAACTACTAAGTCAAGCTAGTTTTTCTTCTTGGTTTTTTCCTTCCCTTGGAATTAAGTCAAGGTAGAATTGCCCCCAGAACTAATAGTTTATTCATCTGTTTAGTAAAAGTCACCATGTACCCCCCGTTTCATTAGATTTACGGTGGGGGGAGTCAGTAAAAAAAAAAAAAAAAAGTTATTTTTTTATTTAGGCAGAATGTCCTTTGTGAAACTGAAGTCTGTGTCTTTCACATCAGTGTGGTTTCCCTGCAGTGAAATAGAAAAGATCTTAACGCTTGCTTTTCATTATCTGTGCTGGAAATGATCGTTTGTTGGAAAGCAGAGCTTCCCCAACCGTTCTCCTCTTCCTCAGAGGAATTTATTTTCAGAGAAGCACTCGTAACAGGCTAACATGCCAAGCGGCATTTTGGCTGATTCTTCCAGATTTCAGAGTTGAGGCTTAGTAAACTTAACGGCTTGTACACGGCTAATTTGTTGATACGCCTCTGAACTCGGAGCAATAGTAACTGTTCTGTTAGTACTTTCTGTTAGCTCCTCTCTCCTTCGTCCCCTTTTTCTCATATTGCATCTTAATTTTTAAAAAAGTCAACTTTTTTGGTCATACCTTGAATATCCTTCATATTTAACTCTTCTTACTGCATAGCTTTTTTAGCTTTTCTTTTTTTTTTTTTTTAAACTGATTCCTTGTGCGTTACTTTGCTTGGTATCTTAGTAATTGCTGTTTTTGGATTTCTGCATTTTCCTTGCCCAGTGTTCATTGCAATACTATTAGCAATCTAAAGACACTGCTTTAGGTAAAAAAAAAATGGGTAAATTTTAGTGATTATTGCCTTCTGTTTACTACGGAGAACTATGAAGGAGTTTATTATACTTTCCGTATCATTTGAAGACAAAATGGATGTGTGTGTGTCTGTACACAAGAAGGAAGCCTATATTTGAAGTGCTCTATTGTTACAAGAGGATAACAGGTTCCCGTGTAAGGTTAACTCTAGGTCCACGTTTCATTACTCCTTATAAAGTCAGCGGATTGGTGGAGCTGGTAAGCTAATAGTATAGGAGAGAGAGTAAATAATTAATTCTATTAATATTAATGTATTGTGGACTTCTACAGGACTGAGTCTTGCTTTGGAGAGTTTGAGACTTCGTGTATGAATTCTCAGTTACTCTCACCCGAATGTAGCTATTGCTTTTGGCTTTCTTTTCCTGGGGAGGCAGGAGAATGGTTAGCCAGGGGTTATTTGATGCATTTTATCTATCGGTGTTAGTACTCAGGTTTCAGGAACATAACCCACATGGCTTTGCAGTTACAACCCTATGAAATAAGAGTGCAGTTTAATGAGAGGACTGCTCCGCTCCTCTCTCAGCTGTTGTACTGAGCTGCTGAAGCAAGAAAGTTAGCCCCAATTGCTGTGTTTCACACCTTACCCTTGGAGGGTGAATATGCAGACTGTAAAGAAGTTTGGGGCTCGATATCTTCTTTATGGTTTTCTACTTGTGCTAAATCACTGGTTGGAATAATTGTATTGTCACCTTGTGTCATATTTGTTCAGGTGTAATAGCTTTGCCAGAAAGGCAGTCGCCTGTAAAATTGTGGTGCAAAGTTTTAATGTTCTTTGGAAAGGTGGGGAGGGTTGTTAGAGGCTTTTTTTTTTTTCTTTTAAAAAAGAAAACACTTTCTTTCCCCCCTCTTTTTTTTGTATGAGCTTACCGATGTACTGGTGTATGGGATGCTCTGATGATAACATCTTTTTTTAGGAATAGTAGATGGGTCTTTATGCTGAAGAAACATTTGCTCACAAATATTTTAAAATAACATGAAATTAATGAAGTTTAAGCTGTTAAGATTAAAAATAAAATTAAGTGGCCATGCTGGATTCTGGTCTTGGCTTGCTATACAGCTAGATTGTTGTAAGGGTTAAAGGTATAAAGTGAGAATTGATTCCTTGTGTGCTGCAGGCTTTGGTTTGAGATGTCCAGTTTTAAGCTTCATTCCTGCTTTTTAAATTGTGTGTGTGTGTGTTAATAATTTTTTGTCTATGAATATCTATTATCCACAAGCACTGTCTTTAAAAAAAGAAAAGAAAAAAGCAAATTTTCGTGAAGAGTGGACTTGTGAAGGGCATTTGTGTAGTTTAATACTGATATGGAACTTTCAGGGCTGAGATGTGGTAACGCTGACATTTGGAGCCAGTTTTAGCACCATTGGCTCTAAGTTCATAATTTTAAATATGTATTAGGAGCTTCCAATTGGAAAAGACCATCTGCATCTTCAACTGTGGTTCTTGCTGCTGTGGCCTTAATACCACACTGTTGCTGGCGTACTTATTGAGCCCCATCTGAAAACAAGGGTAGGGCTGGGTTTTTTAGTTCTTCTGTCACTGGTGCTGCTTTGGAAATCTGGAGCTCCTGACACTCAGATCCATCTCCTGATTTCCAGAAGGAAATTCCCCCCCCCCC
>VYXH01005817.1:332377-364284 GCA_013397275.1 Burhinus bistriatus | reverse complement strand
CCCCAGTGTCTTTGCTGTCTTTTTGGAGTACCTCTTGTATCTGACATCCATCTTTTAACGTGATGATCAAACTGATATGTGGCAGTCATTTTTACGCATTACCAGTGTTTTGTTCAGTGATACAATTGCTTTCTCATTCCTATTGGAAATACGTCTGTTCTGGATTCAAGGATCACATTTGCCTTTTTGCACCTGGATCACATTTATGGTTTATAATTATGTCGTAATTAACTAAAACTCCATGGTCCTCCTCCGTTGCAGTTTTCACTGGGAAGTGCACAGCATAGCAGGAAACTTCTTGTACTCCCTGAGTATATGACCTTGAGTTGTGCCTTGCTGAATTTTGTCCTGTTTCTGTTACGTTAGTTCTTCAGAGCATCTAGTTATTTTTGTGTAATACCTATGTCCTCTCTTCCGATCTGTGTATCCCTGCTGTATTATGTGTTATCAACCTGTTCTTAATACTAGTGACAGAGTTATTGGTTGAAATGTTTAATAAGATCAGTTCCAAGACTGATTCTTAAGACCTTCTAATAATCTCCTCAGTTTTCGGGACTTCTGCTGTTGTCTCCCCTTGAACCAGATGCTCGCCTACCTCTAAATTCCTCTGCTAGTTACAGCTTAACTAAGTTTCCCATGTGACACTGCTGAATGCTGAGCTAAAATCCAGATTAATGAGATCTACATCATTTGGAGAATGTTATCTGATGAAGTAATCGCTTTGGTTAGTCTGTCACAAGCTACCTTGTGTTAAACCCATAATAAACTTGGTTGCATTTTCCAGTGCTTTCATGTCTTCAGAAGGAAATTTGAAGGGAAGTGTACTTTGTCTCTGTGCCACTGAAGTTTTGTAGGCTTGTAGAAAATTCTTCTCTTTTACTTTAACTATGAATAATTTATTTCCCACTCTTTAATTGTATGGAGTATCCTAGTTAAAAGAAATGCCTTAGTGATGTTCAAGATTGTGTGCCGTTTATTTCAAAACTCTGGGTTTGACTGTTTAATGGCCCCTAAAGTTTTTAATTCACTTTATGATGATATCCTCTTTTGTACCCTTGTGTATCTTACATTTTTTCTTCACCATTTGTGCTCTTCCTCTCCCACCGTGAGACTTTAATGCCCTTACTAAAAATAAGGTAAAAATTTCCTTTGGTACTTGGATTATCCTTCCCAAAATAGTCTTGCTGCACGGGAACCCAAGTTCTTTTCCTGATCCTTCCCTAGTTAGAGCACCCAACAATCTTTACAAAGTTATCGAAACCAGGAAAATACTGTGTTTGGGCTTCGATCTTCCTGAGATTCTGTTATACCAATTCTCACTGTTTTTTCTTTTCTTGACCTCTGCAGTGTATCTGGGTTTAGGCTTTTTAAAAATCTGTATGTTTTCATTAAAAGCCTTCTAATGCTGGAAGGTAGTTAACTGTTAGGTGTGCATTCATACAGAATAAACCAGTAAGTCTTTCTTCTTGAAAGTCTTTCTCTCCCTCTTCATTCCCTGGAATATTGACAGGTTTGATACCTGGAATTTGAAGATTTCTAGGCCTCCTTCATTTCCAGATAGCTGAGCTCCTTAATTCGGTTTAATTTTTCTAGTTAGTTCCCTTAATTTCTTTTTTTCAAAACAAATGCTGATAATCCTTAATTACAAATCTGTTTTCTTTTGTTCTTCCATTTTGTTTAATCAGCTTATTACTATTCAAATCCAGTTTACTTTCTGTGAGCGAACTCTCTCAAAATCGAGTATGAATTAACCTTATTTCTTATAGATACAAAGGTTATCCACTGAATCAATCATGTATGAGAGTATACAAATTACACTGCTATTAGTATTCTTTGCTCTTTGAATCTGGAAAATTAAATTTTCCGATACTGGCAGTTTCTATATAGTTCTTAGTTCTCTTAAGAATGCTACAGCAATCTATGTGTTGCTTCAAGGTTTACGGCATTACTGCAGTCAAATGCAATTTGACTGGATCAGCTCTTCCCAGAGTGATTTTAATCAAAACCAATATTGAAGTTTAACATATGGTGCTCTTCTGGCGTTATATCTCTGTCTCAAATAGAAAAATCCTTTGGAGAATATCTTCTCTGCTCATATCTGGAGAAATAATAAGATCAAGTTAGCTGGTTGCACAAACGGTTCCTCTGTTCTCTTACCTGGGTTCCTGGCATTTGCGTGCAAACAGTTATTTTCTACTAGAAGCAATTTGCACCCCAAAAGAGCCAACCACAGTTCATGGAATAATCCTGCCCAAAATTAAGCCATACATGGTAACAGCACCAGCATTTCAACCTATCATTAACTGTGGCTATTGCGCTTTGTTGTAATAAGCTGAATAATCGGAGTGGTTATTTCATCTAGGGACTGCAGTGGATGTGGAAATGGTTAGCTTTGTCCTGACAGAGCAGAAACACTCCTCATAAGGCGTTCCTTCAACGCTACCGGTGTTGTTTTCTGTTCCATCTGTAGAGAAGATACTTAAGATTTTCTTTTCCCCAACACAGGGTGATCACACTGGGTATACATCACACAGTTTTACAGGTGGGATGATGTGATGCCAGAAAGCTGGCAGACATCATCAAACCTGAAGCTTGTCCTTTGCAATAATTCAAAACCTGATCTGAAGTCTATTGAAGATGCTATTTCTAAGGTTCAAATCTTGGCTTTGGTGCTTCCAGGTGGCAGGGTTTTACATCCACACTACTGTTGTGCTTGTAACTAATTGAGTGTGCACTCTTGCTCTCTCTATCTATATACAGACACGTACGTAATGCGTGTGCGTGTGTATATAGTAACTGCTGTCCAGTTTTCAGGTATTCAGAGTATGTGCTTCAGCAGTCAGTGTGTCTTTGCTCCAGTCCTTGATTTGGTGGTGCTCCGTTAGTTTTAATGTAAGTTCCAGTTTGCTGAGTGGACCTTCTCTCCCACTCAGCAGTAGCCATCAGCTAAATTGGCAGCAAGTTCATGCACAGGTAGGTATTAACAGTTGGTTTGATGGAGAAATGCCTGCAAGGTTTCAGTACAAAAATCCAGACCAAAATCCAGGCTTTTAAGAATAAAACCTTTATATCACAATATACAGAAAGAATTATAAGCTCTACTAAAGCATGGGATCTCTTGAAATTTTATAGCAGTTTTTGATACCATGCACCTTTTGTAAAGTGAAATTCCGCTATGACTTTTTTTACTGAAATTGTTCATTCTTTTGAGTATCACTGGTGCTTTGGCTTTAAAGCTGTGTAAGCTGAATCTACTTTCTGTGTGACATTTGAGATGCTACAACACCTTTTGCATTTCAAAAATATTACTGTTCCTTGGTAGCACTCTTTTTCTTCCCAGCATACCAGCACACTTTGGATTATAAATTAAATAAATGTTATTATTTTTAAGCACTTAAGCTATCTTGGATCAAATAAGCGAGGGAAGAGTAGAGCAAGATTGTGATAATCAAATCATATGTGAGGGTTTGGAAATGTAATTTCTGATGATTCATTGGGACAAATACGGTTTGTTACAGTTTGCTTCTGAGGCCAGGATGTTTCTAGGTTGCAGAAGAATTCAGGTTCCTCAACTCACAGTTCATGATCTAGCCACAGTCTGCAGGTTGTGCACATTCACTGAATCCCCCCGACTTGGGGGGGGGGCAGTTTACTGTTTTTACTACTTTTTTAGTCTCAATGCAAAGTGCTTCCATGGTTTTGAGCTGTGAAAGCGCATGCGGGACCTTCTAGACTGTTGGTCCTGGGAAGACGGACTTTGATTGCAAGTTAGCAGACGGTAAAACTTTGAGAAGTAACTGTACCTCCCACCTTGAGTACAGTTATAATCACAGCTCTCACAGACCAGGGAACAGCCAAATAAAACAGCTTCTGTTTGACACAACAGGTCAGAAGCTGATGATGGGATCCAGAGCTGTTCTTGGTCTATAAATTTGCGTCCCTGGTTCATAAATAACCGACACTTAATTTTAATTTGGTGATGTACTTTCACACGGTATCCTTCCTTTAACAGCTTCCTACTAAGCTTCCAGTACACTTGATGCTTTGGAGACTCTATTTCAGAAGTTCCTGGCTCAACCTACTGAGCATTTGCTTTACAAATACTGTGTATAGAGAATAACTATATTGACCACCACTTCTGTGTCTTGAGTTCAGTTTTCTGCATGCTTTGGTGCATCCTAACCAGGGAGTGTAGTGCTGCGCCTTTGAAATCACTGCTGAGCAGGTAAGCTCGCTACACCATGCTGGCCTGGATTCTTTGTAAATTGGTTAAAAAAAACTGTTCAGGACTGCTCTTGCTGAGCAGACAGCATGTTGGATAGCTTACCATTCATGGTCTGCAGTTACAAAAACAGGTGAATTGCTGTCTACCTGACCTACCTCTGAAGTCACGAGCCTCTTAGGAAATAAGTTAGGCAAAATCCTCTCTCTGTTTCTGTACTTCTGAACCGAATAAATGGTGAAGTGGCCACCAAGCTGTTGATTGTGGTGGAGTTGACTCTTCCTAAGGTGGGCCTAGAGTATAGCTACTAGACATCTCATGCAATGTTGAATTGATTCATCCTTGCCCAGGGCATCTGTGCATGGGTGTAGAAGATTCATCTGTCCTTAGCAAAATGTAAGAGCGGCTACGTGCCCAAATGATGAATGTTGCGAAGCCTTGACAGATGACGTGCTCTATATAGCCTACTTCACACAAAACGGATGTGTGAGGAGGTATGAGAAGATGGTATGTCAATGAAGTGATGTGGCTGCTTGCATTGGCAATCCCCTGTTTATCGGATCTAGTGGAGTTTGTGCTAGCTTGATGCAAAGTGTCCTGCTGTGCCTGGTTGAAGTGAGATGTGAGTGCCCTAGTCTGCTTCTGCTGGACCATTAGAGCCTTGTTTAATTTGTACTGTCATGACCCTTCAGTCCCATGCAGTGTCCAATTTGTTTTCTAAATAGTGAAGGTGGGCCTTGGTTTTGTTTCTGCAAATGAATCTTAATGCTACACATACTGCTTGAAATGCAGCCAAAAGTCTAGTATACTTGCCTGTCCCAAGCGTACCTGTAAACAAGTAGTGAAGACGTGCTTCTCTGTTAACCTTGACTCCTGTTCTTTGTTCCTGGATGGTTCTGAGTTACTTGAATGTTGAACGCACCATAGGCAATGCTTTCCTTAAAGGTAGGGAGCAGGACAAGGAATTATGGCCCTGTAACTTGAAATTTAATAGCTTAGAATCTCCCAGATTTCCCAGCATCAGCTGGAAAGTGGAGTCCACATTGCAATTTATGAGCCGTGGTAGACCGTGGTTATTACTACACTTGTTTCAGCTGATGAGTTGCACACTAGACATAGCTCAAGGCTGCCGCTAGTGCTTACAGAGCTCTCCAGGGGAAAGATGATTGATTGATCCATGGCCTAGCACTGTTTTGGCCTTGGATCAACATCAGAGACCTGAGAATGCAACACGAACCATGCTATGGGTGGACCTGTTGCTTATCTGTAGGTATAACGTCTTTCTTTTTCCCTACTCGGGTTGACTTAGCTCGATGCAAAACACTTCCATGTAGTATACCTTGAAGATGTCTCTGTTCGAATAGTTTTAAGCCCAGTTAAAAGCTGTTTTACCCCCTCTGTATTAACTGTTCATTTGCAAGTGGTTTTTAAATGCACTGTGAAATAAAGCCAGACAGAGTAGCGTTGCATTAACTGGAATGCTGCCTGCCTGGTATTTTTGCTGTTGTAAGACCGCTCTCAGTTGAGATTTGCACAGTGGGGTCTGTGAGCCTCCCTGCAAATGGACCTTTTGTTCTCCGGCCTGTGCCTTGAACAGTTGCCACAGCCACTGCCTTAGGCCTGCATCCTCCCCAGGACCGCGCCTGCGCCATGCCACGAGGAGAGTTAGAAGCCTTGTACTTCGAGAGGAGCTGCGTCAGCTGGGGCGATTTCTAGGCACTGCACCTATCTAAATGATGTCAGAAGGCAGTAATGAGGCCCCAGAGGTGCGTGCTTGGTTGCTCTCAGGCGAACCCCTCCAGTTCCTGTCCCTATTGCTCTTCTTCCTCTCTGCTAAACCAAAAGTGGGAGAGAACCCTCACATTCCTTTTTCCCCCCACAGTCTTTTCTTGGAAGGCTTGTGAAGATGGCTACCTGTCAACAAATCCAAACTAGAACCGTGTTTGCTGTGAGCGTGGGTTATCAGCAGTGTCTGCTGGTAATCCTTATACCAAGGGACACTTAGAGCTGCTTGTTCTTCCCATTCAAGGCCTCCGCCCCGGCCCCACTTCAAAGAGCTGTTCTCCCTGGTAGGGATGGTCACCCTCTTTAAAGTGGGATTGCTCTTCATCTCGGTGGGCATTGCGTCCCAGCTGTGTTGTCAGCCTCTGTCTGCACCCCTCTTCAGCAGCAACAGTATTGCTTTTAGGTCCTGGTCTGGGTCTTAACAGCCTTGCTGAGGGGGACCGGCTTTACCCCTCTTGGTGGAGTGCAGTGGCTCCTTGATACTCATGTGGGGTCACTGTGAGCCCTGGCTTGGCTGTACTGCCTGTAGCAGAGCCGAAGGGGAACTTCTGTGCCTTCGGCTCACTGGCCCCTGAGCCACCCTGTGTGGGTGCAGGGTTTATAGTGTTTTCTGCAGGTTGCCTTCAGTATCCCCTTGGGACTGCCTTTGCTGTCCCCTGGGGCAGCTCCTGCCCGTGTTCCTGCCTGAGGCTCAGTCACATTTCTCCCAGACACCCGGTACCAGCGCTTGAACAGGTTTCACCACATTACTGGCCGCACTTTGGAGAGCACCGAGTGCTTTCTGAGGGGCACGTAGTGCCAGGGTCTCTGTCACAGCTTGTGTACGTGTGTGTGAAGCTTGAGCATCATTGGTAGTGCAAGCAGATGTCTGACTCTTGCTTTGCACGATTTGAAGTGGCTCTTGGATTGGAAGTTTCTTTCTTAGGGCAAACATTTGCATATAACCCCTGAAAAATGTGACTTAACTTCAGCAGACTTGCGGGAACGCGCAGTTAGTAAGTAGTAGCAGTGCTGATGTAGTCTTTGGTTTCTAGTTCGCAAACATCTGGGGTGTCAGTAGATATGCACAGAAAATGAGACAAATCTGAGTGCCTGATGGAGGGGTAAAGAAAGGTTTCTGTACTTACTATCTCACCACACAACCTACATGATTGTTATGAAATGAACTGATGAGAGACATTACTTCTCCCACCGTCATTAGGATGCAAGTGTTCTCTGAATGTGCCAGATGTTTGGCTTTCATTATCTGGAAGTTTCTTTCATTTCCAACCCTAGTGAAAGGGAAGCTTGCGCACGTCCAGCAGAATTATAAACAGTTTCCTGTACGAGCGAAGAAAGCAGCATACTTAATGAACTGCATCATGGTAATAGTGAGTCCAGCTAATGAATGCTTTCCCTGTTATTTCAGAGAGGTGGCCGAGTGACATTTTTCTGATTCTGGATCACTGAATCCGTATGGATTATTTGTCTGAGAAAGGCTTCCTTTTATTTTAATGTTTGGAAGGAGTTTATTCAATACCCTATCCTTTACAGTCAGATTTCTGAGGTATTCAGAATACCCTGATATTCAAAGCTGGCTACAGGTACGTCCTCTAAGATGCTAGCAGTTGAAAAATGTATCTTTACTAAAAGCTTTTTATGTTTATTCTGGAGAAATCCAATGAACGTTTTTTCAAAGCACTGTAGTACCAATTCCAGTAGTATTTTTTGGAAGTATTAGATTGTGTAGAAGGAGGAGTTTCTGAACTATAGGCTGTAACCAGCTAGTTAAGACTTATGCATTCAATACTGCTCTGCC
This sequence comes from Burhinus bistriatus, assembly GCA_013397275.1. Lineage (NCBI taxonomy): Eukaryota > Metazoa > Chordata > Aves > Charadriiformes > Burhinidae > Burhinus > Burhinus bistriatus. The sequence continues at coordinate 356,479 of VYXH01005817.1, read as the reverse complement.
AAAACCACAGTAGACTCTCTTGACTCTATGTAATAAGGCAGTTGCTGTTACTTTCCAGAATATTTCCCGAAGATGTCATCATATTACTGGACTGCTTTGGGGTGTATCTTTTTATTTCTAAGGATTGAATAAATGTTTTTGGAGCATTGAAAGGCGCTTGGATAGACAGAACATCGCTGCACCAGGTGGAACAGGTTTGTTCTTTGCAGCAGTAGAAGAAGAGAGAACTTGTTTTGCCTGGTCTTCTTTGAAAATACATTCTTCAGCCAGGCCCGCTGGATTGTGGGGGGGCTTTGTCTGCAATTCTTTAGCATTTAATGCTTGCCATAACTGATCTGGAAGTGATCTTTGCTGCAGCTCAAGTGTGATTCATTAGTTTTCCCAATGATTTGAGCCAAGAACCTACTGGAACTAGTTACAGCCAAGGGGAAGATCAGAGTCGATGGCCTCACACTTCAAATGCTGTAATAGCTGAACCTTTGGGGCTGTCCTCTGATTGTTCTTCAGAATTACACGCTTCCAGGCTAGAGGCGAGAATGTGGCCGAAGCCTCTTCCTTGTGTTAGAAGCAAGGAGATGATTGTGAGTGGTGCTAATTATTCACGTGAGCTTTCTGAAGAGTGAGATCATCTGAGATCCTGCATGTGTTAGCTGAACAGGATACTATGCGTTCTCAACAGGAGGAGGGGGTGGCACTTTAGATGATCTTTAACAGCATTTTCCCCACCATTTTGCCAGCATTTCTTTGTCTATGTTGTGCTTTAGAGAGCTGCTTTTCTTCCAGGAGCAGGGAAATGCACTGATATTTCTGTGTTAGCTGTACAGCAGAGGTATATAGGGAGTTGCCATCATCATTTTGGCATCTCCACCTGTGATTTCTCACTGTGCACTTCTACGATGGCAAAGGGAACTAAAAGATGGCAGGTCCATCTCTCCGAAAGCAAACTCTGGGGGCTCAGTATCCCCATTCATTGCATCTTTTAGGAAAGACCAGGTGGAATTACTGCAGTGCTGCACCATTTCTTCCTGAGTAACTGGAGGGAATTAACAGTACCATAAATGCAGAAGTCTTATCTGTGCTTGTCTCGTAAGTCAGAGCTTCTGAACAGTTCTGTGCGGAGTCCAGATCAGCTCGTCAGTATCTCAGACTAGGTTCATTAGGCAGTATGACATTTTAATGCAGTCCAGTGGGTTTTCATAATTTTGATGAGATTGGATATGAAACAGTGGACTGATGAAGATCACTTTGGTCTGTAGGTGACATTGCAAGTACTGGACATACATACTGCATTTCCCATGGACTTGGTGTGCTTGCTTTTCAGAAGGTCCTTAGTTTCTATTAGCTATGATCTCAAATCCTTTTTGTCAGGAAGCTGCAACTTGGGAAAAGGATTTGGTATGTTTTTCGTCATATTTTCTTGAAGAGAACTGTGCAAGGATTTGAATTGGACAAAAACAGGAGGACATGAAGAGAAGGGCAATAGATGTGAAAGGAATGGGTAGAATATGCAAAGATGAGTCATTGCAGGAGAAAGATATAATGAGGGGGAGAATGAGAAGTAAAACCTGTGAATAAAGACAGAAGCAGGCTGGGCCAGATAAATGCATTTTATTCCTCCACGAGAACGTTGTGAGGAGAGCTGTACAGCGTTTGGCTCTGCGTGGCTGCTGGAAGCTAGATGGGATTTGCCTTTAATTGGAATGATTTTGTTTCATAAGCTGTTTTGAAAATGACAGGAAAGCCATAGAGTTCACGCTATGTTATGGAGCAATAAATTATCCTTTTAATGCAATTTCTTTGAATGTGTTGACTGTGTTAATATGAGAAGTGGAAAGGAAATTCAATGTTTAGTGGCTAATATGTATAATACATGCCTAAGTATTTACTCTTGTCTGTGGGTAACTGAAAGAGGGGTTTTTTTATGCTTAAACAGGTTTGAAATACATCTGTGCTATTGACACAGATCAGCTCACTTTCAGTACTCTAGTGATTCCTAAGTATTAGAGTTAAAATATTAAATACGTAACTTTTCAGAAGTATCAAATGTTTTGTAAAATACGGTATTTTTATATATATAAATTCATTTTCCTTTGTATACAACGTGGCTGAAATAAGAAAGAAGCTACGTAAAACATTTGGGTTCGCTCATGCCATAAACAGAGAATAGCTTCGCTGGGCAGCTGAAAAAAGTATAAAACCGTTCATTGTTGTACCCGTCTCTCTCTTGAAAAGTGTGATATACCCCCTGCTTTTTTTGACTGTTTAGTGCCATATGATCACTGCTTCTTACTCGGTCCTCCTAACAGTTTCTTCATCTGGTCCTCTACTCTCTCCCCGGAGAATAATAATTTGGGAACTGGAGGTTTTTTGTGTTTGGTGGAAGGAGAACTTTCTTGTCAGTATTGGTTTTATGTCACAATTGCAAACAAGAAAGTGGTCATATTTTCTAGCAGGAGTTTGGGAAAGAGGAGGGTTGCATTCTGCATGCTGGTACTAATAAGCCCTATAAAATTCCAGGAAAACTGTATTTCTTGAAAAATGTGGGTTACGGGATGCTCTCCAGAAGAGGATTTTGAAGCAATTTCTGCTATTTCGTAAAAAAATTAGTCCTCTTTTGCTCAATTACTAACTGAAATATCAGTAACTAGACATAAATTCCTTGAAATACAACAATTTTTCATTATATTGAAGGTTTGAGAATATATAGGAATAAGTATGAGCTTATGGGAAAGGAAAAGCCAGTAAAATCGGAGTTTTTTATTCCATGCCATACACTTGCTATCAATTTCTGGATTACAGTTAATTAGTCATATTCAGTGATCAATGTTTTATAAAATAAACGTAGAAAAGCTGGTGCTATAGCAAGCGTTTTGAGAGGCCAACTAAATTTAAGAAAAAAAACCCAGCTTTCTTCTCATAACAAGAGCAGTAATAGTGTTTTGTAAGTAATTGTAGAGAAGGGATGCAGGGGTTTTTGCTCAGAAGTTTTACATTAACAGAAGTTATTAGCACACTTTAATATTACTGATTCAAAATTACGTCTTATAATATGTACCTTGAAATGTAGTTTCTTCTGTGATAAGTACTCTTGCAAGCCTGTTACTGCATATGTTATGCTTAAGTTTTTTTCAAGGTTTTGGGAAGCGGGAAGAGGTTGGGAGTTTCTGTTGTTGTTGCTTAAAAGGGTAGGTCTAAGATAAGTGAGTGGCCCCATGAGTGTTTCAAAGCTATTAGCTGCTGTGAATCATTGCACTTACTGTACTCGAGAGGTAAGGCATTGCTCCCAAAGTAACTTTTTATTATTGCAGCTATTGACATTTTGTCTAATGCAGGAAAGCAAACTGAAGAATCGCATTCATCCAGGGCAGATGTGACTGGGTACGTCTTATTTCATAAGGAGTCCTGTGCAATTGTTTTCAACGGCAATAAATGAAACATTTGCCAAGAAGCAAGTAACTACGGGTTGCTGATCCTAAAGTTGTACAGAGCCTCTGGCTTTTCAACAGAAATAGCAATCCTTCACTTTGAAAGCACAGGTTTTCTCAGTCTTTATGGCATTAGGTGTATGTTAGTGGCTTCTGTGTCCTACCATACTGTCTTATCTCTTCCAAACTCCGAGTAGTGCTAGTGTAACTCACGGTGTGATTGCATCTCTCCTGCATCTCAGCGTTTTTGATATGTTGCTTCTTTCTTTTTGGATTCTTAAAGTTTAACGTTTTGTACGCATCTGCAATGTTTGGTGATTTCATCAGAGAACCTTCCCTGGTTATTAAAGAAATAGCCTGGAGTCACATGCGTGGATATCTGTAGGGGATGGTAGCATACATGGCTGCACTAAGTCCGTAAACTATACAGACTGAAACTCTTTTTTTGTATATTTTTTTGTTATTTTCAGAATTTTAATGAAAATAATGTATATTCTCATGACGGCTTTAGCAGAAATATGTACATACAATGCCACCCATTGCTGGCGCTGATGTGCCTACTGTTTTCTTCTTTTGCCAATTTTCTTCTCCAAAGCTGCTGAGGATGGGAACGCTCCTACAGGTAGCTCAAGGGAGGATCTGGCATTTGTATTTTTTGAGGAAGTGCCTGGGAAGATGAGAATATTTGAGGTGGTAAGAGTTAAGTGGAAACTGGAATAGGTTAAGTTGATGGCTAAGTGGATGGCCTTCATTTGTTGTTGTTCCCACAGTTGCTTGCTTGCTCCTTACTAAAATTAGCAAGATGTGCTGATGAATGAGATGCAGCATGGCAATATCTTCTTGAAGCAATAACCTGTAGCAGCGAGTCGTGCTTTCAGCCTGTCTGTACGTGCCTCAGTGTGGGATGGGAAAACAGCGTTAACTAGAAATTGGGGTTGGAAGAGGCTTTTTTTTTTTAAATGTAAGGAAGATAAATCAGTGGTTTGCAAAAACATCTTTTCAGGCCAATTTAAAATACTTTAACAGTATACAGGTATTAAAAATGCACCCCCCCGTAGGCTGTTCAGCTTTGACTAACTGGTATTTCTCAGTGGAAGAATGTTCTGCTTGAGCATTCTCGTTTCTCTCTTTTTATAGAGAAGAGGAATGTGTACTCTTGCTGTAAATGACAAGCTTAATCAATCTGAGTATGCCATTTATCTAATTACAATCGGAGATTATTAGGTTTTTTTTAGGTAATCCTTTAAATTAGATCAGAAATCATTTTGTCTTACAGCTTGATGATTCCTTTCAAATAGAGTTTTGTTTTCCTGTCTAGAAAAATGAGGTGTTCTGTAGTCTCGCGTCCTGCCTTTGGATATTCCCATTGCAATTTCATGCCCTGTAACTTCTGAGAAACTTTGATATATATTTTTAAGGCATTATGTGTTATTCAAAACACTATGTTCTGTATATACATGAAGTTACTGAGTAAATCTTGTATACGGACGTTGCCAAGTGGTTTTGTGACTTACAGTGGAAGAAGTAGGTTGTTAAATCCTTGTTATATATCCATTAGGTTTATACTGCAATCTGAGAGAAGCTCATTTGGAAATGCTTCTGTTCTTTAATGCTCTCTTTTATTGTTTCCTGTTCCACGTGGTTTCCGCTTTTGCATGAAAATTATTTTGGTGAACTTAATCTGCCTCTCCCCACCCTCTCCCCCAAGATGAGAATGAGAAGGGTACAGCAAACACGGCAGCACTGATGCTGCTTACCCCTGTATTTTGCTTTCCTCTCTCTTCCTTTTGCCCCGCACAGCCTGAGTTCTCTCCCTGAGATGGTTTTAAGCTCTAACAACAGGTATTGCTTCCTTTCAGGATTGCAGAGCTGTGTGCAGTTCATGCAATATACAATAGACTCCTATTTATAGCGAAGCTATTTTTCATGGCTTGCTATGAGTGCGAATTGCACTTGCAATTAAGCACTACGGATCTCCTGTACCATCTACCTGCGGTCCCTGTTCTGTCCCTCTAAAATCTGCTCACGGTGGTGGGTTAGCTACAGTCATACCTCTGGGTTTCTACATGTGAATTGGCTACGTTCATAGTAATCTGATGTTTAAATTCCAGCTCAGAGGCTCCTTCCTTTGGTTACTTTAATTCAAATCTAGGTTTAACACAATTCTTTTTTAATTTTTTTATTTTATTTCCAAAAATGAGCACCGTCGTAAGTGCAGTATATCACAGTTGCTAATCACATACCATGCTTGCAGTTGTGAATCCTCCCACTGGGTAAAGATGCACTCGTCTTCCCCCTGATTGTGATTAGTATTCAAATAGTACTGCAAGAAGCCATCGGTTCCCCCTGCTCCGCACACTCGGGTCACAAAAGCAAGCTCACTTCTCCTTGCATATTTCTCAGACAGTGGGGTTTGCATTTAAACGGAGAAAGAAAGAAAAAAGAAAAAATGAAAAAAGAAATAAACCGGTGAAGGCTTACTGTTGCTAGAGTGTTTTCTTTTTGCACTGAGAAAGCTTGCGCATCTTTCAGATCTTTTAACCAACCTACTGGTAACAAATGGAACATTTTTATGTGTTCAGGTGCTGGTTTGGATTGGGCTTTTTTTTTGGTTTTGTTTGTTTGGGGTTTTGTGGGATTTTTTGTTGGTTTTGTTTGGGCTTTTTTTGGTCAGATTTTGATGCCACATATGAAATAGTATTTCAATAAATCCTGGTTTGTCAGTTAATAATTTTTGTTGAAGACCTAGGGGCATGGAAGAAGCATCTGTTTATTTGGGGGTTTCTGAGGCCACTGATCATTGGAGTACCTACTAATTTTGGACCGGACGCCCCAAGATCTCTCTCTTTTCATGAGGGATGAACATACTGTAAGGGATGGACATACTGTAAGGGATGGCTGCATGTTCCCTGCAGTGTTTACAGTAAGTGATTTGTAAATTCTTGAATTCTGTTGTCCACAGGGTCCCTTTGTAGCCTGTCCTTAGTACAAGACTTGAAAAACTGGGTAAGGGAGATTAGCTCCCTTCCTATTTCAGTCGTTTCTAGCTACCGAGTGACTGATGCCAACTGCAGTGCCCTGGGGATGCCTCCTTGAGGTGACTCAGTGTTTTCTTTGTCTGGGGCTATTTTGGTTTGTATATTCTGTATATACTCGGTGAAAACAAATTTGCAAAGGCACGGAGGGGTTCCTGAAGATAGGCAAGTCTTGAAGCTTCACCAGATGTATTGGATGCAGTCTGAGGGTGCAGTGCCGAGCTTCAGGTGCTACTCAGCTGTTTCCAGTTTGATGATTGGAGTCCTTGCTGCAAAGTGCGTTGGAGCTGTGAGTGAGCCAAATCATTGTTGTGCCGTTAATTTCACTCCTGATACTGCCTTTTCAAAAGATGGGGGGTTTTTGACTGTATTCCTATATCAGGACTGGTTGATGCTGATACAAGTTGCACATCATAATCCATCGTCTTAGAGACTGTCAGAGACTTCATCACAAAATGTCACCTTCAATTTTTCTTGACTGATCCAGCGCTAAGCCCCTATTGATCATTGCCCGGTAGGTGGTGATACAGTTGCATTGAGCTTTAGATTCTTTATAACTACTCTAGGTTTATGATAAGTTTTTAAAAATTTCCCGTTTTGGAGTGGTTTGGGGTTTTTTTTGTTGTTTTTGTTTGTTTGTTTGTTTGTTTTAAAACTACAGTCACTTAATAGGCTGCTATTGTCTTGGTCTTAGGCACTGATGTGGAAAACGTCTTAAAACCTATCTATGCTATGTGAATGACAGCGACCTCAATTTGTGACTCTTTCTAGGAAGACTGCTCAGGCAGTTCTAGTCTGTAGAGTGACGTGGGCTATATTGCTTCATCAGTGGTTCCATAAATTAATTAAGGCTTAAACTTTTCTCATTCTTGATATATTGCATTTAATAATCCCGTTAATTCTCAAAGGCTAGGAAGAAGCAAATTACAGGTTTGCAAGATTTATAGTTTTGGCATTTACAGTCTGCAAATCCCGCTTTGTATTCTTGTATTTTTAACCTCTGGGAAACTCAACAATTCTAAGTCATGCACTGACAAATTCAAAATAAAACCCAAATTGCCAGGGGGTTCTGCGAAGGACTCTTCTGGTGCTCTTCTCTAGTTTCTGAGCTCCTAAGGTCCACCAGCTGCCTCTAAGCATTTCTGATACTTGGTTACTCAGAAATGCCAATACAGCAAATAATCAGCATTTTCGTAAAAGTCTGAAAGTTCCAGCGCTCATTGCATTTAGAGAATGGACCCAATTCCCATGCAAACCTCAGCAGTGGTTAGCTGAGAAAATGAGAAACTGCTGCATGGATGTTATGTAGGTGTATTTGGGAAATCCAGGTAAAATTGCTTTGTGCGTGCTTTCCACTGGAAGAAATGTATGAGCTTTACTGACAGAAGAATTCATCTGTTGAACTCTGGCAATGTTTTGCAGTATGGCTTACGCCAGAAATAGGCAACAGAGCCGCATGGGCAATACTTGCGGTTTTTTATATAGTAAGTGCGGTTGAAGGAAAAGGTGCAAATTGTTCCCTCGGCCTTTTGCCACGGAGTGTTTGAGAGTGAAATAGGAGGTGTAACACACATACAGAGGTGTAACAAGGCCTCGCCTGAATTCGAGCACTTTAAGGTCTCCGACTTCATGTGGGAGTGAAGTGGCAGACAGGTGATGTGCTTATGAGTAAATTACTCTTGAAAATTTAAATGTTGCCATTTGTCACGGCTGATTATCTTGTTGTCTTGATGTAAACCCAACAAGATGGTTTAAAAGACTTTGGGGACAACTCAGAGGGTGAATTTCAAGGTGAATTTCAAGTTGCCCTACATGTCTTTTAATGCTGCCGAAGCAGCATTAAAGTTTTGTGTTTCACAGACATCCCTCCATTTTTTCAGACAGATGATTTGTCGGTTTGTTTTTGTCTGCTGATAGTTGATTCTCCTGGTTCCTAATCAAACTTTCTTGGTCAGTTTCTGCAGGTTTTTGAATTTTTTAAAAAACTCACATGGTTTCTAAAAAATCCCCAGCCCCCCCCCAAGCATAGTTGTTTCTCGGGCAAGTGGAATCTCGAGGCATTTGAACGCCTGCAGAAATTGTGTAATCACCTTGTAGCAAATGCAGGCGTGGGTCTCAGACTGCTCTGGGGCAGGCACTGACTGGGGAAGAGAATAAGCAAACCTGAAGGGCAAATTTGTGTCCCTTGGAGATCAACCTGCTGAGCCATGTGAGAAGATACCTGCACCTGGGCCTGAGTGTGGTCTGAATACCTGAACTGGGGGAATGATACGCATCTGTGGCAGCTACACGCTGCTCCTCCTCCCCCCAAATAACCCTGAAACCCCCTCGTGTGTGATGCGTAAGGCTTGATGGGGCTGCCTGTTTGGTGTTGAAGAAGGGAGAGGAAAGTCTGACTTCTTTAACCTTGCAAGAAAGCTTCTTAAAGCCAGAGCCAGAAACTGGGAAACCTGAATTCTCGCTGTTATGAGGAAAAGTAAAATTTTTTTAAACTCTGGAAGGTTTGGTTTGTGAGGGAGTGTGGAGTTTGCTAGTGACTGTAATGGGCAGGAGAGGAGAAAGAAGTGGCAGCCTTTAAAAAAAGCTTTTGGCTTTTGATTTTGTATGTGTGTATGAGAAAATTGGGGAATATAGATTTTTTTAATTATTATTATTATTTTAAGTGAAGCTTTAAACGCTACTATGTTTACTTGTGTTGGAATTGCTCAGATTTTTTTTTTTTTTTTAAGGGAAGAGTAAGATTTCTGGCTGCAGACTACTTGGAATGTCAGTATGCATTATTTGTTTTCTTTCTTGAGCCCTTAAGATCTGCTGTATTATTTGTTATTCTAACACTTAGCAGTTAGACTTTTGTATAGAAATGTAAAGATGATATAACAGCCTAGCTTAATTTGCATTTAGAATTTAGAAATGTTGCTTGAAGAATTGGTTAAAAAAGAAAACCAAACAACCTGCAAATCTTTTTCAGTCTCTTCCCTCCCAATCTGAAATAGTACAGCACATACTTCGAAGCAGCATGGATTAAACTTTTAATGAGCAAAATGAGATTGTTTTCCAAACTGTTTTTTTTATTTCAGTTGCAAGCATGTTGTAATTTTTTTTTAATTGGAGAACTGCAGCAGTAATTAAAAGATACCTTTTCTTCAGTCTTTGATGTGCCTATCTCTTGTAGCTATTGTAAAGTCTGGTTATCGGAGCAGATTTGGGGATGTTACTTTACAGAGTGCTTGTACTGTGTAGCAAAACTGGGGATAAAGTAAAGTGGGTCTCTGACTACTGCTTTTTCTGCTTAGAGTTTAATTAATAAAAAATTTGGTTTAAAGCCAAATCACTGCATCCTATGAAAAGTATTTTCTCCAGTCTTAGCTCATATTTAACTTACGGTTTTTTTCCCCCATATGTGAGGGAGAAAGATGCCGCTTTGGTGGTTCTTATGCGATGATAATGGCTGGGAGTTGTGTATTTGGAACTGGTGAAACTTTCCTCTCCCTGTGTTGTGTCGGGCTGGAGAAGCCTCTGGTCCTTGGGCTTCACCTCTGTATAAGTGAATACTGTGGGGACTGGCCTCGCTGAAACCAACTGCGTGTATGCAAGTTTTATGGGCATTTCTATGTGTATTTCACATCCTGGTGAAGGAAAACCTCTCTAGAGATTATCAGGGTCTCATTTGATTACAAATTGCATAGCAGAGACCTTGCTGACTGTTTCTTGCAGCCTACAGTTCCTCACAGGTAACCTGCCGATGTCCTGTGTGTAAGCCTTGTGCCGATAGGAACATAGTGCTCACGGTTTGTAGGTGCCCCAGCAGCAGGAGCATTGGCTGTGATGCTGTCTGTGAGGACTTGCACCGCCTCCGCCTTGGGGGGCAGTTGGTGAGCTCTCATGCATCGCTTGGTGGAGTCTACATTGGCTCTTCCTCTCTCTTCCCTTCACCTGATAAAATACCTTTATCTCAGCCCGCGAGTTCTCCCACCCTTGTGCTTTATGTTTTGTCATAGAATCATAGAATGGTTGAGGTTGGAAGGCATCTTAAAGATCATCTAGTTCCACCCCCCTGGCCATGTCCCGCCCTGCTGGAGGGGGAAGGTGTATGAGGACAGACGGGCTGGAGAGGCACTGACTGACAGATAATAATTTGTCATCTTAACTAGACCTGATACCAGTATGAAATGTGGTAAGTTACTAGTTTCTATATTAAAACCTTGTTAGGGCTTTTTATTTTCACATCTGTGGTAATGTTAACTGAATGTAATTTAAGTCTTAGAAATGCCAAACTCTTTGGAAGTGCATGTACATCTTTGTGCAAGCTGCACGTGTATAAATTACCCAAAAGTATGGCAATGTAATTTAGCAGTATAGTTCTGAAGTTTTCTCAAAGGACACTGTAGGAGACTGCTGGAAATACGGGTTTATTAAAGGAGAGAGTTGCAAGAATTTCCTGACGGTGGTCAGGCGAGTCTTAGAAAATACATACATGTACTCACATCAAAATGTTTCCGGTAAGTAGTTTTCAAACCTGCAACTGTCAATATGACTAGCAAGAGATGGGAAGGTAATAGCAGAAAATCTGTGTATGTATTCTTTGTCTCTCTACAAGACTGTATTATACTCTGAAGGAAGTGCAATCTGTCGAGTATAACATATGCGCATGTATATTTATAAACTTACCAGGGGGCTGTGGTGGAAGCACAGGACTACGCCTGTAAGCGGAGTGGGTGATGGCACTGTGTTCCCAGCTCAGTCTGAGAGCCCTGGAAGTCCCTTGTCTGGGACGGTCACGGGCAGCTGAAGTTGGACTGGGTTTGTGCGTGACTGCTTTGCTTTGAAAGTGAAAAAATACTTGACTACTTTCACGTTGTTCCATCTGCGGGTTTACCATCATTTGCCAAAGGGCTGATCTGTGTTCTAAGCAGACTCTCAATACATAGTCTTGAGTAGTTGATACACCTGCTTTTATCTTCAGATATCATACATGGTGGCCTAAAGCTGCCATGCATATTAAAAAAAATATGATAAATTAATTCAGCATTAATATTCTTGCTGTGAACAGAGCTTTATTTTACTCATGTGGGCTTCTTAAGTGTGTGTATGTTTGCCCTTATTTCTCCAAACAATAACTGTGCTTATACTTTCTATTTTTCATGCAAGAGTTACTACTTTGTTCTAGCTAAACTTTATTAGTCATATTAATAAGATAAGAAAACAGTTTTGAGAAGGACATGAAATTCATTGAACTGATTTGTTTGTCCTTGTTCTTTTAGATTGTATTTCAAGGTATTGTCTTCCAGTTATATATTTTTATTCGTTTGCCTTTTACTTAATACTTTTGCATTAGCGTCAATATTGTCAGTCAGCAGATGGGCAGCTTGATGTATTTAACCCTTGGCCTCAAGTAGTTGGGGTTTTCACCCTGTTGGCTTCCTCTTACACTGTTCTTTAAAGAGATAAAACCCGAACCCTTGATGGTCCTTTCCTTCTGAGCATTATTTTTAATAGCTTATTGAAGTGCAGTTGAGTGATATTATTAATAACATATTCTTAGATGACCTCAAGAGGTCCTCTTTCATCCCATTGTGGATGGTGCAGAGTGCTGTTTGTGGCTATGGAACTCACTGGAGCTGCCTTTTCATAGAGGTAAGGAGGCATCTGTAGCTGAAGAACTGCTGTCCTGATCATTGCCTCAGCATGTGTGCGCACTTGGCTCCTTGGTTTCTTCAGTGACCTTTGTCATTGGCAAATGTTACCCAGGTGTCTGTGTGTTTCCCCCACTTTTAATTGCTCCATTGCCTCCAGGCGGTGGCTTTAGAACTGCAGGGCACCGCAGCTGCAGAAGAGCTGGGAACTGGCTGGGCCAGATCTGTGTTGAGGCAAGAGTGGGAAAGCAAGAGCTTAGGTCTCATGACATCAACTGCAGGCAAACAGGGCAAAATTATGAAGGTGGAGAGCAGCTCAGCTCAGGTTCAGTTTTATTTTTCTTTCATGGAAAAGACACCGTTGGCTTTTGGTCATTAGGCTTCTTTGCAGCCCAGATGGTGGCTTCTCTAAAGAGAAGGAAGCTGCCAAAGGAAGAGCAGGCAGCTCTAACAAGTTGTCACTTCTGCTTCCACTATATGGAACATCATATAGCGAGCTGTCTTGTGGGCTGGACTGCCTGGAAATTGTGGTACTTTTTAATACTTGTGTTCCTTGGGTACGCCCAGGACTCTGCTGTGCCTAAGAGTCTTCCCATAAGTAGACTGAGGTTTCATGCTACCGCTCTTCTATCAAATTTCTCTGAAGCCAAGGTGTACCTTAGAGCCTTGCCGACGCTGCGTTCAGGCACAATTTTTGCAGGATGTTTTGGAGACTTTGCCAGTCCTTGCTCTTTTCAGGGACAGTCTGTAGACTGTACAGGTTGATCTGAAATTTGGGAACTTAAAGGCTGCTGGACAGACTTGGGAATACTACCGCACACATCTATCATCGTTTTGAGGAAGATCAGTAATCAACAGCAAAAGCAGGAAAGCGTGGGGTGACGGCTGTTTGCATGGTACTTCTGGTGACAAGAAGGGGAAGGCTTGCAAGCGTCTTTGTTGTCTATAATGTGATGCGGTTTGCTGTTGGGATTTGCTTCGTAGTTTGGGTGCACTGAACTGTTCCTTAGAGCCAGGACTGTGGCCTTGTGTGTTCATATCCAAGCCAGAATTTTCTGAGCCGTCTCCTTCGGTGCTGGCGTAACAGGTCCAGTCACTAATGCTCCAGACAAGTTGGTTTATGCCTTTTGTTTTGCTTACAATATTTGTTACTCACTTGGGTGTCTCTGCAACTGAAGATTTCTCTGTTTTCCCCACCAAATACTTGCCACTGATTTGGAAATGAAGTGTCAAATACAGTGCTTTTAGGTTTATGACAAAAAATGTACATTGCAATACTGTTCTCTAATAAAATAAATTGGGACTTGGATGAGGTTGTAAACAAAATGTGAAAACCAGAAGTATGTAGATTGGATGTGTGTATGGGTTCATCCCCAGCATTCTCACAAAAAACTTAGTAGTATCTTTGAGAAGTAACATACTTTGCCTTAAAAAATAAAGCAAAAATCTTCAAATAGTCTGTTACTTTAAGCAGTGGGTTGGGTTTTTTGGTTTTACTGAGAATAACGTATTGTGAAAAGGGAATACCTGTGCAGTAGTTGGCTTTGATTTTATTTTGCACAAACCTAATTGGATCCGCTAATTTAAATCTCATGCAACTAGGCTAAAGTAATAATAGTCATATTGCAAACTGTATAGCAGTGCCAGCTAGGATTTGCTGTTTGGATCTTCTTTCCTGTGAAAATAAGGTACTGCTCTAGAAAAGGCAGAACTAAAATAACTTTTTTCTCAGCTTACGTCTGTGTTGTTTTTTTAACACTTTTAATGACGCACTGTTTCAAATATCACCATGTAGTTGCCATATGAGGTATAAGAATGCTGAAAACTACTGTTTCTGCTTATTTGGTTTTGAGTAGGCTCCATGTTTAGTCAGGGACATTTAGGAAGTGTTATGTGAAGGTATAGATCCCATTACTTCCTAAGTCTCCAGTATTTGAGAAATCTTTGAAATGGATATTCCTTCTATCTGCAGAAATGAGTATAACGCTTCCTTCTTAGCACAGATGCGTTTGGCTGCTTTCCAGGATTTTTGTTGTGTTGCTTCTACAGCGTTGATCATTCTCTGTTTTCAGTACAGCTGCTCAGGTTGGTTGTTTCGTAATTATGTCCCACCCAGCTGCTGTTCTCTTACAGTATTTTTTCCAGCCATCTTAATTTTACTGTAAATATTTCTTCTTTTCCTTGAGTTGCCCCTGTGCTTGAATTCTAGTCCCGATTTCCTTGTGAAGAGTATCTGCCTAATTACGCGTTTGTGTTACTTACCTCTTACTAAGGTTCTTGTGCTTCTCTGAGCTCTCGGCCACGTGGATGCTTTCTGCTTCGTATCTTGGGCTGAAGGTGTTTCATAGGTCTCATCCCATTACTGTCCTTGGTAACATGGATTTGTCTTTCCTGATCCAAAAAGCTAAAGAGTGTCTTGCGTTAAGGCTCCTGGCTCTTGTGAACTTGCCCAGTAAGGTGACTTTGGAGAAAAGGAGAAAAAGAGGAGGGGAAGAAAATATTTGGGGATTATTGTGTGGAACATCCCATTCCTTGAAAAAGCAGCTGTCCACCAATGCAGATAAGCGTGCGTTAACCTCAGATTAATCCCTGTTCATTTACTATGTTATGTATATGTGACAAGCGGAACAATCGAGCACGTCTGGTTTTGTTCACTGCACAAAGGGCAGAGAAGATGGAGAAATCCAAACTTTTATTCATTTTCATAAAAGAAAATGTATAACCCACGCTCCTGAGAGATGTTTCTGAGGGCTTGTTTGCTGTTGCTGAAGATGATACGCAAATTAACCAGTGACAGTGCTTGAAGTCAGCAAGTACATATTCTGTTTGTTGTGGTGTAGGAGACCTTGGCAGGTGAGAATGCCAGGAAGTGATCCTTTTTTTCCTGTTCATCAAAAGTGTATCTCTTCCAGAAGGACAATAGTTTGCATATGAAATGCATTGCTGCTTGTGGAAGGGGGTAAGATCTGTTCTGCTTTTATACCTCTGTTCTTGGCTTGTTGTGAGTGTACGGAGCGGATATGAGTGTGTATCTGGCATTTAATTAGAAAACCCAAAACATCAGCCGCTTTATAGGTCACATTTTCAGTTAATATTTTGTGATACATCACATGTAGTGGTACTTGCAAATAAAGCGTGGAAGAATTCGTACTTTTGAAGCTCTTCTTTTTGCAGATGGGGACAGCTCAACTAACCTAAACATAAAAAATTTTAGAGCTGTAATTATTTAGTTCAAATACAGACTATCATCTAAAAATCTAAAATCCACAAACGTTTGCCGCCAAGAGAAAACTTTTTTCTTTGAAATTTGCTGGTGGAAAATGCCATACGAATAGTCTCTCATCTCTCAGCGATTCTCATCATAGCAAAATGGAGACATACAGAAGAGGCATGGTGAGGGGGAAATGGTTGAAACTGGAGACTAAATGGGAAGGGATTATCCTTTTACAGGGTTTTTTATTTATGCGTCTGTGTCTCTGGTGCATGGTTTCGTGGTGTACACTTGCTTGCATTGCAGCTGAGAACTTGGGGCAGGGTGGGAAGTATTTCTACATAATTACCCTAATGTTTACCCCAGTGAAGATACAAGAACATCTATGACCTGAAAAATACTGTCATTTTCACGTCTTTGAAGTGCAAAATATGCTGTTTACAATTAATATATACTTGTAACTTTTGTGAGGGAGAGACAGATTCCTGGCAACAAATGCTTTCTTTTATTTGAGTGGTTTTACGTTTCTTGCAGCCCTTTGGGTTTGATTTGGTGTTATTGTGACAGTGTTTGGTTGTTTATATTCATAAGCTACTTAGCTGGAGACGCGTTCAGACAGCCTAAATTATCTTGAAAGTCCCTGAGCACTGTGTGATGGTGGTGGTTTCTCTAAAGTTGTGACCTATCTCTTTGCTGTCCTTGCAGGTTTGTGCTCACCAGGAGAGTTATATTCCCTTTTCCTGATACTCCTGTTCCTCAAGACTCCTGCACCTTGGTGGAGAATATACCCCTATAGTAGGAACCCAGATTGCAGGCTATTTTGGCAACAGTTTGTTTGGTTTCTGTGCCTCCAGGGCAAGGGAGGTGTTTCAGATTCATCCAGTTGACTTAAAGGCTTAACAAGGAAAATTCTGTTTATTCCACAAGGTGAGGAGTTACATGGTTGATTGCAAAACTACAAAAAAAAAAAAAATAAAAAAAAAGATAAAACACAACCTTGTGATACGCCTGACCTCCATCTTTATTGTATTGCACCTATGTCTTTGGATTTCTTGGTGTTGTGTTTCGTCTGTGGAAACCCAGAAAACAGCTTGCTTTCACTACAGGTGCTTGGATACTCAAAAGTGTTCTGTCTTTCTGAAAAGAAAGCGTTTTTGGTTCTTCCCTCCTTCAAGCATCCAGCTTTTGGATTTATACTGAATATGACTGAGTGGGTTAAGTTTTCTTCCTGTTTTTTTTTTCCTCTAATGTTGTGCTTTGAGGTACAGAATTGGAACACATGGGATGTTGTCTGTCTCTTGGGAGCTGCTTTGAATGTGTTTTGCTATTCTGTGTGTATTTGGGCAAAACTGGATGGTAGTAGCAGCCAGCTACAATTCATATGACTAATCTAATGACGTAGGCTGAACCTGTTGCAATGAAAATGCTCCCGGACACAAATGTTTTGTGATGAAATATTGGTACCTGTAGCCTGATGTGTGTATGTGAAGCAAAGAACTTGTGCTTGTCCGTAGTTACCTAAATAGACAGTAATAGTGTATTAGGTGGAATAGATAAAGAAAAGTAGGAGTCTTGAGCAGTGGATTATAGCTGCTGAGAGGACAGTTCCCCTTTCTTCTGTCTTTGTCTGCATCAGAGGTTTGTGCTGCCCCCCCAGCATTGCTGCAGTGTTCATGGTACTTGCCGCACCAAGCAGCTCCCTCTTCAGCACCTCAGTGGCTCTTGTGGGGCAAGGTAGAAGCTAGGTGAAATTTATTGGTGTCTATCTGGTGCCCCCCAAATCCACAGAGAGTAGCCTGTGGGTTCCCCCTGTTCTCTGCATTGCTCTTTGCTCCATTTTTGCTCTAGCTGGTGAGAATGCAGTTTTGCGTTTCCGAATGGAGAGGCATTGCTTGTGTTCCTTCCAAGCACTGGAGGGAGACAAATAAACTAATAGTTCATTTTGATGATCTGAAGATTGGTAGATGTGATGCCAAAGGAGATAGTAACATCTTTCTCTCGCTTCACTGTGGATTCCTGTATTAATGTACAGCAGCGCCAGGAATTTATTTTTAGTTTGTATTGCTAAGAGATGGATACAGCTGAAAATGGTGCATTGGTTTTCTACCACTTACCCCTCCCACAAGTTAACCTTAACCGTGTTATTTCTGTTAATTCCTGGACCATAATTACTGAAGAGCTGAATTCTGGTGGCTGTTACAGTCTGTCTTGGTAACCTCGAAGGGAAGTCAGGGGAAACCTAGCTTTTATTACTGGAAGTGCAAAGTGCCTGGTTGTAATCACTGATTGCCTGTAATTTATCTGCTTGGGCCAGTTTCAGGCAGCTCTGGTGGCAATGTCTGAGCTGTTTCAGGATTTGTTAAATGTCCTCCAGGTGAAGTATATTGTAAAATTCAAATAATTGGGAAGATTGAGTGGTTTTGCTGCAACCCTTGTTTGCCAAACTCATCATCAGTCTGTTGAGATGAGGAGTGACTGGAAACTGGGCCATCTAAATTGGACGGTTTGTGCATATGAAAAGGGTAAAGAACCAGATGGAGTGGGCAAATTGCATATTGGAAGCTCCCTGTGTATACCTGTGACTTTCACAGTATTGGAGCCCTTATACAGAGTCTCTGAAGCTTAAAATTGAGATGGAAAAAGTGTATTTTAATACTAAAGTTTTAAAAACAAGTGCTATGTAACACCAACACACTTTACACAAGGAGAAAGAAAATTAATAAGAAAAAAAGAGAAAATTACTAGCTTGTAACTTTTTTGATCCAGGCTGATTTGTGTCCTGCCTTGCCGCCCTTGGGTAGAGCTCAGCTCAGCTGCTGGGTGTCCAAGCACCCCTGTACCCATGGCCTTGTTGAGGGGGCTTTGGCCCAGGTGGGATTTGTATAATGAAGTGACCTTGGCCATCTCTCTGTGTAGCGACGTGTAAACTGTGAGGGAGGGGAAAACCGGAGCCAGCTTCTATTCTGGGCTGTGAACCAGAATACCACAACAAGAGATGCAAACATATTTCCTAGACTCCAGTAAATTTCTCTTTTGATGCTAATACTTCTAATAAAGACAGATCTATTAAAAATTTATTATTTTTGTTTGGAAACAGTTTTTGGTGCTAGAGGGCCTTTATTCTTGCAGTCACATGTGTAACAAAACATAATGGCTGGAAGTCAAAATTGTTAAAGTTCAAATAGTAAACAAGCTGTAAATATTTTACTGAAGGTAATCAACCATTGAAATAAATTATCAAGGAATGTTATAAATTTCCTGTTACTTTGAAAGTATTCGTAACTAGAAATCTTTTTAAGACATCTCATGCTTGAGCCACAGCCAGTTGGAGTTACTGGGGGCATGGCTTAGTTAAATAAAATTGCTTGTGTTGTGCACGATGGGAATGAAATGTTTTGTGTGGCATTAAAATGCAAGTCATGGAGGTGGGTCCGGTGTGAAATACATAAACTTTTGCTAATTGGCTTTTGGTGGGCTCAGGAAGGTGCTTCACAGGGGGCACTAGGAAAAGTGATAAATGGAATACTGTATTGAATTGCAAACCGAGTCTTGATTTAGAGGGGAAGAATAACACGCAGTTTGGATGATAATACATGTCGCAAGCAGTGTTTTTACTTTTAAATGTTGATTAGTTAAGTGTTTTTTTTTAAATGGTGCTGCATACATGTTTAGGAGTAGATTATGAACAGCTTGCCAACATCCCTTTAGTATTTGTTTCATAGTTTCTCGGAAGGGATATCAAAGGGAAGAATTTTGTTGACTAAATTACTGAAAGCTATTTATCATACTCTTGAAACACATTGTTACAAATACATATTTGAAGTCATACAGTCGTCAACTTCAAGTGGATTGTTCCTCTTATATTTTAAAAAAAAAAGATTGTAGACTTCATCTGAATCTTCAGTAGAGAGACTTTTTTTGGGTAACTTAAGTCACAGGGTCTAAGTTTATAGGAAAAAAAAACAATGCAGAATGTTGTTTTCCTTGTGGAATTTATGGTGATAATACCTCCAGTTCTGAAAGATGGTGGAAAGCCCAAAGTAACACCAGCCTCGCTATGTTAATGTCCTAATGCAAAGCCACAACAATTCTGTGATGTCTGCAGGTTACCCACCATGAAATTTGTAATGGGAACTTCCTTGGTACTTGAGGAGGTTACCACTGAACATAAAAAGTTAAAGTAGAAGCCTCTTTTTACAATATTAACAAATCAAAAGAAAAGATTTTGGCCTGTTACGTGTCGTGCTATAAGCACTCAACTCTGCGCATCTGCCTCTGAAGCTATGGAGTAAGCTTTTTGAGGGGGAAGAGGAAGGTATCATTTGGCCTAAAGCTGATCCCGTGTAACAAAAGTTTGAGGTGGTCCATGGTCAGTGATTCTGGTAGAGGACAGAGAAGACTTGCATTTTTCTCTTAATGGCTATAAGTCTTAATTCCTTTTTCTCCACTGAAGCAACGTTCCACACATAAAGCCTTACAAGCAAGCCAAATCCAGTGACTCTACTACCGTCTCTTTTAGTTTAGACACTGCTTGCTGTTTTCTGGTGATGGGAGGCCTGAGGGAGAGGCTGTGTGCAACTTATTGTGGTGGTTGAAGTATGGCCCGTATCAGGAATCGCGTGGCCGGCAGGACTAGGGCAGTGATCATCCCCCTGTACTCAGCACTGGTGAGGCCTCACCTTGAATACTGTGTTCAGTTTTAGGCCCCTCACGACAAGAAAGACATCGAGGTGCTGCAGCATGTCCAGAGGAGGGTAACGAAGCTGGTGAGGGGTCTGGAGCACAAGTCGTATGAGGAGCGGCTGAGGGAACTGGGGTTCTTCAATCTGGAGAAGAGGAGGCTGAGGGGAGGAGACCTTCTCGCTCTCTACAACTACCTGAAAGGAGGTTGTAGAGAGGTGGGGGTTGATCTGTTCTCCCAAGTATCAAGCGATAGGACAAGAGGAAGTGGCCTCAGGTTGCGCCAGGGGAGGTTTAGGATGGATATTGGGAAGAATTTCTTCACCGAAAGGGTTATCAAGCATTGGCACAGGCTGCCCAGGGAAGTGGTGGAATCACCCTCCTTGGAGGTATTTAAAAGCCGGGCAGACGTGGTGCTGAGGGACATGGTTTAGTGGTGGTTTTGGCAGTGTTAGGTTGATGGTTGGACTCGGTGATCTTAAAGGTCTCTTCCAACCTAGGTGGTTCTATGATTCTATGATCATTAAGAGAACACAGAACGAAACAGTTGTTGTCCTGCACAGAGCAGCTGAGTAATGGACTTACAAGTACTAGCCTTGCTTAGTAACTTACCTGAGGCTTGTTGGGCTTTGTGGTCTTCATCTTAATTCACAACTGCAGTTTGCTACAGAAATCAAGTGTGAAGGCCATGCAAATCACCATGATCAGACATAGATGGGACTGGGTTAGCTGGCTGGAGGTTGTGTCCCTGTGGTCACTGCTGGTGACAGGGAGAGGACAATCCTCTCCAACTGAAAAGAGACCCAGAGGACAGCTGTGTCTCAAATGAAGATACTCAGTTTTCTCCTTTGCCCACACTTTGTTTTTGTTTGAGCTGTACTTGGCTGTTTTCCCTAGGGTACTCATGCATGAAGTGCCACCAGAATGGTGGGAAATGGATGAATTTGGCTGCCTCCTGACACCCTGTTCTGCAGTAGTTCTCACCGCTGGACAGTTGAATATATATTGAATGTTGCAGAGCACAGCCAGGAAGGGTGATGTGATCCGTTCCTGGGAAAGGAGCCGATCACACTGTTACAAATATGATTACCACCAATCTTTATGATGAAAATAAGCAAAGCCACATTTGCTGAGTATCCAGTATTTCCTGCCAGTTCTTTCTGAATCATCAACTTTTGAAAAGAGCAATAAAAATTGTGCAAAGATCTAACTTTCACAGATAATCATCTTCAAGTGTGACAGTTGTCATCTCTATTCCCTTTTCTTTGAGGCTAGATAGAGAAGTTTCTAAATTGTTGACTTTTCCACTGCTCTTGGAAGGAGTCATGGCCAGAATTCAAAGCCAGATGGTTAGAAGCAGGGTATTTAGTTTTGTGAATCATTTTTTTGGGGAGTGATATTATTTTAGACACCTTCTTGGCCTTTAGTGAGTAGGTTGCTCCTTGGGAATATGTAAGAGCAACCCGTACCACGTAATTGGACCCAACTGTTGCTTCTTGAGTGTCAGGTGTTTGAAGGATCATCTCAGTGTGGTTCTTCCACATGTTCTTGTACCACTGTGAGAGGAAAACCTCTCATGTTTTTGCTACCTGCTCATCAGTGAAACCTATTCTGAGTGTAGACTCTTTCTCATGATGTTCATTAACGAATCTTTTCGCAGTGGACAACATAAGATTCAATAGCTGCTCAAAGGAAATCTCTATGTCCAGTCGCTCTGCCTCTCTCCAAGGTTGTCACTGGTTAAGATTTTATGAATGCTTTTATGGTTGTCCCATAAGACTGTATTTGTTACTTGTCAGATTAGCACTAGGCGCCTGCCTTGCTTGATTTTTATTTTTTTTTAACTCTGAATTTTTGTTGTGCTATCCATGAGCTAGGTAGGAAGGTGAGTGAAGTTCACTGTATAAAAGGTAAGCGTTTTCAGTGTACTTGGTTCTGCAGTTGCTGGTGTGGGGTAAATAGGAAGGGGGGCAGAAAAAGGACAAAATTAAATATGCTTAGACAGGTGACGTGCTGGCTGTAGCTATGGAATAAGCACTGTATGGGGAAGGTAGAGGGAATCTGGTCTTGAGAAAGACTGGATTAAAACTCTAACTTGTGTAAGGGCGAGATGGTTCTCTAAGAACTGCAGGTTAAGATCAATTGCTGTTGACTAATAGGAGCTGTGAATCCTTTTTGCTTATGACTAGTTTGGAGAAATTATTTGTGAACGTCTAGTGGGAAATAACTAAATGCAGAAGAGGGATATTTGTTTCACAGTTTCTTTCGTGTCCGTCATTCAGCCTCTACTTAGCTCTGAGAGAGATGTGTGTGTAAAGAAACGGAGCGGTGTGTTCACCTCCCAGCTGTACGTGTGGCTTAGGGAATGCCTGAATGGCAGTGCTGGTGTTACTACCTGAGCCTGAAAGTCACCTTTTAAATTCCTAGCAATTTGAAACTGTAGAAATGTGTGTTTCCAACTCAGATTGAGTAGTATTACGCTGACTTGTTTATTGTTGCTACTCTGGATTTTTTTCATAAACATAGATTGCAGACTCCAGTAAATTCTCTTTTCTGTTTACCCCCACTTTGTCGAACAAGGTGATTCTACTGTTGCAAGCGTGCAATATTTTATCGGCAGGTGGTGTCAGACAGCAACGTCAGATCCTTTGTCTCCGTATTTTTTGTGAGACAAGGAAAGAGCTACGAAGTTTTGAGCGGACTGTCTGAACACTTTTCTCGTCCTCCCTCATTGTGTCCACAGAGATTCAAAGCAGCGTCACTGTATCAAGTGGGCCAGGGTGGTGGTGGTGGTGGTTTAAAACAAAGTTAGAGAGTTACATTTCCTTAATTGGCTTGGATGATTCAGCCTGGAACATGAGTCGCGCTGGACAGTGATTTGGATGTTTCTAGGGTAGTAAGAGCCAAGTAATTTTAGTTTGCCCCAGAGGCTAAATCGATGTACAGATCAAGTTCAATTAAAATTTTTTTCTCACTCCAACTGTTCATTTTTCTTGTTGTGACAGTTTTATTTACTGTGTGCCCAAGAGGGCTGCCACCGTGGACCACTTCGGCATACTGTCGAGAGCCTGAAGGCAGCACCTAGTTGACACATGCTTTGTATAAAAATGTGTATGGTTGGACCATTTGCTTTTGGATTGACTTAAATTAGGAGATGTTGCTAGTGTCCCTGTCCCCCTCAAAGCTGACCAGTAACAAACCCTATAGATCTGAACTTCCCTTGAGTTTTTAGGGAGAGGAGCTGTCGTACCTTGTGGCCCATAACATGATACGAGTTCTGTTTGTGTTGCTTGGTGTCCATCAGTTGCAAACTTAGGCAAGTTGCCTCTGAAATAAAAGCTTTTTAATCCTCTTGATGATTGAACACTTCAGAGTTTCTTATTTTCTGGTATTCGCTTCAGTGGAAAAACTTGCTGCATATTGAACACGCGTGGCATTCCGAACGTTTGAGCTTTTGTTCTACGTTTATACTGGTATATGTTGCTGAACTTCATATAAAACTTTCTGGAAGGATTTCTTGCTTTGTTTTGCACATGTAAAATGTCTCCCAGGGTGGAGATGTTTACTTGATATCGTGCAGCAAGCTTTGAGTAGCGTGCAACTGCGTGCTTAAATGAGAGACACAAGAAAGTACTTGTGGTGCAGAGGAAGCCAATTCTCCTTGGGGACAGGTGGAGATGCAAGCAGATCAACTTCTGCCTCTCTGCAGTTCTGAGTAAAGACTCCGTTCTCCAGTGGTTTGACCATTAACCTACCTTCTCACTCTCAATGTGGTGGTGACGACTGTCCAGTTCCCAAAGTGGAGCAAATGTGGTCAGTAAAAAGAAATCTCAGCAGCAGACATCTCACTTGAGAAGGGCAGGTGACAAATATACCCACTAGCAAAGCCAGAGTGTTACATTTTCCAGTGTTATTGTTTATATTGTCTATGTCTGTACACACGTGTTTTCGGCTCATTTTTCTGTTCAGGTTGCACGCTTGACCTGTGGCACAATAGTTCGCCAGGGCTTGTTCCCCTCCATCTGACATGGACCTTCCCACTGAAAATGGTTTTCCGAGCAGGTTGTAACGTTTCAACACTTCCTTTTTTTTTTTTTTTTTTTTTTTTTTTTATATAT